>JAUELU010000064.1:3761873-3772993 GCA_032357145.1 Evasterias troschelii | reverse complement strand
CTGAGGGTTATGAAGATGCCGAGGTGCGGCGTTCCAGACCCCAATGGACGGGGGACTAACGGCACGGTGTTAGGTGGAAGGCTCAAGAGATACGCCCACACAGGGAGCAAGTGGCCGAAGAAGGACTTGACCTTCAGGTGAGTGGGTAAACAGTTATTTAAATTGTTAGGAACATGTGCAGATCGTCAGACTAGTCACGAAACCAAAGTTCTTTTTCTGTATTAATTTTGTATGGCGATCTGGAAAATTACAAGGTTTTTGACTGTTGAAAATAAAAACAACATGTATTGTCCTCGCCCGTTATCCAGTCTGTACGTAAGCCTTCGTACTTCACATGTGTGTTATTTAAATCACCATCATCACAGTAGTTATAAGCGAAAAATGAAGAAAGATGTAACCACAATTAGAAAATGTATTTGTATTGCTCCAACAGAATTCTGAACAGCCCAACAGAATTATCCTTCAGCGAGGTGGTGGCTACCATGCGGGAGGCCTTTAAACTTTGGAGCGACGTCATCCCTCTTCGGTTCTTCGAGGTGACTTCAGGCTACGCAGACATTTACATCAGTTTTGGTACCTACAGCCACGGGGATTTGTTCGCCTTCGACGGCCCGGGAGGTACCCTGGCACACGCCTACCCACCGATGAGCGGATTTGACGATCTGGACGGCGATGTGCATTTTGATGATTCCGAAACGTTCACAACATACGGCTACGACGGTATGAAACTGTATGAAATCCTAAACTAACTGTTTGTTGTTTGGTGCAAAACTTTTTACTCAATCAGCTCTTGTTCTTTCATTTCAATCGTCACTGTACCTTTTCTTTTTCTAAAACGTAGGAATGGCGATTCGTTTTTAGAAGAGAAACTATTGATCCTCTGTTTTTGTTCATGTACGGCAGATAGTTGATGGGACGGTCCCTTAAGCTTGAAACGTGATACACAGTCAGCAGAGTATGTCATGAAAAATAAATTTTGATTTTGGGGCCCTCAAAGGACAAATCTGCGATGACCCTTTAGCCCATGGTATACTCTGACTGATGCCACATTCCATGTATCAGCAAAAGCAGAATAAGTTCAAATTCCCCCTATCTGCTCCACTAATAACATACAACAACTCGGTGAAAATGTCATCAGATTTTAAGCAAATTCGGAAGAACAACAAAAAACACGGTTTTAATTTGTGTGCATGTCCGTTATGAGCTTGTCTTGATGTTGTCAAATCAAAACAAGACCTGAACACGTTCTTTTTGGACATTTCACTGTTGTCATTGACGCAAGTATGGCATCAAAGTAACACTTACAAGAGATAACTGTTAGCACCGTATTCCAATAATCGAACCCAAATCGAATCCTCTTTGAATTCAGGTATTAATCTACTCCAAGTTGCCACGCATGAGATTGGACACAGCTTGGGATTGGCGCACTCTGAAGTGCAGGGCGCCCTCATGCAGCCGTTCTACTCTGGCTACGACCCCGAGTTCAGACTTTCTTACGATGACATACTTGGCATGCAGCTTATCTACGGTAAGAAGAGTAGCGGCACTTATCCTTGTAACTAAAAAGGGATGTTTAAGGGAAATCAAATGTCTGGTTTTAGTGAAAACAAACGCAAAACGGTTATGTTTTTTCCTCTGGATTGTGTACACGTTATTATCGGGCTTATTTCACTTGCGGAAATCGGTATAAGCAATTTTTAAACTTAATTTTTTTCCCCTCAACTTTGGCACTTCTTTTCATACTGAATCATCTCTATTGAGGATTGGTACCGGTATGAACTTGATAATCAGTTAGCTTTTACAGTTTCAAACCACCGGGTAATCAATGATTACTGGAAACCTCTCAACTCCATCGTGAGCTTAACCCCAAGCTGCTTGAATAAGGAGTTAGACCAACACAATACAATCACAGCAATACAATAATTTGATCCACAAGTGAGACCCCACGGCCCGGTGAGACCATGTCATAAGTGAGACCATGTCCTTTTCTTTTCGAATCAAACAGGATCCAAACAAACCTCACCGCCGAACCCAGACCCCAGGCCCACCTATAGTCCAGACGTCACAGAAATACCAGCCACGACTGTTAAGAGACGAAACAAAGACACGTGCAATAAAGCTTTTGAGGCTGTAGCGTACGTCAGAGGAGAAATTTTTGGATTCAGGGTAAGCTAATTGAAGTTGGTTACTTCAGTTAATACATTACAAAACAATTTGGGTTGAACAAAGAAAAATTGACTGGGTTGAACCAACGACCACCGAAATAATGTGCCGGTGCTCTACCAATAATGAGCTATCCATCTGACGGTCTCCCTATTATGTCAATTTTTCGGGGGGAGGGAGGCATACAACCTTTAACTGTTGTCGTGTTGTCAGGGATCACACCCAAGTTTGCAATGAAACAGAGATGCCGGGCCATTTCTTTGGAACAGCCTCCCACTTCAACTCAGATAAGCAGATACTTTAATTTAAAACACAACTCGAAACATATATATTTCGAAAATCATGGCTTCGGCCTTGGTTGTCCTTTGTGTATAGCAGAGTCCCTGTTTGCGCCAGGAGTGTCATACTTGACAGACAAGGCGCACTATACATGTATTTATAGTGTTCAATATTATATTATTATTATAAATTAAATCATAAACACCAACTGATGATGACAGTCCATAGGGAAAGACAGGTGGGAATTTACTGTTTGTTTTTAAAGAACAACCATATATTTTGAAAAAGAGACATGGCCCAATTTCATGGAGCTGCTTAAGCAGAAAATATTACTAGAGAATTTTCTGCTGAGCAGAAATTGGCAGGATACCAGTCACAAATTGTACACGTGAAATGATAGTTTTGCTGGTAACCTTATTCTGGTAAGCATAATTTGTGCTTAAGCAGCTCTATGAAATTGGGCCATGGTGGTAGAACAGTCTTGGAACCAAGGTACGCACTGACAACTTGTTCAAGTGTTAGCTGTGGTGGTTCTGAACAGAATCAGTGGCCCGATACAGCCCTTCGAGACTCAGTACGACGAGTTGCAGAACCTCCTAAACAAGTGCACCTTTTTTTTAGTGGTTTTTTTTAAGAACAGGGCCAAATTTCATTAAGAGTTTAAAGCACAAAGAGTAGCTAAGCACAACAAAAGTATGCCTACCAGAATGAGATTTCCAGCTCAAATACCATTTGACGTGTGACTGGTATCCTGCTCCCTTTTTTGCTGAGTAGAAGACTATTAAGCAATTTCCAATGCTTATATAGGCCAACACTGCGACACAGCGCACCTTGTTATCGAGACTAATTTCATGTTCATTTATTTATTGATTTTATTATAATGTTTACCTTTTTTCTACGTAACAGGGAGCCCGATACTGGAGGATCCCCCGCGTGGGACAGCTAGTCTCTCCACAAGAGGGCGACAAGATCAGATACTTCTGGCAGGGCCTCCCCACTAGGATAGACGCCGGCTACGAAAGATGGCACGACCAGAAAAGTCTCTTTTTCAAAGGTATGCATTTTACAAGTTTTTCTTGGGTTGAAATTGAAGCGTAGGACTATTTCATTTGCTGCCCGTAATACAACTTTTCTGTAAACCTGTGATTATTATCAAATGTAAAAAAAATAAGAAACCTGTTTTTTCTCAGAACCAAATAAATTAAAACGCTCAGAAGATTATGCACGTTCAGTGTTTCATTGTACTTCAATCATCATTTAAACCTGACGTGCTCATGAGAACGCCCTCTATCGGTGGAATTGTCTTGAAGTGTTTTTTGTATTGACTGTGCATGGTTCATAAAGTATAAAACTAGAGGGAGCACCATGGGTTCGATTCCCTATGGGTAAATTACACAGAAATTTCCTCATACAAATGTTGACATGTGTTATCTGATAGCACCTTTTTTCTTCAAGGGCCAAAAATGCATCTTGTCGGCTTGTCACATGGTTCTGAACGCTCTCTAGTTCTATTTTAAAACCACAAGCCATATGGAGATATGGTTGACACAATACTATGACACTATTAGATTTGGGTACATTTGTCTGTATTATTACACCCAAATCAAACGGTACACTCCTATAGTGTCCATACCTCCCAAAAGGCTAATGGTGTGGTTTTTACTAACAACAACGTGGCGTCTTGCACCAATACGGTCGTCTTATTATTTCTATACTTGGTATGAAAGACACCGATGTGCTTGCACCGGACAAACAAAACAAATTAATAGGCAACTATTTCAATGTGGTGTACCCCCACCTCATCATTGTGTCTCTATCGTGTGCTTGGAATCCAAGGAATTCTTTAGAGGGGGGGGGGGGGGTACTTCTTTACAAGAGGAAAATAGTGTGTTAAGTATGGGGACATTGCATGACTTCCTCTGCCCCATATCGGTCATGGTATAATTATTTCGATGCAGTGATAATACCATATGTTTCGGCAAACTAGTCAAATTCACATTTCTTCCCCCAAACAATCAGACAGTTGTCTTAGTTTCAAAATCATTTACTTACTCTGACCCTCTCTCTTGTGTGGAGTGACATAATAAATGATACTCTCGAGCACCCAATCCATGGCAGTTGCATGGGTCTTCTTGCTCGAGTGCGGACTACACCTCGAGCAAGAGGGCAGCAGACTTCTCTTTTGTTCTTAACTTAGGCTTTCAAACTAGGGACGGGACACAGACCGATGATGTCTTTCAGTTCTGCTGAAACGATGGTCTCTGTCCAAATTCAATCTGTAATGTTAAGCAAGTGGGGTCGTTTGCATATCATTTGCATACTTAAGCAGCTGTTTTTAGTAAGGGCAGAACAAGCCTCTCGAAAAAACTTGTTTACGACATTCATCATTAAAAAATAAGTGATAGGTTACAATTTAAGTTAAAATTCAGCAGTATCTGAGATGTCTGATATGCCACTTTCAAGACAACGATGGGGTCCTCTTTAACTCGATTTACAATCAGTTATCCTTGTTTTTTTTTTGTTCTGGTACAAAATTTATGATCAGTGAGTTTTCAGATTTGAAACTGTATGAACTTTTCCTTTTCAAAGGTGACATGTACTGGCAGTTTGATGGTATCACCTTGGAATCCGAGTATCCTAAATATATTAGTGACCTTTCACCTGACCTTCCTATAGACATTGACGCAGTCATGACGTGGAAGGAGTACAGCAAAACCTACTTTTTCAAGGTAAAAAAAAGAAAAAACACATATTTAATATAATAAAACAAAACAGCACACGATACAGTTATTACGTGATTCTGGCTGTCTTTAGTATCAGTGCCATGACCATTTTGAGTTTTGTTTTCGAAAAATGATGACGTCATCTCTGACCTAATTTCATTATGCTACAAATTCTCTGTCTGATTTTGATGAATGGCTTTCCTAAGTTGCTCTGTATGTCTTTATTTCAATTTTGACGTTTTGCATACAGGGTCCTTATAGGGATGCAGTTGTAACACTGTTAAGGCCACCTTTTCTAAATATTACTGAAAATAGCTAAACGTTGACTAAAAGCTAGAGCATTTGAGTTAATTTGCTTCTCCAAACATAGATGATGTTTTCAATACCTGAGGATTAATTCTGACAAACTGCTACATATTTACTTGGTGCATATAGGGTGACATGGTGTGGCGGTTTGACGAAGAATCCAAGACAGTGGATGCTAATTGGCCCTATCCAATTGAGGAAATCTTCCCTGGTGTTCCAAGTAACTTGGGGTCTGCCTTCAGGTTTCGGGATGGTGAGTTGAAATATATAGTTAAATGGAAATCCCTGGCTTAAATTCAAAAAGGTACTAAGCAGCAATCACAACTAAACATATAAAAAGAAGAAGAAGAAACAAAGGAAAAGAGTGGGGCACCACTTGTTATAGCAGTTATACTATATCTTACTGTATTATTACAGTGGTTCACCCTGCATACTACAACGATGTGTTTTGTGCACGGTGTACTTTCCCGAACCATGTGAAAATAAAATCAACAGGCATATTACCTGGGTGATATTCTTGTGGTTTTTTGTCACAGAATTCGGGAAAGTACAGAGTACACTGCCTAAAACACATCAGTGTATGAATACAACTAAGTAATGTTCTTTATACCAAATGCTAGTTTGACATCTATTAAAAATGCAAGTATAGTCAACGGCAACGAGAATTTGCATTGTTAATACGTTGGGAAATTGTGGTATTCTGTGTATAGATGTGTATTATCGTTATGGTTCATAAATTTTTGTTAATTACTATAAAATGGCAACATTTAATTCTCAGTAGATGCAGCACTAATACTGTTTTCAGAATAGATTTGGGCCTACAGCTGCAAAAACCCAACAAAACAAAACCACCAATATATGCTGGTTTTTCGAATTTATTTTATTCACAATCCACTCACTGTACTATATTGGGCATTACCTGTAAACAATTAATGAGTGATAACGGCTGAACACTCGATGATGGCACTGTAATATCAACAGTGGTTTGTAAATTATTGTTGTTTTAATACTCTGCCAAACATTCAGTCAAAAATCTCAACAAATCCCAAGTTCCCAATTTTTAGACCTGGCCAAATAGTTGATACTTTGACTGAAATACTTTCCATTAGTTCTGGCTGAAATCAATCATGCAGAATTATGGTTTAATGGCTTGAATTTGTATTATTGGGGTCTGAAGGAAATTTGAACGGATCGTGTTCATCCCCCCCCAACAAAATATTGCATGCTGTTCGAAACAGTGCGATGGTGTCAGCGGTTTTGTAGATTCAAAGAAATGTTTATGTTGATGCAGGAGTTATGATAATAATTATGAACTTTACGTGTGTTCTACAGGAAATGGCTATTTTATCAGAGGGAGAAAGTATTGGCTTTTCAACGACACGGCCGGAGCTGTCTCCAAGGGGTTCCCGCGCTACCTCGGTGTCGATTTCCTCAACTGCAATCTACAGGAGATTCTGCAGGACGAGGCGAACGAGGGTTTAAATGGTGCCGTGGGTCGGGGAGTTGCAGCGGTAACCGTCACCGCCCTGGGGTTGATCATGACAATGCTCTTCAGGCTTTGAAATGCGGGTCCCATTTTTGAGGAAAACTGAAATGCCGATTGAAGTTGGCGTTAGTTAAATAAAGAGTGTTGTTATAACTCAGGTCTGTGGGATTGGTGGCTTGCAAGTTATTACCGGTAATTGGACGCAATGATGTCAGGGTACATGTCATTGACCTGCTGTTTTGCTGATGCCTTCAGTTACCTTTGTGTTGTCGACTATTTTATGTAAAATGTTCGTCTACAACACTCAGGTCGGGATGTCTCGGTGAGAAGGGGAAAGTATATTTCACATCGACATAACAGAATTGGTATTTTGTCGATTTT
The DNA here is from genome assembly GCA_032357145.1 of Evasterias troschelii. Classification (NCBI taxonomy): domain Eukaryota; kingdom Metazoa; phylum Echinodermata; class Asteroidea; order Forcipulatida; family Asteriidae; genus Evasterias; species Evasterias troschelii. The sequence goes on along the minus strand of JAUELU010000064.1, from coordinate 3,765,655 downwards.
AAGTCAATGAGGGCCAGCTCTTTTTTGCTATTATAAACAATAGATTGGTTCAAAGAACAAGAAAACATGTCGCCAATCACCAAATGAACTACAATGTGAATCCATACCAAATTAACCTGTAGATAAAGTATATTTTCGTGACGTAATTTAAATTCCATTTCATAGTACGGTGATCCAATAAAAAATATATTTTGACAATCCTAAAATAGTATTTATAAACGTGTCACCTATAGCAAAATTTAAAAAGCAGTCTATTTATTACTGTTACTTAATACTTTACAAAACTCTAATTGGGCCATTTAATGATGAACACGTTTAGCAGTTAACAGTTGCACTCATCCCCATGTGTTCCAATTAAAAGTAAGAAATATAAGCGCCCAACTTTGAGTGCCAGGCGCAATTTCGTGAAGCTGTTTTGCAGAAAATGCGCACCGCCATTTTGTTTTTGCGGGGAATCAGTGAGCCATCAATGGTTATGAATTTCATCAATTTTGGATATGACGAAAGGGGGCAAAACTTAAAAGCTTTTAATTAATTAGTGTTGTATTGTATCTTATCATTATAATGACAATCGTCGGCCCAATGGGAGACTTTAGAACGCCAGCTGGCAGCAGACTTTAGAACGCCAGCTGGCAGCAGACTTACCAGGTAAATTTCCATTGTTTACGTAGTTCTGAGCATGCGCACATTACCCAGAACGATGAATTTACCTGGTAAGTCTGCTGCCATCTAGCGTCCCAAAAGTCCCCCATTTCATAGAGCACTGAATACTGCTTACCAGTGACAGATGGTACAGGTGACGCGGTATTTTGGCTGGTAGGCTTCACAAGGTCGGCATAAATTTCTCGTGCTTAGCTATTTTTGTGCTTAGGCAGTTTGATGAAAACAAGTTTTTGTAAACAAGGTGACATTGTAAATAGCTTCATGAAACTTGATCTCTCTATTAAATATAAATGAGAGACTGTAAACAATCTCGCAGGCGAGTGTTCATTTTTATGTAAATAAAAGCTTAGTCCTGTTTAATAGGACAAGGAATGTGGTATTATTGTTGTTTTTTACTATGCTGTATGACTCTTTTTCTAGACAATAAAACAATGCTATACACAGCAATAAGTGTATATGGTACCAAACTCTGTCTTTGTTTGTCATGTACTCATATTTCACCCTGAAAATTAACTGTGGGGAGCTAGCTAAAGAAAAACCATAATCAACTTATAGATGGAAATGGGATAAACGCGATGAATCCAACATGGAGCCGCAAGAGCAGCATCTTCCGGAATTATTCACACACACTTTTTCTCATTGAAATGTGCTGCTTTGTAGCTGCGGTTGCATGGTTGACTTAGTACGTTAGCTTGACAAGTTCAGCGCAGGTGTCACAGGGAAATCTGTCCCCCAGAGATTATGTTCCCCACATGGGGAAAACTAACATGGGCTGAAGGCGGTTGATTCAAAAGAGAGCGCTATCAGAAGAAGTGTGTACACAGTTCGCCATGGGGGGGGGGGGGGGGGGGGGGGGGGGTTTTTTTCCACACTGTAACCAACGAAGCTGTCTGATAATTGAGAACTTAAAACATTGTTGTAAAGTTACGTTTTCAATTCAAAGGTGAAAAAGGGAGTTCCTAAAAGTGTTTAACCCAAGTTTGTAAAGCACAAGACGCCTTCCACCTAGTCACCCAAAAATGTCAGAATATAAAGAAAGCAAGGAAAAGATTGTGCTATGGCAACTGGATCTCCTATAGTTAAGGCATTAGACTTTGTTGATGCTGCCACCATCTTGCCCTGTATCAGAATAACAGTAAAGAATACTAAAAAATATTCAATGCACACACAAAAGGAACCAGAATATTTTTCTCTTCCAGCCTCGGTTTGTTCAATGCTTCGGTTTGGTGACATTCGGACAAGCCTCGGTTTGGTGACAATGAGTTCCATGGACTGGATACAAACCAAGATGGCCGGACCATTTTACAATTCTATCGTTACAGGCATTATACGGGATTGGTGTAGAACTGACAAAATAGTCGCAGACAGTGTTCATGATTTGTGTGATCAACCATAAAAATAATAAACCTGTGAAAATTTGACTTTCCACTGTGTGAGCCAGGCAGGAGAAAATACTGAAAAACCATGCATAATGATGTACAATGTAAATACACTGCCATTAAGTTTGGTTGTTAACCACCAGAATCAGCTGTTGTGCGTTTTTAAATTTTCAGATACAGTTTTCTCGAATATGACTTTATTTCAGGAGGAAATATTTCACAGAAAAAATTGTTCTAGCATGAATTTCATAATCGGTATGGTTCCTCCCCCCCCAAAGAGAAGATTTTGTTGATCCTCACCAATTGTGTATATGATATCTTTAAAGGGCCAGAAGTTTACCCACTTCAGGCAGGTTTTCCATACCGTCATGCAGAGTTGAAAATCAATTTCATTAATATTGTCATGATGTTTTGAATCTTCACCCCAGACCCATGGACAAGTTGTACCCCTCCCCCCAAAAGGGAAACAGATTGACATGCTTCCTTGTGTAGCAGCACGGGTATGCTAACCATAGCATGTTCCAATTTACAAATGAGAAGGGGTTGCAATAATTATGTATTCAATACACTCAGAAAAGTAATGGTATAGTACGTCGAAAACAACTTTAATTCAGTTAAGATTTAAAAAAAAAATACGAACAATTTGTTTGAAAATAAAAACAACAACACATTCTGTGGTGAGTAGGAAAACGGGCAATTAAAAACATGAGTTGTGGCTTACTTAGTTGATCAAAACAAGTGGTAACGTTTAATAACATTTTACGAAAGTCCGTGTAACATCGCCGCGTGCATTGGCATAACAATAGGTTCTGCAAACAAAATGGAGATGATGAAAGCGAAATTCCAGGAGTGGAATTTTAGTGAATTAACTGAGATTTTCAAAGAAAAATACCACATAATAATTCATGGATTAGTTAACATGTTATCATCTTTGTTAATAGACTGGTTCTGACGTAGATGAACCATGTACTTTGACTTTGGTTAAATATGTTCATCGATGAATTGAACCGCTGGAATTATTGAAATTTGGAGAGCGGTGCGGGGAGCACGGGCCGGCCAGAGAGTCGAACCTAAACTAAACCGAACCCCGCGGTGATCCCTACCCCCCCCCCCAAAGCAAAAAACTAACAAAAAAAACACATCAACAACCAAACAAAGAAACAAACAACCCAACAACCCAACACATAAACAAACCCACAAACAAAAAAATAAAAAAATAAACAAACAGCCCAACAAACAGCCCAACAAACAAACAAACAAACAAACAAACAAACAAAAACACACACACCCCAAAGCATAAATAAAAAAAAAGAAAACCCAAAGAAAACACAAATCTCTGCAACGAGAGTGTTTGGCATTGCACACATCCCATAAATGGGTACAGTATAGATACAAAATACAAGGTAAAACCAAAAGACACACCCAAAGAGGGGGTGTGTCAAACATGTTAATTCAAATGAACGGGCTGAGCTAAACTTGTCCAATTCGATGTCCGTTAAAAAAAATAATGACCCAATGTCACAGGTTGTTACCTCTATTTACTTAGAGCCTGCGATCCAGTTCGTAGTTGTTAATGGAAATTTGCTCTTAAGTGAAACACAACGGACAGCAGATTTTGATCCTCTTGTCACTCAACGGTGATTATCTCTTTATAGCCGAAGCGTGTCTGTGTGTGTGTATGTTATTGGATCTCCTCCCTGGATACCGCATCAAACCTCACCAAAGTTACACGGAAGAAAG
>JAUELU010000064.1:3723887-3737924 GCA_032357145.1 Evasterias troschelii | reverse complement strand
GATTGAGCTTAAACTTTCACAGGTTTGTTGTTTCATGTATATGTTGGGATACACCAAGTGAGGATACTGGTCTTTGATATTTACCAAAAGTATAAACACCCTTTAAAACTATTCAGTCACACCTGTGTAGGTCTATATGATGGACCTGGTTTACAGTTTGGTCGTGATGATGAATATGGAATCATCCATATGGGAACGTTGCCATTTCTCCGGATGAAATGATTCATGATGATTTGTTCATATTGTTGTTGGACCAGTTTCTTTCAATTCACAAGAAGTTAAAAAAAAACAGATGTCTTGTGTCAAACTCCATATAGTAACATTATCATAATGATCATCGTTGGTCATCTTTTAATCCCCTCCTGAACTTGTTCTTGTAGCCAAATCGAGGCAAAAAACCGTTAACATTATGTTATGTCATCTTGTTTTTCCGGTAGCGAAAGTGTGCATTTTCGAACCGAAGGGGCCGAAGCCGGGGACTTGAGTCGAAGCCCTGGCTTCGAAATGGCCTTTGAACCAGACATAGATAGTGAATCTTGATGAAAGGGTCACTTCGGGGTTGGGGCTCAACATAGGAAGACTGACCCTACGAACCATAAAACATCAACAGAAACATTACAAGGTTGCCTGGTGAATAATCTTCAAACATTGAACTCCGGAAACACTAATCACGGGGTCACAGTCTCCACCAAAATACTGATAACATAATACATAATACAAAATACTGATTAGGTCTGTTGTGTTTGTCTTAAACTTTCTACCCTTTACAATCGGTGTCACTTTCGTTCCAAAGCTCAAAATGTTGGGACAGTGACTGCCCAGGTTTCAGATATCGTCCCGACCGTACAAACTTGCCATGCTTGAGTCAAAACACTAAATCTAATAAGATGTTCAACTCAAAATCAAACAGAAACAGAAAAACTGGCCCATCGTTGGCTCAGTCAGATGAACAAAACATATTTTAACATTTGTTCATTTTTTGTTGTTGGACCCGTTTCTTTCAATTCACAAGGAGTTAAAAAACCCAGATGTCTTGTGTCATATCGAAGACAAACTCCACAGTAACATTATCATAATGATCATCGTTGGTCATTTTTTAATTTCCTCCTGTACACGTTCTTGTAGCCAAGTCGAGGCAAAAAACCCAAACGTTAACATTATATTATGTCATCTTGTTTTTCCGGTAGCGAAAGTGTGCGTTTTCAAACCGAAGGAGCCGAAGCCGGGGACTTAAGTCGAAGCCCTGGCTTCGAAATGGCATTTGAACCAGACATAGATAGTGAATCTTGATGATAGGGTCACTTCAGGATTGGGGCTCAACATAGGAAGACTGACCCTACGAACCATAAAACATCAACAGAAACATTACAAGGTTGCCTGGTGAATAATCTCCAAACATTGAACTCCGGAAACACCAATCACGGGGTCACAGTCTCCACCAAAATACTGATAGCAGGTCTAATATTAGGTCTATTGTGTGTGTCTTAAACGTTCTACCCTTTACAATCAGTGTCACTTTCGTTCCCAAGCTCAAAATGTTGGGACAGTGACTGGCCAGGTTTCGGATATCGTCCCGACCGTACAAACTTGCCATACATGAGTCCAAACACTAAATCAAATAAGATTTTCAACTCAAAATCAAACAGAAACAGAAAAACTGGCCCATCGTATTGGCTCAGTCAGATGAACAAAACATATTTTAACATTTGCATAAACAACTTTCAGAAAACACATCATCATTTACTGATAATTGTTTCAATGGCAAATCTCACTAGTTTATTTAGTTTATTTAGTTTATTATCAGTGACTGTATTAATATGACCCGTAATTAAATCTCGTTTCAAAATGAAATAGTTGTTAGTAACCATGTTAACTAAGTTACCTGAATCATTTTAACTTAGTTACTGTGACCTTTTTATTAGTTACTGTGACCAATTCAACTTTATAGTTGCAGGATAATAACTATATTTAAAGCGTGGCAGTTCTCGTTACTCTGTTGTGTGTTTCGTCACATAAGGATCGCCTCAATGTTCGTCAACCTCCGGAAGGGACAGAAGTATAAAGAGAAATTTGAAATAAGCCAAAAAAAGCTTGCGGTTTGTTGAGGTGAAAATGTTGCTGAGTATTCAAACTGTTATGTGAGATTTGAAGATTTGCTTGCAGACAATGAGTATTTAGTTAAATCGTCCTATAGGATGAACCGATGTGTAATAAGACAAACACAACTTTTATTTCCTCATTGGTTGTTACCCGAGGACCAAAACCAGAACAGTGCTAATTTTGGTTCCCCTATGTTAAACTTTCAATCATAGGGGGTGGGGTGGGGTGGGGGTGTAGATATTCACAGCAAGTTAGGATGAAGAAGCTGATGGGCGTTGCAATGCGGCATAATCATTGCTAATTGAGTCAGCATTGTATACAAGGATCACCTAATCGCTGAATCATCCACAACAAACAAAAGTACATCACTGCTTTCCCTTATGATCAAGGTTTGTTGAGGTTGAACAATTCTATTTTCCAGTTAAATCACTGTCAAAGGAAATATGGAGAATTCCTGCCAGACTTTTATAAGGACTTCGCTCATCTGTTCATTGTTTTGATGACTTCGATATTGACGTATCTGACAGTCTGGTATTGCTCTTCGATTTGTCCAATCAGCCGCGAAGACCAAAAGCAGGTGAAAACAACGAAGGTATGTGTGGATCGTTTAGTCTGCTGTAAATTCAACCCCCTGTCCATTGCGTCACTTCCGGTGAGTAAACTGCGTCACAGCCCCTCTGTTCCTCCCTGACCCTCAGGTGAACAAAAGCAACAGATAGAGATCGAGGGTTTCTATAAGCTAGTCCCTCTCACACACTTTCTCGCATCACTTGCGTGGGCTGTGAACCCCTTAACAAAATCCATTATAAAATATCACCACATGATTAAATATAAGTGCCGACCAAAATAAAACACTTATTAGGATTAGTCATCTTCCTCTACATGTTTGAAACGCGTGATGTGATTGGCTGATTTATAACCGTGGTTTCCTGTGTAGGGGGCTTATTCACCGTGAGTGAGGTAGGTACGAGTCACAAGCTCACACCGGGTGAAACAGTCTTCCCTTCGCGACCCCGTCCCAGGGAGAGTCCAGGCCCGTTAAGAATCCTCTCTCGTCAGAAGCAGTCCTAGATTTACCCCCTTATTGTGGACAAGAAATTGGGGCGAGCACGAGTGGAGTTGAAGTACACGAAGTTTTAAGTGCGGCCTCGCGCATCCAAAATGACGCGAAATTATTTTCGCCCCCTTTTCGGCCTTTTAGTGGGATGTATTTTGTGCCGGACCCTCTCGGCGCAGATGGGTGGCAATGCGATGATGCCGCAATCGGCGGGGTCTGCAGGACCAGTAGCAGGAGCAGGAGCAAGCGAGACCGGAGTCAGCGTGACGAGCGCCTCGTCGGAGGATGATAATATTGATCCCGTTGAGAGGGAAGAAGGAATGGTAAGAGGAGTTTTAATTATTGGAGTCAAGATAACAATGATGATGATTGTAGAATTGAAGTGTTACACCTTGTGACAGGCCGAGCCACAGACTGCCCCGAAATACATCTCACGTCAGTGTAAATTGAAACAAAAGTACATATACGGGAAAGGATTACAGTTGCATTTTCAAAAGGGAAGAGCCAAACATGAATAAATTGTCTTCGGAGAAAATATTGCACTGCGGAACCTTTCCATAAGGAGGTACATTTCAATCGCAATTAAACTGCATTTGGATGAAGAGATTTCGTCTTGATGACGTAGACAATGTTAGGTTTCTGTCGTGTGGCTTTGGATTGTTTGTCACATGACGCCCTTTCTGGCGTAAACCGTTAATCTTTTCCATAGGGAGGCACATATCCATCGCAATAAAACTGCGTTCGGATGAAGACATTTTATCATGATGACAAACAAACAGAGCTTTTGGTTTCTATCGAGTGGTTTTGGGCTGTTCGTTGCACGACGCCCTGTCTGGCGTAAACCGTGCTAAAATAGTTTAACTTTTTTTTAATTTTAGATATGGTGTACTTTAATTCATAAAGCGCTCTGTTCAGTCTGGGTGTATACCAACACATTTACCAAACCATTGTAGTCTCGTATTGTGTCCACCGTATCTCAAAATGGCTAATGGCGTCGGTGATCGTGACTACCCATGACTCATCCCACGAAGCCTCTGGAGAAATTTATAATTAGTTTTATAAACACTGTACACCGTACAAACTGGGGTGTTAAAGTTTACACCATGGGTGTTTACACAGTGCCAAAAAGAATCAAAATTTACAACATAGGGTGTATTGCATTGTTTGTATTTTGACACACTAAGATGGTAATTTGTATTTTTCTCTTCTTTATCTTTACCAATGGTGTCCCTTTTAAAACCCCAGTTTTTGCACTGTATTGTGCAAACTTTTTCCCAATCGGTGTAAGTATTAAGACAAAAGGTCAGACGATTTTAACAACGCCCAAGCGCAATGCGGTTTTGCTCTTACATTATTTATTCTTCGCATTACTAACTAGTATAGGCTTAGACTCGGCTTTCCGACGATCCCCTTGATGTCCGAAATGACTAAGCCACCACTATGGATCCCAAACATGACACCTGTGTATATTACAGCAGATGTTTGATCAGATCAATTAAGGAGGCCCAAATTAACACGGGGAAAGGAATTCTGCTGACTTGGAAATAATATAAAAAAGTAAACTTGTGTGGTTAACAGTTACTTGTAATTGTTCATGCATTCTTCTTCGCATGTAAAATATCTTGGAAAATTGTGCATTTATTATAACAGTGCTGACAGCAGAATTTTGTCGCTAATTTATAGCCACCACCTTGGTCGTGTCCCTGTATGTACTACCAGTAACATCTACGGATTATCGTTACCCGTAAGTAGGGGTCCAACTATATATTACTTTAAAAAGAAAATATTGATTCATACAGCTATGCGTGCTTGCTTGCAAAAGGAAAGCGATCATCATAGAAAGTCGTGCTCTGGTCTTCGCAAAATATTAAAGAGTTTGACAACTTTTAATTTTATGTAAATTTGAATGTTATGTTTAGATGTTGTTACTGTTGTTGTTGTTGTATTCGTTCTGGTTGTTGACAGTTGTTATGTCCAAAGTACTGTTTGTACTGTTATTTAAAATTCACTTTCCTAAAATTTGTAATAATAAAACGAACAATATTTTACTTACTACATCATACATGTAACAGTGTGCCATCACGAGGCCCGCCCCCAGCGTCCAACATGCGTCACAAAGCCGTTACCGAAACAATCTCAAGTACCGGAAGTCAAACCTCACACGTGATCGATGACGTAATCACCCAGTGGAATCTGGAATACGTCTAGAATAGCCATGCCCTTTCCCTTGCAGTAAACCCTTTCTCCTTGGCAGAAAGGTCAACAATTACCACGTTAACCTTTTCAATTCAATGGGGTTACCCAAAGGTGACCCGGAAGTTCTTATTAAGCACTAGCTCCCCGTGACCATAGTTACCGTCTACGTAATACGAACATCCGCCATCATCCATGACGAATTTATCCTCCCGAGTGGTTCGGCATATGCCAAACATAGGTGAGGCAAAGAGTTGCGTCACTGGCACGTGAGGACAGGGCACAGAACAACAAAAAATCTCACATCAACAAGAACACAACAGTCACGCCATTTAAAGTAATTCCATCCACGTAAAAAACACAGCAGATATAATAGACTCAGAAAGTTGAAAACAGTCCAACAAAGTTGATTGAGCTTTTGTATGTTACAAGTTGTGTTCAGACTGTATTATTAAACTATGCATGTTGCTTCATTATGCCAACCTTGCACAGCAGAGCTATTTTACTCAATATATGGGTGAACGTAAAATGAGAGTAGTTAGTTCTCTAAAACTTCTTGTCTAATATAGAAAAGCAAGATTATATATGAAGAGCAACTTATTATTAGCACTGAAGATGGGAAAAATACAATTCAAATGAAATTAACATTTTGCTTGTTCCCTAGGCCAAATCTAATGCACCTCCCCTTTTGTGTGCTTTTGAAATTTTGCAGTCTTCATAAACGCAAACATTTTACAACCACTGTATTTTAGTTTGTCCAACGGTGCAAGTAGTCGCATCGGCTGTTACTATTTTGGGTTACCTATTGTACCGTTTAGTGTTTAATGGCGTCGAGCGTTTCCTCTGAACAGTTGAGTTGACAGATTCTGAGCATCTCCAACATCTACGTGAATGTGACGTCACACCTATTTAGGTATATCAGGGCAACGACAGGTGCTTAACGCTTTCATTCCTGTTTGATATTGAACTTCTTCTCCACTCTGTAGAGTTACCTGCGGCAGTTTGGATACTTCGACGATGATGACGACGCCAACCCCGACCACAGGTCCTCCCCAATCAATATGGAGAAGGCCATCTCTCACATGCAGTACAAGGCCCACCTTCCCGTCACCGGGAAACTGAACCGGGATACCATCGCCATGATGAGGATGCCCAGATGCGGAAATAAGGACTTCAATGGGGCAGCTGAGAGACTGCGCAGGCGCAGAAGGAGATATTCTACCTCGGGGAGAAAATGGAGGAAAACGAGTCTGACGTACAGGTGAGGATTGAATTTACAGGACGCCCTCTTTTGGTAGTTTGTTCATTATTATTATTACATTTTTGTTTACTCACCCTTTAAAAGTCTCAAGATATGTGCCCAAAATGTGCCAATTCCATAGCACCCGGTTGTGTTCTGTTTTTTGGTCACATTATTTTATAAAAATCATCAGTTCTCCGTTGTTGCCACGACGACGAGGTCAACAAAAGTCAAGGTACTCTACTTCATTCTCTTCAGAACATCAGTGGACAAAAATTATGACAAACCGAATCTGTCACCACTTTTATTTTATTTATTTCGACTAAATTGGTTTGTTTAGCATCGAGAACTTAACCGATGATCTACCCGCTCGCGTAACCAAATCTGAACTCCAGAGGGCGTTCAAGACATGGAGTGACGTCACCCCGTTGTCTTTTCATGAGATCCCATCTGGCAACAGCGCTGACATCATGCTCCGGTTCGCCCACGGCCAGCACGGGGATGGGTACGAGTTCGACGGGAGGGGCGGTGTTCTGGCACACGCTTTCTTCCCAGGGTCTCGCCACATTGACGGTGACGCACATTTTGACGAAGGGGAGATGTTCACTGCGCATAAAAGTCACGGTACGTTTCATAATAACAATACTGAGCACACATATCTAAGTAGCTAGATCAAGCAATGCGCTTTACAACATAATTATCTCTGGTCACCAGGCATATTTATACCATTCATCAAACTTTCTCAACTCCCCGGGGAGCATACAACCTCAAGTTGCCAGGTTGTAAACCCAACACAACTACTGTCTCAGCCAACTCCGGTTCACAATGATACACCTGGGCTAACTTAAGAAAAGCAACTGTTGTTACATCCGGGGTATGTGCTTGCCTTGCAGAGTAATCTTACCTTCGAAAAGAGATCTTTTACCTTTTCAAGAATCAGCTGAGTTTATTTAGTTGTTATTTTTGTTAACACATTATTAAGAATGATAAAAACACAAAGTGGTAGACGTTTATTTCCGATTCTTGTGTTGGAAGTGGATTACTTTCGTTCATTGTATCATCTTTTAAAAATCTTATACAGGGACGAATCTCTTCATGGTAGCAGCCCATGAGTTGGGCCACAGCCTCGGGCTCGGCCACTCCGACGTGGAATCGTCGTTGATGGCGCCCTTCTACCAGGGCTACAGGCACGGTTTCAAACTGGCCCAGGACGACATCCGGGGAATACAGAGTCTTTACGGTAGGTAGGTAAATGCTGGAGACCGTACAACAATGACGGTAGACAATGCATTAATCAAAATGACAACCGAAATAGTTATGCACTTGTTGTATCTCGTGTATTATTCTCCAGCTTCATATATGGCAGTGAGTAGTTGACCAACCATTAGAAACCAATCAGCTGTTCGGTTTTCGTGTGGTGTCACAACTGTGCACAGATTGAGCCGTTTACTGTAAAGATGCAGAACCTTTCATGTTGCAGGCTGACATGGTTTACATATCATTCAAAACAATATGGATGATAGTGAATGGTCAGACAGTAGGAGGGTTGACTGGGTATGTGACTTCATCACATGACATCATACTGAAGGCTGACATTGTTTACCTATCATTCAAAACAATGTGGATGATAGTGAATGGTCAAACAGTAGGAGGGTTGACTGGGTAGGTGACTTCATCACATGACATCATACTGAAGGCTGACATTGTTTACCTATCATTAAAAACAATGTGGATGATAGTGAATGGTCAGACAGTAGGAGGGTTGACTATGTACGATGACGTCATCAAATGAAATCATACTGAAGGCTGACATAGTTTTCAATCATTCAAAACAATGTGGATAACATATTGTGGTCAGACAGTAGGAGGGCTGACTGTTTAGATGAACTCATCACATGACTTCATACTGTGAAGACTGGCATAGTTTTCAATCATTCAAAACTAATGGTCAGACAGTAGGAGGGTTGACTATGTGCGATGACGTCATCAAACGAAATCTTACTGAAGGCTAGACATGGTTTTCAATCATTCAAAACAATGTGGGTATTGAAATAGTTTATCATTCATTCAAAACTACGAGGATAACATTTTGAATGGTCAGATAGTAGGAGGGTTGACTGGGTAGATGACTTCATCACATGACATCATACTAAAGGCTGATATAGTTTATCAACCATTCAAAATGATATTGTTAATATTAAATTATAATATTGAATGAGCAGACAGGATAAGTAAGACATTTGACGAAGGAACAAACAATTTTGTAATTATTGTTTGTCGCAGATTACACAATATTAGATAATGGCAAAGCATTTTAAAAGTAAGTTAAGAACTAATGGGACACAAACCATTAAATTAATTACCACGTGAATATGTAAACTAATTACAATCAATTATTAAACTTGAAAAGTAATTTAACAAGTACCATAATAGTGATTTTTAAATTCAGGAACCACTTTTGTCGACGGGTTCCAACACCTCCCGAGAAAAATAAACATACGAAGAAAGCTTCGACTTCAACAAAAACATCAAATAAATAACAATGTAAAACGATATACACCTATTTGTTTCTGCTGTTTTCATTTCACACAAAAGGACCTAACCCCAGACCTCCCAGCCAGCCCCCAAACAGCCCACCCGCCAAGCCACCCAGCAGACCCCAGCCGCCTGTAAATCCGCCCAGCGGGCCGAACACGCCCACTAGCTGTGACATCCACATCGGATCAGCGATGACGACATCGCCTACAGGAATGATGGTGATCAGGGTAAGAAATTGCGTGTGCCATTTGCTTTGGTCACTTCCCCCTGCATGCCATTGGTAGTAATGGATTATGTTCTTCATAAAAAATAATAAAAAATAAGACAACAAACTGCGGTACTTCCAGTCTCGATGGTGTTGGACAAAACGTTGATGTCAAATCTATTCCAGTCAATGGATATGTAAAACAAATCTGTTCTTCTTGTCCAAACAATTATCTGTATTTTTCTTGCTGCTGTTTCATCCAGCATAAATACAAAGTAAACAAACTTTTTAAAGGTATAATTTACGCAATTTGTATGCAAGTCACACGAGATTTAGATGGTCCCCAAAGATGCACCGGTACTACGTGGATAGTGCCCTCCCCCTTGCACACACTTGGTGGCGCACTTGATTGTGATTGTGATTGATACATGTTGGTGATGTACTTAATAGCACATTGAATAAAAGGTTGAACATTTATAAAATCATCATTTACGGACAGGGGACGTCTAGGGACACATCCATCCCATGCACTAGGTAGAGACCAAATGTGAATCACTCGAGAAAATGACGCTTTTTTATGTGTTTTTTTTTTGTCTGAAAAAAACTCGTGCTTGAACGTCAATGATGTTTCATTTTGATCTCTTTCATGGTAAACCTTGTCCAACTTTTCCATTCCAGGGGAATCAGTACTGGGATCTGGTTAGTAACGAGCACCAACGAAGTTACTCCGTGGCCGGACCAGGCTACCCCAAGACGCTTGCGACTCGTTTCCAGACAGGACTGGGCACCGTGGACGCGTCATACCAACGTCACGACGGATCCTATCGGTTATTTTCAGGTAAGGTGACAATTAAAGAGTAAAACTACACCATCCTTTTTGAGATTATGATGGGCATTATTGGAGTGCACTGTTTGGTTGTGGGTGTATGCAACAGACAAATCTACCCAAAGCTAATGGTGTCATGGTATTGTGTCCACCATCCCCAAAATAATGGCTTATGCTCCAGCTCTTACACCGACCAACCTATACTAGTGGTACTCAAACATTTGGAAAATTAAAACCCCAATAAAAGGAACAATACTACCCATTTTTATATGATGGAAGTCATGGGACAAAATGACGGTAGTGTGACCTTCATTTGCACTGCCCTTGGTAAACCAGATAGGGGGAACATAATGAGAGTATAATTGGGGGTTAATTACTCTAACTATATGCGTGGTGGGTTGTTTTTGTTTTGGATTTTTTCTCCTTTTGTTGTTGTTTTGTACTTCTTATTTCCACACCATGCAAAGCTTCAAACACTAACCTAACACATGAATGCATTAGTGTATATTTCAAAACGGTCGTGTCCCGCAGGATTGAGCACAAAACAATATTATGCTTTATACAATACAAATGTTACCAGTCAGAATACACTTTTACCATCTCAGTATCCTGTATATTTTTGCTAATAGCAGAGAATGAGACATATTTGCAGCTCTACAAAATTGGGTCCTGCATCATTATAGCAGACGCTGTCTACAATGATGACACTATGCAGTTTATTTGTACAGTGTTTTATAATTGTATTTTATCATGGATAGATCATGATACTAACAATTGTCAATCTTAATTTAATTATTGTCTTCAGGAAGGAATTACCATGACTTCAGTCCATCGGGTGAACTTGTCAACAAGGGTGTTATCTTAAATCTGTTCCGCCGTCAACAGCGCGCGGGAGCACCCAGCACCTTCCAGGCCGCGGTGATCGTACCACCCAACAATAACCACGTCTTCTTATTCAACGGGAGGCAGTACTGGCGGTTAAACGACGAGGAAAACCGCATGGATGCAGGGTACCCTCAACCCTTGGCGAGATGGTCAAAGTCTCTCACACCGGGATTTACGGCAGCCTTCTACTCAAGTGGTATGCTCAACTTTGTATCTCTTTCTTCTCTATTTCAGGCCATGTTCAAAACGAAGATACACTCCGCTATGGCTTATACCGTTGGCTGCAGATGCAAGGTTGCAGTGATCTGGCCGTACCATAGCCAAAGCCGATTGATTTAGGACGCTGCCACACGTGGTTTTATTATATATTACGGGGTTCCTTAAAAGGGCCTTGCAAAGAGTTCTCTCATGTGCATGGGATAAATAGCGTATACGGCATGATTTTGATGATAAGCCGTTTCTTCTGCATGTCCGTTTTGAGACGTCATTTTTCAGTGAGTAAGGCCTTTCCACGTTCGGTCTGTGCCCGGATTGGCGGCTCCGGATAGTTGCTATGGCAAGATTTCTGTAAGGTCTATCACTGTTGTCACTACTACCAATGGCCTAAACCGTTGGCAACTTGACACGGCCTATATAAGTCTTTCCACACCTCGGTAAAATTATCACTTCTCTACATTTTTATCCACAGGATCAGTTTATTTTGTCACTGGAAACACATACCAGCAGTATCTATGGGAGTCTAGCAAGATCGCCATGCCCCCAAACGGACAGCTGCCGAGATTCGACCGGCAATTCTTCGGCTGCGGTAACATCGTTGACGGGACGGCGGGGGAGAACGCCGGCAACGGACAACCCTCCTCTGTTAACAGTCGCAATTGGGCGCTGGTTCCCACCATGTTGATGATGTCGACGGCTGTATGTCATCAGCTTATCAAATAGAACTCTTCTCTCCGAGACACTTATACTCCAACTCTTGAAGTCAAAGGCCATCTAAATTGATCAACAGTTTATCACTACCTAGCCATGTTTGTCAGGTTCCTTGTATGTTTGTTTCGGATTACTATCCTTGATCACTACAAAATATGGATCAACTACAATTAGAGACCAGACTATCTCTTAGTTTCAAGCCTCAGTTTGGTCATGGGCGTTATCATGGAAGAAAAAAACATGGCGGCTTCACTATGATAACAATCTATACGGTCATTTACAAACCTTTTTATCTGATGTCATCACTCACGATAAATCTTTGTTGCACCATTTAAAAACAAAACAAAATTGGAGGGGGGGGGGGACGACAGATTAACCATTTAGGCAACCAGTGAAGCGGTTAGAGGGTTACCACACTGCAAAAACTGGGGTGTTAAATTGATTCTTTCCGGTATCTATATGTGACAACACCGCCACGGTGTTGATTTTATCAACGATGTAGTAATGGGGATAGCTAACACCATGGCGGTGTTGTCACATATAGATACCGGAAAGAATCAATTTAACACCCCAGTTTTTGCAGTGCATATATCTTTTTACTCCACTGACTCACAACATGGCAGACCATGGTCATCAGACGGCAGCCGCGCGTGACGTCAGCGCAAGGGTGTCTGTATCAGATATTCGCCACCCAAACCAAACTGATGAACTAAAACAAAACATTAAGCAGCCGGATTATATCAGTCGTAATGAAACCGCCTGACCGACTCAACAACATTTAAAAATGTCCAGAGTTATAGATCCAGAGTCAGAACTAGAACCAGAAACTGAGCAAAAAGCCTACCAGAATGGGAACTGGATCCGAAGCAAACAAATCGGAACCTAAGCCAGAGCTGGAATCAGAACTGGAACCAAAGTCAAAGCCGAGGCACCGGCAAATACTGAGAACAACAATTTGTGACAATCTGTAAAATAAATAATAAATAATAAATAAATGAAGTTATTATAATCTTTCAAAGATACAAGTTGTTATTGTGCAGGATCACATTTTTGTATATTTACGAACGTGTGGTTGGTGTCAAGTAGCAGTTATTATCCGTCACACTGTTGAATATCAAACCAATAATTATATCAATTTAACATATAAATGAAAATAATATTGAAAACTTAAAAAATAAACACATTCACCATTATTATCCAGATTTTATAATTAAGAGTTTTTCGTGTTATATTATAGTCATGATCGTCCCATTCATCATCATGATCGTGACTTGAAAAAAATACTGAGCTTGACAAAAGCCCCCAAGTATGCATCTGTTTAAAGGACTTTGGTGCACATTAGACATTCCTTCCTTTTCTCTGTGTTTTTTTATTTCCTTGGTCTTCAATTATAATTCATAATTCATATTTTTTTAAAAGATGTATCTAGTAATTTTTATAATGTTTTTTAAAGAAGAGCAATACGTTATATATTTGGCACGAATCCATGTGGTGGGTCAACCCCTCCCTGCATGCCCTCGACGACTTTTTGTTTTGATAAATTTTCTATATTTGTTCCTTTTGTATTACTACAAAATCTTACGAGACTAAGTGGACCGAAAAACCTGTTGCCTGCTGGCGTTGTACCATTAAATCACCACGACCTTCCGGTTATTTTTTATTTTATATTTTGGTTGAATGTTTATTTTACCCCTGACCGGTAAAACCCCTGGATCTGCACCTGAGTTGGAATACTTAAACTAGTTGTAATAGCACATCAGTTCCCCACTAATTTCCATATTTGAACCCGTCATTGACAGTGTAACTGTTTCCTGGACAACAATAATTTACTGAATTCCAAGTGACTCGTGCATTTTTCGTATCCTTATACGAGAAAGGCACAATGAAGTGAGCTCAGAACAGTCATTACATTCTTAGTCTTCATCGACTTATATAGAAGTACACCGAATGTAGACTGCAACAACTTTGGTGTTGGCATTGACACTGTGGGTGTTGGCATTGACACATTAGATACCCCAACAAGAGTCAAAATTAATGTATTGTGTTGGCAAAATTGATGTTATTTT
>JAUELU010000064.1:3703603-3716271 GCA_032357145.1 Evasterias troschelii | reverse complement strand
CTTAACGCACCTGCGGTTATTCTTAGAATTATGTTATTTTAGGATTTAGAACACATAAATATTTACAGCCCTCGCGGAATTTTTTTGAAAGTAAAGCATAGTTCCTGGAAACATAAGGAAGAAAACGAAAAACCATGTTTGTCCACATACATAAACTAGATCACTGTTTTTATAGAGATCAAGCATTGCGCTGTCGGTGTTTCGTTTTAAATTGCACACCTAAACACAAGCTTCAACATAGTGTGTCACACCGGGCGCATGTCTCTAAATGTCCTTGGTCTATTTTTTGACGACCATTATAAACCCAAATCTAAATCGTAATGTCATGACAAAATTCATTGAAACTCCGAAATAAATTATCTATTTCTCATCACACACAATCATAGACAATATCATGACCGCTGTAGAGGGTAAACTTTTTACAATATTTTATTATACACACATTAAATTCAGAAGCTTATCAAACAAAGAGTTTACATAAAAGATATTACAGATTAATAGAAAATAGTGTGATTAGTATATCTTTGGTTGATAAAAAATAAAAGTTCAAAAAAGTTCGGCAGAGTATTTCGTTTTTTATCTTTACAGCTTATTTACAAGGCATAAATATACACGGAGCTCTTCAAATTACGCAATAATTGTTGTTTTCTTTGTCTCCCGAGGTCACACATTCTGTCGGTTCTGAATCACTTGACAGAAAATATTGCCTAACAAGTTTCTGCAGAGCAAAACTAAGTTGGATACCAGTCGCACATGACTCACGACTGTGATATGGCATTTTGGCTTGCAACCCTTTTTTCTGGTAAGCATAACCTTATGTGCTGAGCTACTTGTTGTGCCTAAGCAGCTCTGTGAAACGGTCCCACCGCCCAAGCACTTCAAATAAAACTACGGCGCCCTGTAATAAGGCGCGTGATTCCATGGCTGTCCGTGCCATGGAATTTGGCCAGTTCAATTTCTGTCCAGTTTTTTACGGACCCCTTTGAAGAATCATTCTGCTTAAAACAAAGACCTTACCAAACTGGTTCCTTCACTTTCTTCACTAGTAATCATTTATGTACAAATAAGGTAGAAAGATTTAGGACCACGGTGGGGTATCGATGTCAGTTTTGGTTTGTGGTTCATCGTGTGGGGGTGGTTGTTATTGTTGGTTTGGGGTGGGGTGGGGGGGGGAGGTCACACCATCGATCAAAGTGATTTAGCGGATATGGTTTTTAATTACAAAATTTATATTGGTTTTCTCCGGTCTGGTTTTTGTCTGGCAACCAAAGAGAATGTTTTGATATCCTAGCTGGCAATTTTTGAGATGCCTTATTCTGCGTAGTTTGAGGAGCTTGCTCACACGAGAAAGTTTTCTTTATTCACTCTGATGAACCTCCTTCTCAGGTCAATGGCGACGGTGTCGGACACTGTCTCTATTTTTCCTGCCGTAGAGGGAGTGCAAACCCGTCATGTCGTTCTTGGAGAGGGCAAACTCGGGGTCATAGGGTCGCACGGCGGGGTTCATGACGGACTGGGGGTCCGGAGAGTGACCTAAGCCCAAGGTGTGACCGAGCAGATGGACGAGGAGCTGGTGCAGACAGATTCCTGGGGTAAGAAAGGATGGGGGGAAGAAACAGGTGTAAATAAATAAACGGTGCACAAATAAACGGAAGTGTCACTGCACTCATGGAGGAACAATAATTTGTTAAAACAAATAAATGAATGTGACAAATTTGGGTGCTGGTGTAAACATGGGTGTAAATTTGAGCTAGAGGTTGACAAACAGGGGCATACATGACTGTTTTATGGCTATACACACAGCAGAAAATAAATTGGTTTTAACAAACAACCTGCTATTATTGCCTTGACCGAATCATTGTTTCAAACTACGTTACGCAGGGAACAATTTTGTCCAACAATATTGCGTAGCAAAACATCTTGACTGAACTTGACTGCAAACTGGATCCAAAGTATCGAATAGCAAACCGTGGGTAGCGACTGATGATACATTTTGTGTAGCATGATGCTCTGCTATGCCAGGGAAATCGTTCGCTGTAACGTACGTATGGATACTGGATGAAACTTACCCGTATGGGTAAATCGACATGCACACAAATAACAATACTGAAAATGTGTTCAAAAGATGACACAAATCTGTAGCATTTTGATATGTTCGTTGCCGTGATGATTATGGATTGTTTGAGTTATACGACACAGGTCAAAATGCCGTGATTTTGTTTTATAAATTTCATACAGGTTGGGGGAGTGCTAGTGATTAGCAAGGTACGCCCTCGTGCACCAGTGATATTTCCGCTGCCAGGAAGAGCAATGTTATCATTCGAAGACACATGGTGACTTAATCCAACTCCTGAGGTTAGATCTTACGGGGTCTTTGAAGTGACGTGGGGAAAAGTACATTTTGTCACGTACGCCGGACGGCTCCAGATTAGTCATGAACTGGAAAAGTCCATCGGGAATAAAATTTCGCCGCGCGCACAGAGCAAAAATGCTCTTTGCATGTCCTCTGTTGGACTCCGTAGTTTGGCCTTGACCTGGTTTAACATGGTATGTAACAGTACCGTAACTGATTTACAATCATGTGGTGTGGAGGTCGTTTGGGAAAAAGCAAAGGTCACCAACAAGGACCCTTGGGTAATTCATTTTTGGGGTGGATTTCCATGAGTCCTTCCATGAGTCCATGAATAATTGTTGAAAGATTGAGAAAGCATGTGACATCAAAGAAACAAATTGGTACAGCTCAAGTGAGCCAGTCACTGTTCCGCATGCCAAATGCCAGATAAAACACCCGAGGACCTGCAACAATTCTCTCCCAGCGGTCCGGCTTGCAGACCAACGAAACGGCAAGCCAACTTGTCATTTTTATAATTGTAAACTGTGAAATAAATAACACACGATCAAACATACCTTCGTCTTCTCCAAAAGTGTAACTCTCCGAGGCGTCCAAGTGGATATCACCGGGTAACTCCGGGTCGGTCGGGGGGAATCCGTGGGCAACCTCCTCCATGGGATGCCAGAAGGCTCGCCTGTCCCCGTGGTCCATAGTTCCCATGAACTTGATATTAATGTCCGCACGACCAGATCGGACTTCGTCAAATCTCAACGGGGACCGATTGCTCCAAACGTGACATGCTGCTCTCACGGTTCGACGGACGATTTTTTTCGATAAGTGTTTCGGGATCCGGGATATTCTGAAACGGATGACACGAGGGTTAACAAAAAAAAACGTGGCTCAAGTGAGTTCCCTTTCAAAAAGTTGGAACAGTGTTTAAAAATGTGTCTTCCCGTTCTCTTAAAACAGAAAGAAATGTTAATTGATAAAAAGCACTTTCACTTTTAAACCTCCGAAACTTACTAAGCTCTTGTTGTAAACAAAGGGACACGTATCTGTTGTAATGGAATTCGAAGTGTAATTTATTGTTAATTATGAAGGTTGTATGAGTGGAATTCGCTCTTCACTTCATTAGTCACCTTTTACCGAGAAACAGGGGTCAGAGACATTCTAAGGGGTCAGAGGTGATGACCCAGTTTCCGGGACACTTGGGGTTTTCCCTAATCAGGTTTATAAGCTCTCAGTATGGGCCCACTTTTCCCCCTATGGCCTTCCGAGTTGGCAACACACGGTGAGGATACCCCATTCAAAACATGAAACAGCTCACTGTGTGCTCGTTAAAAACCCATTAAGATCGAGTAAAATATCGGTTTTGGGTGGAAGAAATTTCATTCATTCATTCATTCATTCAAGGTTTACTTGGGATGAACAATTGATTCCTCTTCAGTTTTTATTTGACATGCTAATAGTGTGGTGAGATTTGTCATAATAATTATAAGGTATACTTTATTTTTTTCTTTTTGTACTGACATCAAAATTACCATAGATAACGAGCTCTTGCTTTTTGGTAAAACAAACGCTCAGTGGAAGAGCCTGAATCTTTTTCTTTTGATTTGCCGGTTTCATATATATACAACATGAAAATGAACGAGAGATGTCCGTCTCTACTTCTCTTGAAAAACGACATTAACAAGTTTTTCGTTATGGACACATTTATGTATGCCTCTTACGGCAATATTTCAAATCTTTTTACAAAATGGGGTGTACTTTCAGCACTGTGCCAAGAGTAATGTTTTGGTTTGTTTTGTGGGTGTTTTTTATTTTATTTATATTTTACAATTTGTTGTATGTAATTCCGCTGTGATTTAATTGATCAATAAATGAGTATCCCCCCGGGATCATACAAAAAAAAGAAGAAATAAAAAATATAAAAAAACTTTATAAGGTATACCTTTAACCCTACTCAATATGAAACTTGTCTGACGTCCCAAGTCTTTTTACTGATTTTGTTTCCTTCAATCATTTTACATGCTCTCAGGATTTGCCTTTAACCCTAGTTAGAAGGACCAGTTGGCGTACCATTTCATGGGTCTACCATTTTTTCACTAGCCCATATTTTTTTTTTTGAATAGGGACGTTTTTCAAAACTGAACTAGCCAGCCGAACCACTTAACAGAGAATTTGGACTGGTCATCGGGTGTTTGAACTGGCATCTGGCCAGCGGACCACTGTAAAAGGAGAATGATGGTTCATGTGTGTTTGTTTTGATTTTGTAATACACTTCTGTCGGCATCTTAAAAACCATAGATTGTAATATATTTGTTATCATTACTGCTTTTATTATTATGCTTAATTGCTCTGCTGTGGCAGAACAAAAATTGATTGATCTTAAGTTTGACAATTCTTTTCAATGACAGAATTTTACACTGGACGGGTAAAACTTTTCTCGAAACTCTCGAAAATTGTGTAAAAAATATCGCGAAGTTAAACAATTAGGCTTCCACGAAGGCAAAAAGCTTTTGTTTGTTTTAACTGTGATCACCGGATTGTTCTTCATAATCCGGTTCAAACAGCCAAAATCCTCACCTGTAAGTCAGTTCCGTCTTGTTCCATTTCCCGCCTTCCAGTCCGAACCGGAACTCCTCCCGTTCCGCAACCCCGGAGAACTCAGGGTCTCCACAACCGCAGCGGGGCTTCTCCATCTGGGTTAAGGTTTCTGAGTCAATCATCTTCGTGTTCGGTAAACTGTTGAAAATCTGGAATTTACTGATGCCGTTCTTGATCATCGAGAAATCCAGACCGTCGCCATCTTTGCCGGCGTCGATTTTAATGTAACCAAACTTTTGTAGCCATTCCTTGAGGAAAAAAACAAACTTTTTTTATCTACAGATTTCTCAGGGCATAACCTTATAAATTTGCTAAGCACACTGACATAATATTGCTAAGCAGAAACAGGTCACCAACCAAAGTATATACTGTATATACTGTTGGTTTTTAAACACCAAGGGATGTGAATGTAATCTTCTAAGTAGTAATACCAATATATTTCATGAAGTAAATAAACTCCGCTATTTAACAAACTTGACGACATGATTCGATACACCCACTAGGCCTAAACAAACCCATCTCGCTAACACATAATAGTTTCCCCCAAAATATGATTATTTCATTTAATTTGCAGGTTCTAAAAAATGCTTCCTTGTTGGAATTTTTCTGTCAGTGCTTCATATGAAGTGAAAGTTCCGCTGACTCGCCGTCGCATTTTCTGGGATGATGCACGACCGTGCATGGACCCCTGAGACCCGACCTACAGCCACCGGCATCGACGTGTCAATTTACGTTACCTACACTCATCATGAGACCATAGAGATGATAAGACAAAATGAGCTGAAGGTCGTGTCGTCATTTGTCATCAAATCATGTCTGAATGTTGAGAGAGGGGGGTGTTGTAGTGTTTGTGTATATACAAACAGAATGATGAAGTCATTTAGGAAGGAGCTTATGAATAATATTTACAAGGTCAGCCGTGAGGTCATTTGATGTTATTTGTCAAATAGTCACGGTAAACAGTCGTCGGGACCTTTCATTCTTCCAACAATGTAATCAATTAGAGGCAAAACTATAAAATACTTGTCTGGTCCTTATATGTATATGAGATTTCCCCTCAGCCTCGGTTTGGGTATTATCATGGAGAAAAGTTAAACAAGATGTCCGCACCATGACTGTTGTATAGAATAAGTAGCTGTGCCAGATGGTTCTATGGGGAGATACATTTATTTGAAATGTTACATCTTGAAGATGAAGAATGATTTCTGAACTAATGAGGGAGGAGCTTGGAGTTTGTTTAGTATTTTTTTGCTTTTTATAAACAGAGGCCGAATAACCCTTTTGTCTAACCATGGACGCAGAAATAGTCTGACATAGCCTTTCATGTTTGTTTTATTTGGGTTGTGTTTGTTTGTACGTTTTTTGTTATTTGGCCGTGGTTTTATATTTATGAACTAACCAGAAAAGGCCGCCAGTGGAGAGAAAGAGCCGGACAATACTGTTTCGAGAACAGCTTTTGACTCCATGCAAATCGTGACCTCAAAGACTTAACGAGTTAATTGGTGCACAGAGCAAGGACTCACAAAACACTCATTGTTCATCTGTTTGTTTGGTTTGTTGATTATTTTGCGTTAATCACGGAGATGTAAATTAATTAGTTCTGTGAAGAGGCCTTGGGGAGAAGTTCCCCCCTTTTCCTGTTAAATTAACCACCGAGAGATTTTCTAGTCAACTGCACCGTTGGCCGACACCATAATAGCCCCAAACCGTGGACGCAGAAGTGCGGAACTAAAGATAAGAAAGGTGCAGTCAACAGGAGGGAAGAAGCAGAATAGACTGATGTTGCTGCTCTTAGATTTTCTTAAACCTACGGTTTTTATTTTCTTAAAGACGCTGACGGTTCAGATGAAGAAATAAGTGTACTTGTATAGAGAGACATGTAGTATCAACATCAGCAAAGTACACTGCAACAAATAGAGTGTTAAATATGACACCGTGTGTGTTGTCACATAATTATAGATATCAAAAAAGAATTATAATTTACAAAATGAGGCTGTTAAAGCATAAAGAAAGGTTTCTCTATGGTAAAGTATTCACAAATTTCTGCAAAAACAGTTACATTTGGTGTTCTTTTAACACCCTACGACTAGTATAACTTTTAATTCTCTCTAACACCACTGGTGTAACACCACAGTTTTTGCAGAGTACTTTCATATTCGCCTTAACACCTCCCCCCGCCCCCACCACCACACTCCCTCGCAAAATAGAAGCATGCCGCACGAGTAACCAATCGTCCACCACATCTTACACTTAAGGTAACAATAATAATGTTCACTCTCGGCTTCCGTATCTCAGAAGGACCCTTCAGACTGTTATTACAAGAGGGGTGACCGAGAGGTCAAGTCTTTGGGGAGGCATTGGAGTTAATGACGCATGGGCGACATCGGACTGCATGGGAACTAACTTATGAGAAGGACCATAAGGACTTTTTTTCACCAACTTTATTTCCCTCACTTTTCATGTCGAGAAGCAAACTTTTCAAGGATTTTCTCCGTCGGTGAACATTCCCCCAATTACGGCGGGTAAACATCGTTAACATGGCACCAAGGTTGTCGGGCGTCCACTGGTTATCAGGTTTGTTCTTGTGCAATTGAACTATCAATTTGGAAGATGTCTCTCATCGGGAGTTAACGGTAACAAAAACAAGAGCTAATCTCTTCACGGTTGTATAGAAATTGCAACCTTCGTGATAAAAATGGCTGAATGAATGACATTGTTTTCATAAAGATTGACGTATCACGTCGACTGACACGTCCATACAGTCCTCATCTCGGCAGATAGGAATAGAGCATACCAAAACAATGAACAGAACATCGATATTTTCAACACCAGAGAACAATTTCCTAATTTAGTATATTATTTATCATGACAGCAATCTGAGCACAAATGATCACACGTGTTGCCTTCAAGAAATCAGCGAGGAAATAAACGGTGTCCGGTTTGCCATTTTTCGGCATGTTCAGATGCATCAATAATTAACAAGTCTGTCATGTGGAAAGAAATTAACATCATGAAAAGAAGCAATTTCCTTCAAAGTAAAGGCTTGAGAAGAAGTTCGACATAATCATTTCACGGAGTGATTAGCTGTCACTTTACCAACGCTGTGCTTTATATTGAATGTTGCTAATTAAAACAATCTTAAACCTAATTAGTCTTGAACTCAAAGAACTTTTTTGTAATCAATTACAAGATCACATGCCAGTCTGCCTATCTCATGTTGTCTTGTTGTCTTTCGGGTGTTATGTTGTCGGTCATCTTATTAAACAGTGGGGGTTGGTTATTATAAAGGCAAGTTCAATCGTTCTGATCTGTCTAGTCATTGGTGAAATGAAAATGTGGGCTTCCTGTCGATGACATGTTTCCTGTGGATATGTTCGATTGCTCCTTTAGTAATGAAGTTTTTTTTAAAACTATTCTAAAGTTGAAATCTTTCTGAGTTCATTTGCTCCGAAATGTAATAACTCAATTCATAATAATAATAATAATACCTACATTATCCCACTACTGCTCTAGGCCTTACTGAAAAGTTCTTACCCTATAAAATATAGTCATAATCAACTTTTTCGTATTGCACTGCATAATAATTGATAATGATGATGCACCACAAGACCGGAAATATTTCTTCAATCGTTGCGGTTCCAAAATGTATCCAGCAGCACTATATTAGTACTTTCCACTCCCTATTTCCCGAACAAGTCTTGGAACCGCATATGATAAAATATTAGTCAAAAAACTTTCTGACCGTTGAGATTCACTGCATATCTTGCTCCTCGTGGACGGTGTTTGGAATTTGCTGAAAACCCACGGTGGTGCACTGATCTGATTCTACCTCCATGACTGTACGTACGAGTACGAACATGATGACCGGACCCCCTTGAATATTAACACCCAAAACAGCCCTGGCAGGCCTGGTGTATCAATCCATGGGGTCTACCTAGAATAGGTCTATCAATCATGCCAGTGAAGGGCTGGCCTATGATAATACTACAACTACAGAACCAGAACTCTAGTAATACTCACCATTCCCTGAAGAAGCTTGCCTTGACCCATTCCCGGTGCTAGCGGCAAGTCAACTCCGGAGACTGCTCTGCCGGAGAGACACAGCAAGACAACGGCATACAGGAGAGCAAACATCTCGGTGTTTCGACGTTCCAGCGCAATAACCCTCAAGTCCGCTGTGGTCCTATCTCCTCGTTCTGAACAGCACGAGTGAGTGTCAACACAATATGAAATAATCCAGGCCTTATGAACACGTTTTTATCACCTTTCACTCATAGATATGACGACACCCCCTCTCTCAAACTCACTTCTGCTGTTTCTCAGTTCACTTTCACTTTGTACAGTACTTCACAGCGCCACCGGCATCGAGGGTGATTTCTTACTTTTCGGTATGTGCAATCTTTCTACCCCACACAACTTGTGCAACGTCCTTATAAAGGTTTGCGGTTCGTTTGAGGTCGAGTAATGCGCCGCCCTACTCGGCTAAACTTGAAGCGCGCATTTTAATATAGGCCTACGTCACTTCATGAGCAGCTAACAGGCGCGCTTTGCGTCACGTCTGCCTTTCTTCACCTGTACATGCAGGAGGTGTATACATGTACATGTACGTGGGTATTTAAGCGTAAGGGCGGGCTAAAACTAAAAGGGCATTTCGCCGAAACTCTCTATTTTGTTTTGTGTTTTTTTTTTGTGGGAGGAGCTTTAAAAAATGACACAGCCTTGTTTTGCCACTCATTAATCTACAGCTTCTGTTAATGGCGCCGACGGCAATAGTGATTGATTGATTACATGATGCGCGCGGGGAGCCAGCCGAACGTGACGGAGGAGGTGGCGTTAAAACGAGGCTGAGATTTGTTTGGTATAATTGAGTTAAGAGTTGGCTCCACGGCTCAGCACGAAGTGGGACCCTTCACCATGCTTCATCCACAGAGCAAGGGTCCAAGTTTCCAAGCATGGAGGGGGGAACGTCAGAGGTGCTTAGCATTTTCCTCTTTTACCTCAATTGATCCAACGTAGTGTGGGAGCGCAGAAAGGGTGATCAGACTTTTGAGCATCTATTTCTACCTCTATATTGTTTTGAGTGCAAAAGGTTTGAGGTGTGATATGTGGGGGTTACCAGGACAATGAATTGAATTCATTTGGCCATCAGGGGCGTAGCAAGGGTATTTTCTTTATAGGAGGGTATGGAATTGGATATACCAACTGGCATTTTCTTGGCTTCGGCCAGGAGTGATGAATGCCACTTTGCCGACTTGCCAAATGCAATAATTATTCTCCACACTCACATCCAGCACGTAACCCCATCGTGTTAAACTGTGCAGTCAAATCAGTGGCTTTGTTTTGCAAATTAGCGTGCTAAAAGAAAACAATTTATTGACTTTTGGTCCACTATTGGACTGAAACAAAATAGTCTGGATGCCCTTGTTGTAGTTACTTTAAAGCTTCAACTGCAATTGAGGCTAAAAATACAAACAGAAAAAAGGGGGGGGGGGTTAAAAGTGTACACACTCCATACGTCCTCCAGTGAAGACGGAAGCCTACACATAAAATGATTGTGAAATGTTATCTATGATGAAACGGACATGTTTCTGAAAGTTGGTACGAGTTACCAGGGAAACAGCCGAGGCGTTCACACCTCAGGGACGGACGTAGCCTACTTGAACGAACAATGGTCATTGTGTAGGCAAATGGCCAAGTGACCCTGTTGAGCTCATTTGGGAAAAACAGGCAAAAACAGACACTTGAATGGAGCTAAATAAATAATGGAATAGCCAAGACAACAGCTAACAAGTCTACAGCAACACAGAACAATTATCATGACAAAAAGGCAACTCTCTTCGGACGCAAGCTGATCCCACACCAGCGTTCTCCCAGCGGTCCGCTGGCCAAAAACCAGTTAAAACACCAGAGGGCTCGTCAAACTTCACTACGTAGTCCGGCTAGCTAGTTCAGTGTTGAAAAATATCCATGTTTAATATATATGGACAAGTGAAAAGGATGGTGGACTGTAGCGAAATCACAAGCTAACTAGACCTGATGGTTATGTCACTGAAAAGGTTAATACGGGCAAACCCTGTCACCGGTATAGACAAGTAGTTGACGTTGAAAACGTTAATGAAAATTAATATAACATTGAGATGGGACTTAATACGATTGCAACCAACATATAAATAAACGGCATAACTTTTGAGTTATGAATGACGGCTGGTCATATGGAGTTATGCGTTTGTTTTTAAACGATTTCACATCCTAATAAAAAATACCACCCAAGGTGAGAACTCAACTAAAGAGGGTACGGAAGGGGTCAAATTAGTCAGAAAAATTATCACGGAGGTGTTCCTTTCTTTTATGGAAATAGCCGGCATTGTTACATCCTGGTGACATCACACCACTATATACTATGGGCAGGGGAAAACACTGAGACGCGGTTGATTACGAAATCTTGACTGGGGCATGGCTTCTATCATAGGGCGTACCGGTGATGCATACACGCCACTAATTAATAACTTCCTTATTGTCGACTTCCTCACGAATTAATTGTTCCGTCCCGAATGTAGAATCATCCCAACTATAGTAGTGGGACTCTGGTTCCAACTCGAGTGTGCAGTTGGGATGGGCGAACTTATACTAGCTGAGATTGCCTGGTATTGATTGAGATGTAGATGACCACAATAAGTGATCCTCCAAGTTGTATACGATCCTCTCAAGTTTTATCTCGGCTTACTATGGGGATCATAAGATTCATTTTAGATGTGGAGGGAAATCAGATTTGACCTCTGATGACCTTGAGAGGTCAAATCCAAAATGGCCGCCAGTCTGCCTGATCTAATGTAAAAACACGCTTTACTTTTGAACCAAATAGTCTAGAAAACGCTTAAGGTCATTCGCTTTTCTTAAACATGAATATAGGCCTACCAGTATAGGCCGTTGGTCGACAATAGTGTGCGAACTTGGCCAAAGTACATGTTCATTTAAATGTAATGGATCCCAGCTTTAGCTGGACCGTGCATGTTGGAGCCAGTCCCAACTATAGTTGGGAGTACCAACTAAAGATGGGACGGACGGTACACAATCACAAACAGGAAAGTCGATTTTTGTTTGCATTGGTAAAATTTGGAAGCCCTTACAGATGCGTCATAATATTAGTCATGAGTGATGACCTTCAACGCGTCATGTACTTGACGAAACGCAGATCGAAACATTTTGTTTCCCCTTTTCACTTTTAAAGGAAAATTAATGATGTCATTTTTGGACCGGAAATAACTCTCTGTGTAGTTTAAAATTATTTGTGACTTTTTCGGCTTAAAAATTTGCGTTTTCGGCTAGTGTGAATCACACCACGTTTCCACACACCCAGCCTCCCCTATAGTAAAGGTGTTATACACTGCAGGTCGTTTTCCCATGTGCGTTGTGTTTGCATGGAGAATCGATTATAACAAATTGGTATTTCAAACCGACAACCTATATGAGGTTCATGGTCATAACGTAGACCTCCCCATCGAAAAAAATAAATTAAGAAACAATTAGACTGTTTTCGCAAAGTTGAACTCGAATTATCCCCAAGGTTTAAAACCGATTTATGTACGAGTCTCAGCAAACCTCACGAGACTGTATTCCCATTATGCACATAGATGAAAGGGTCTGCCGACTTAAAATAGATCGATCCATTAAGCCCCGCCTCCTTACGAGTTGACCAATCACAGCCGCGAAACCCGATCACCATTAGTGC
>JAUELU010000064.1:3063200-3077282 GCA_032357145.1 Evasterias troschelii | reverse complement strand
TAACCTAAACCTTACCTAACCCCAACCTAACCCAAGTCTTTAAAGTGATAAATCAGTTGTATTGTTTCAACAGACTTGATGAGAGTCACCGGCCTGTCAAACTGAGGAAAGTAGTCCTGTCCTACCCCTGCTCAGATCGGCAATCTGAATTCCGCTTTGACTTATCTCTCAACTACAAGTTGAGTGGAGTTATACACACATACTCAGACCAAAAACCAACACTTGTGGTAAGTGCAAAAAACAAAAACAAAAAGTGGTAGGCCCTAAGCGTCAACAAATGTGAATTTGAATTACCAAGAATTGTGCGTAAAAGTAGAGTTCATCATTTGCAGACATGAAAACAAGAACTTCCAATGTACTACAAAATAACTAACTTGACTGAAAGTACATATTATGCACCAGTATTCAGTGAAATTGTTTCACTAGGCGTTATTCCATTTTAAAGAAAAATGCCACTTTGTATCATTTTGATGTGTGAATTTTAATACAAAAAGGTCTGTCTGACAGTTTAAAAATTATCACCATCTGCTCTTGTTTTTCTTGGCAGTCACAAACACACTATTGCACATTAGTCTATGGACAAACTTTCATACTAAATCCTACCCAAAATCTGTTTAAACAAAAATTAACACAGCAGTTACCATTGATGTAATCCCCCTAAACCAAATCCAATACCCTATTAACCTTTTCTTCTTTTTAAAACTAAACTTTGATTCATTCTCCCTGCCAAAGTTCTGTGCAACCCGTAAGGGTGTACAGCAAGCCGCAAGCATTCTTGTAAAGGAGGCCAGGTTCATTATGAATGGTCAGCATAAACAACGATTACAGAAAGCAGCTAATATGATCAGAGAGTCTAAACTGAGAGGTAAGTAGTGCCTTATAAAAACAGTTAGGGAGATGCTCGTACATTTTATGCCTGCTTTTCTGCACATTTGATTTGCACAGTTTGTTTGCTATTTGAGTTTACCCTTACACCAACATTTGTAAAGCACTATACTTAGTACTTTCCAGAGTCCTGTGAAAAAAAATCCACAGGCATATTACTTAGGTGGGATTTGAACCCACAACCTTTGTCAGTCTAGAGCAGATGTCCCAAAAAAAAATAATAATCATTATCCCCAATGCAAAATTAAAACATATAAAAGGGTGTGTACAACATTGGTAAGATTGAAATTATAAATGTTCACAGAATTCTACATAACTTACATGGTATAAAGATGGTCATGGTGGACAAATTCCTTTGAAATAGTTTAGCTTGAAATGCTATAATCTTTATCCTGCATGATAAAATTTGATGTTTGAAAACATTGAAAACATATAAAGATGTTTTTCGCTGAGATTTTTTCATGACTCCGAAGACTGATTTAGCTTAAACTTTCATGGGTTTGTTATTTACTGTATACGATGGGTCACACCAAGTGTGGATACTGCAGTATACTGGTCTTTGACAAATTACTAATGTTGTACATGTGCTTTAAACAGTAGTTTGTCTGATTTAAACAATAATTATCATTAATATATACTTTTTGACCAGCATATTTTGTGTAAAGTTTGATTGATGCAGCAGCCAGCCGAATGTCGGTTCTTGTTTCTGAATTACAGAGTTACTGCTGAATGGTGTAGGTTACCACCATGCAGGCTTAGATGCCCAAGACAGAAAATTCACAGAAGAATTGTTCATCAGTGGAGATCTTCCCGTTCTCAGTGAGTCAAAAATATACATTGTGTAATCCTTTCAAAATAACAGTTCTTAAAATTTCCTAATATATTTACTGATGCTCATGTTCCTTGATGAGTCAGACACAAATTTGTTATTCTTTAATTTGAATTTTTTTTAATTCATTTCAAAAGTAGTTCTTAACCAATTTTTTCATTGAATGATCACAATTTCAGTCATTTTGTATGATAATTTTTTTTCCCCATGTATTCGCACTTTGTTTTAGCTTGTCAAGTAAATGTTTGGTTTGTATGTGTTATGAATTAAGAATAATAAGTATTGTTATTTAAACTACGCTGAAGCACAGAGCAGATATCTAATTGCTAGATAGCTTGCCTTGTGGCTCAACAGTAGGTTGGCTCAAATTAGCATCGGATACTGCAAAAAGAAAAAAGGGAAAAACAATCTGAACTTTTATCATTATATTTCTTGTGCCTTAGTTGCAACCAGTACTTTAGCCATGGGTGTTAATCTACCAGCCCATCTGGTAGTAGTCAAATCCACGCAGCATTACGTATCGGGTATGTATTGTGAGTACACAGAGACACAGGTACTGCAGATGATTGGTAGGGCTGGTCGGCCGCAGTTTGATTCCAGCGCCACTGCAGTCATTATGACCAAACATGAGAGCAAGGTATGTGTTGCAGGCAACAATAAAGATAATTTATCTAATAGTGTACATCAAATTTAACAGCAACAGGAAAATACACAAAACAATTGCCGCAAATAACTAGAAGGTAAAAATTGGATTTGCAAACTACATAATTAAAGACCTTAGCATTGATATGACAAAATGTTTCTCATGCTGAATGATACCAAAGCCAAATTTAGACTCAAATTTGATTTCACTGACAATCACCAATCTGGTATTCTATTTTAAATCTTTATGATCTGTAGCTTTCCAGGTTCGGCGTAGTAAGGAAAACTCAGTCTTGCCTCCAAAGCAACCTGTTGCTTTTTCCCCATAAACAAAAAGTCTTATTTATAATTGTGTTCGATCTTATTTCTCATTTTCCCCCTCCATTTAGAGAAAGTATTTGTCCCTGCTGAATGGAGCTGATGACATTGAAAGCAGGTAAACTCGGTCTGTGAACATTCAAATTAAATGTTGAATATTGATTCAAAAAAATAAATTTTGACCTCTTCATGTTTTAAGATAAGATCTATTTAAAAATTAATCATGAATGGAAAATGGGTCGGTGTCGTGCACTTGACCATTTTGTGTCCTCTTTCATTAGCCTCCACAATCACCTGATAGAGCATCTGAATGCAGAGATAGTCCTGCACACCATCAATGACATCTCAATAGCACTGGAGTGGCTCAAGTCTACTTTCTTGTATATCCGCATCATGAAGAACCCAGCTCATTACAAAATCCCTGTGAATCTGACCAAGGAACAGATAGAGACAAAACTACAAGGTATTTGGAGTATTGTTTATCTGATGTAGAACTCCAGAATTTTATATATTATTAGTAATACATCTTAGAATGTTTGCCTCCGGAGGGCTTAAAATCACTGCAGCACTGGTCGGAGTCCAATTGACCAGTAACCCTTATGCGTGCTTTGACAATTTATGAATATACTGAAGTCTTTCAATTCTAACTTTCACCCAAAAATGAACCAAATTTAAACCAGAAAGAAATATTTTAGGTCTAGTGCAAGTTCTGGGCTACAAGGCGAGTGAAGGTTTTCTTAAAATTTGAACCCTCCGGAAAGGAAGGTTAATCTTTGTATTTAAGGGTGAATCAGTATTCATCATTTCTGTAGCAAAATGGGTAAAAATAAATGACAAATTTGGTTGACACATAAGAGTGGTCCACTCTAATGCCACCCTTACAACTTAGTTTAAATTCATTAATCATATTATTCTTTTACATCATGAAATTGGTTAAGTAATCACAAATCCGATATTTTGGAAGAAGTGAAAACAATGGAGGATTGCTGAGGAACAAATATTTAGAAGACCGATAGTCTTTGTTACTCCAAATTAATGTTTAAAATATAAAGTGATAGTACAACAGTTACAAGAGAAAACTTTCTACGCCTGCATTTAACCATTAATAGTAGTGGTGGTCTGTTTGAAGCAGTAAAAACCCTTATTTTAGCATTGGACTAAATGTGCAAATGTATTTCATTAAGACATATGCATTAGAGACCTGAATCTGCTGTCAAACTTTGGACTTGTCACGATGGATGCAGAAACAATGGACCTGAAACCAACAGGTAAATATTGTGTAAAAGTTATCTATGAGTTATAAAGCCAGACCAAGATTAAATGAACTGAAACAAGACTAACACAAACCTTGATATTGACATGGTCTAAGAGAATTAATCATTTACCCCTTGCCCTGTTCATGTTCTCCTCCATCCTATAATCTAGACTGTTTTAAGAGAAATATAGAATCCTACTTTTCAGCTCCCCTGATTTATTTTAATTTTATTTTTTTTATTTTTTTTAACCCCTTACTGAAAGTGGTTTTCAGCCATGTTTGGGGCAAACTTGCATTACAAAAAAAATTGAAAAAGTAAATAACAGTTAAATAACAAAAGTCTGACTGTTTTCCCTTCACCCAATTCATTCGCAAAGAGTTAACACAAACCATTTGTTATGTTCCTGATGCAAGAAGAAATATAAAGCTTTTAAAACACAAAATAGTTATGTTCTTATAAGTAGACTTGAGGAAAACTGGTTGTTAGTGCATTAATCATGCTGGAAAATCTCCTTTCACACTTACTCAAACATGTCAAACATACTCATTTTCAGCTAATGGCTAATTTCCTTTTTGTACAAAATACAATAGTTTCACAGAAACATGTCAGTTTTTTTAATGTCAAATCTAAAGTAACTTGTATCTGTCTGAACATTTAATGGGTTCTGTTAATTGCAATAATGGTGTTACAAACCATAGTTATAATAATAGACAACTGAAAAAATTGTACCAAGTTTTGCTTGGTTTGCCATTACCTCCCTTGTAGTTTGAAACGGAAACATTTGCCTGTCTAAATCTGAACTTGTTAGACTCTGTTCACTCTGTTCAAAAATTGTTATTTAATTTAAGTGGGAAACTTTATGCTATCCTTGCTCCAGAGACGGGTCGGCTGATGGCAAGATATTGCATTGCCTTTGACACTATGAAGCAGTTTAGTGCAGTAGAAGGCACAGAATCCATGGAGGAAATTGTAAGCCTGTAACAAAAACTTGTATTGTGCCTTTCTTTAGATAACATATAGTTTTAAATTTTACGTTTTTAATTGCACTTGTCTTTAGCAATAAAATAGGGGCTCTAAGCTTTGCGTCAGTCGAAAGGTCAAATTCAATGCTGTTTTAATTGAAAAGCATTGAAATTCAGAAATGAAATAAGAATTTGCCATACAAAGATGTAAACACCCATATATTTGAAATGTGATGTTATTGGATGGTTTTGGATGTTAACAACATTTGTACTGGATACACCATTTATACCTGAGAATAGAAAATAGTAAACAACAAAATCCACTTTCATATTAATACTTTATCTACTGGGAAAAAGAGGGCACCACAATACTGAATATGACCTTGGAGCCCTCTGTATAACATTTTGCTTCTATTCTAAGTGGCAAAAGGATGCAGGCCTGGAATTACACCAAAGGCCATGGTGGCCTCTGTAAACACAGGTATTGGTCTTGGTGCCCCTTCAAAAGCTTCCCATAGACGTTAAGATTTTGTGTGGAAGTTCCATAAGCAAAATGAATATAGCCTTGCTCTTTCAAAGGAGAAACTCCAGGCCTGAGGATGTTTTAAAAAGGGGTTTGTTCATGGTTCCTTTCGTTCCTCTTTTATATACTGTTTGATTTATTTATCTAGTTTTTAACATAAGTAATTGATTCCAAATGCATAACAGAAAGTAATGGCAGGTATGGTCATCCCTTTTCATTTATTTATGATATTATAGCTAACCATGCTGTGTAAATGTAAGGAGTTTGCAGACATACAACTGAGGGTAAACGAAAGGAAAGTCCTGAACACGCTCAACAAAGACAAGAACAGGGTGACCGTTCGATTCCCCATGAAAGGAAAGATAAAGACCACTGACATGAAAGTTAACTGGTGAGAAATGATACTATTAACCCCCTTGCACGAACTTCACATGAGGCGACTGTGCCACTCTCAGCATTTTGGGAGTCAGCTGGTAGGCCTATTAATCGTGTAAGCGACTAACACCTAAAGTTTACATTATTCGCACAGTGACATTGACTGTAGGCATAATTGACTGACTCCGGAAATGGTGCTACCCAAATTATTGTGAGGATGGTGTCAGGTGAACTGGGTAAATAATTAATTTTGTATTAATGTTCATGCTTTACCATTTTTAATACATTTCATATTTGTGAAGTTTTTACTATATTTTTTTTTATTACAAACAGCTTGATCCAGTCAGTGCTAGGCTGTCTGCCCATTCAGGATTTTGGTCTGACTCAAGACAGCAACCGTATTTTCAGAGCTGGTCAGAGACTTACAAGATGTAAGCTCAAAATAAACTCTCAGGAAATTGCCATGGACAGCCATGTTGACAATCACTGATCTCCAGTGAATCCTACTTACACAAACAAATAATATATTCTATTCATTGTCATTATCTTTGTATGCATTTGTGAGTTTTTGTAAGCTATTGTATATTCTTGTAGGCACCTTAGGCACTCTATCGGTGATATGTGCGCATTATCAGTTTTGCTATTATTAGTATAAGGGAGATTTGGCAAGAGTAATGGGGGACTTTTTAAACGATAGGGGGCATTCCTTTCACTGGTCCTTTTCTATTGTTTTCATCACTGAGAACAATTGAAAAAGGTCCTGTGAGTGGGACGCCCGCTATTGTCTAAAAAATCTGCCATTAAATATGTGCAGCCAGCATGGAGATACATGCCACAGGTGTTGAAATAACACATAATTTTGATTAGTAACACCCATGATGAATTCCAATTTATTTTTCTAAGTTTATTTAGATTTGGGCAAGTGCATGCGCAAAGATTTGCCTTTTTAACCCTTTTACCTTTTACATAATTTAAAAAAAAAATATTCAGTAAATTCAGGCCTTTTTCTTTGGTGTGAAAGCAAAATTTAAGAACTGTGTGTTTTATTATTATTATCATTATTAGGAATTACTAAACAATATTTACTTGTTATTCTCCAAATCATGCAATGCTCAAAACAATACTATTTTTGTATTTTTCCCCCTAAGGTTTACTGGAGTACTTGATGCAAAAGACCGATTTCAAGGCTCTCTTACACGCTGCTATAATCTCCAAATGTTTCAAGGCAAGACTCTGGGAGAACTCCAAGAATATGGCCAGGCAACTAGACAAGATTGGGCCAGCACTCGGCACAGCGTTGGTCAATGCAGGAATAACCAACTTTCAGAAAGTTGAAAGCACTAACCCAAGGGAACTTGAACTGGTGAGCATCTATACAAGTCCAATGTGTAATAATATATAAAAGTATTTAGTATGAAAAGGCAAACATTATTTTTAATGTTACTAGCGAATTAGAAAAACCTGTACTTCATTAACTTATTTTTGCTTTGTTGACAATTTGTTCAGCCTGGGGACCTGGTTTTCAATTTTTATGTAGAAATTGTTGTTTTTGTTTGTCAGATTAAAGACCTGTGATGGTTTTTGTGCAATACCTTTGAATGTATTTAAAAGAATTGAAAAGTGAAATGTGGCATAATTTTTAGTAATATCTTGATCATGTGACCTTCTGTCTTTCTTACAGATTTTAAATCGACATCCACCCTTTGGAAATCTGATTCTAGATGCTGTCACACACCTACCAAAGTATGATGTCTCAATAGAGCAGGTATGCTTTCAGAGGATTAGAATTAACGTACTCTTAAAAAAACAAAAAACTTCAATTAATCTATTTTCTGGGAGAGCAGTCATGAACAAAGTAATTTGCATTACACTTTGATTTATCACTGGCTTTCCTAAAAGCAAACTTTTTTTGGAGCTCAGACTCTAAAATTGGTCTGCATTTTTCCATCTAAAAGCTTGCCCCACTTGAATGTTTCAATGTTACTTGGTAAATTTTCACCTCATAGGCCCCTCGGTACAATGCTCAGTCAGCTGAGATCACTCTGACAATTGGTCTGATGAACCAGGAGAGCTTGGCCAAGAAGCGGACTGCAAAAACTTATCATGGATGTATGCTCCTCATTGGAGACGCTGATAATAAAGTTGTCTTCAAACAGAGAATCATGTAAGTGTTGATTCCTTACAGAATCAGAATTCAAATTGAATCATTGAAGTGTTTTTAGAACCACCACAACTCTGCTTCCCAGAGAGTTTTTAAAATGTATAAGAACGGTTTTGGAATACCTAATTAACACTGATCTGAGGGAACTTTATTTCAAGGGTGATACTTTTGAAAGAATTCCACTTTTTGCTAACTAATTCATACTGTTGATTTAAAATATTTGGTTACGTTTTTTATTACTGCATATTTTTGTTGGGGGGGTATGAATAATGCATTAATTTTCGCATTTTTCATTCAGGTAATTCTGGTACAACTGATCTGTTGTATCATTAAAGTTATTATTCCAAGTAAAAGGTGATTGTGATATTGATCTGGTTTGTAGGGATTCACAGCTAGTGAGGAGTGGAGCATGGAGCAAGAAGATCTACATCAAGAGAGCTAATAGTGGAGAACAGCTCAGTGTCAATCTT
This sequence comes from Evasterias troschelii, assembly GCA_032357145.1. Lineage (NCBI taxonomy): Eukaryota > Metazoa > Echinodermata > Asteroidea > Forcipulatida > Asteriidae > Evasterias > Evasterias troschelii. The sequence continues at coordinate 3,068,861 of JAUELU010000064.1, read as the reverse complement.
ATCAGTCAAGACTATGGTGAGGCTGCGTCCAAATCAAGTGGTTTTGACTACATGTATAAGGTCATGGTTGTACAGTTTTAGGCCATGTCCGAATTGATGGCTTTGGCTGTAACAACAACATTAAAGAATAAGACTTTTTTGGCATTCCAGCCAAAGCCATCAATTCAGACTGTACATGAAAAAATTGTTTCAAATTGTTTTTGTCAAGACTCATGCCTGGAGTAACACAGAGGCCATGGCCTCTATTGTTGCCCTGGTCTTAGCTCCTTCAAGTTTTCATAGACTTTCCCATAGACCAATGGAAGTGCCCTTACAAATGGAAATGGCATTGTCCTTTCAAAGATGAACCTCTGGGCCCCAACACAAACACAATTATTTTTTATGGGCTCCCCTGCTCCCCATAAAGTAGAAGTTAAAGTGGTGCTATTCATATTAAATATGTAGTTTAGGTTGCCAGTTATGTCAATGTGTTGTAAAGGCTGTAGAAATTGTTATTTCAACTGAATTTTTAGTGTTTACTTTTTGGTATTATTTGGCTAATATTCTGTGACATTGATTATATCCACAATGGCATGAATGGCAGTTGGACTAGATGTACAGAGCAGCTACACCCCTTTCTACTCTGGACCCAAACACATGCAGGCCATAACAACAGAACGGTCTCATCCTACACCCCTACAACCCAAGAGTAGTACACAAGAACAGGTTAAAAGAAGGCAGCCTGCAATGACAAATTGGCAGGGATATGACAATGGTAAGGAGCAATTTATGTTGTAGACTTTTGAACTGGAAAACAATTCAAGTAATTCATCTTGAGATTCAAATGAAGGAATTGTTGCATTGGGATTATGAGTACTTAATAAAGCCTTTGCTCTTCACAGCTGCATATCAACTGTTTTTAAGTTTTGAAACCACCATTCACAAACTCAACGAAAATTTTTATATTTTGTATAATCCTAGAAAAGTAAATATTTTTCCAAGGCCAAAGCTCATAGAACGTGCTTTATAAATGACATCCTGAATGACATGAACACTTTACAGAAAGACAGTAAAAATTTTTTTTTACAAAAGTGATTGATTGCCTCATCAGATCCAAGGACTGATGATGAGGATTTATCAGAGTTTGGTGACCGTAAACCCTGCAACCATCGCTGTTCTAATAAAGACTCATGCGCTCATGAATGCTGTAAGTTTGGAATACCCATCAAACAATCCAAGCTAAAGGAAGAGAAGTCTAGTCAGAGGTCATCTGTGACCACACCCTCCGTCAGCGGTCAGTCCAGATTGTCTCGGCTTGACCAGTACTTTAGTGATCTCCATGCAAAGTTAGATGTGTTGCCACAAACACCCAGTGTTAAAAGATTGAAGGTTTGGCTTTCCTTGTTTCTTTTTTAATGGAAATCAACTTAGAAAATTGAATTTGCTTTAATGAAAAACACTATTTCAGTACCTGTAAACAGGCATGCATGGGCTGCAGTTTGTCAAAAACAGGTAATTTGCAGCCACAGCAAGAGTTTGCCAAGAAATCAACAAGAAAGAAATCAGCATCAATAATTTCATGGCTCTGCTTACTGGGACTTCTGCGCTTACAGCCAATAGAGTTATCTGCTTTTAATGGGTGTCATAAGAGCAGAATTCCTGAATAAGGAGAGCCATGAAATTGGACCAAGATCAGCTGAAAAGTTAAATGCCTTTTTATAAAACGTGGTGCATTAATGGCTTTTGGAAGAATGTCTTTGGAGACATCAAGAAGAAGTTCCAGTTTGTTTTTATTATATTGGATTTATTAGAAACATTTCTATGCAATGCATTTTCTCAAGAAATTGTTGTTTGTTTTGATACAGGTAAAACAAGGAAGCAATACATGCAGTGTTGACCTAGATAGATTCTCCTTTACACCTCAATCTAAGGTAGTGGTTCCATCCTCCTCCTCCTCCTCCTCGTCCACATCCAGCCTCATGGGTACCCCAAGGACACCTGCTCCCCCATCAGCTGCTAAGGGATGGGAGATGCTTGATATGTATCAACAGACCAGGTGTCAGGGAGTCACAGTGGATGAGGCAGAAGATGAAGTCATATGTGAAGGTAAATTAATAATGAAAATTAAGAACTTTTCATTTGATGGAAAATGATTATTTACACAGTTGCAAAATATATGCTCTGAAATAATAAACGTCCCTAAATAGTCATTACTTTTTGTAATTTGTTACATTAATTGGTTTCAAAATGTAGACTAGGTCTTTATTTCCATAGGCCCTGAACTTTATTTTAACAGTAGACGCACGTAACAATTAGTGCAAGGGGTCTATACAAGCAAAGACAAACTGGTATCTGTGAAAAAAGAAACCCTTATTCATGACCACTTTCATTTCATCATAAACTGACGCATTTATTGTGTTACTCGTAGATCCACTTCCAATCCCTCAAGAAACAACGCCCTGGGTGGTAGACAAAAGGAATATTGAGGATGGAGATATGTCTTGGTCCGATACAGACCCAGAGGATTTTTTCTTGGACAGTAGCTCCCAGGTTGACCAGATCAGCAGTCAGTGTAAGTATGATTCACTGGAGATCAGTGATTGTCAACATGGCTGTCCAGATTTAAATACAATAATTTTTAATCCAATATTTCTTACTCTCGTGCAGTCATTACCAAAAACTTCATGAAATTTTCAACTGAATTCAGTGTAAATTTGATGTTTTTCCAGCTTTGAATGAGTCTAACAAGCAGCCTTGGGACATGCCGATATATAAGCTGTCCAATCAAGCATCAGCACACCTGCATCCACCACAACAAAATCAACAACACCAGCTCTCGAACATTTTCAAACCTGCATCCGTAAACCGGCAACAACTACAACAGCCAACAGCTCGCGTACTTGAAGGAGCAAATGCAGCATCCACAAACCAGCTCAAACAGCATGATCCACGTCAGGGAGTGTTAACCCCCTTCAAACAGGCATCAGCAAATCAGCAACAGTTTGCTCCACATCGGCAAATGGCAACGTTCAAATCAGTACCAATCAACCAGCATCAACAAGAAAAACCTGATCCTCGTCAGCAACTTTCAACCACCTTTCAACAAGCATCAGCAAGTCAGTACCATGATCCACAACAGCAGCAGTCAGACATAAACAAAACAGCATCAGCAAACCTCCATTCACAGCCACATGGTCAGTATCGAGGTATGTCACAGCCAGGCAGTTCATCATCAGAGAGTGTTAGACGCAGAGGTCAGGTCTTTGCTTGGAAGTCCCCTATAAGCAAACGACCAACAGAAGAGACAAGTGTTGTCTCCTCACCTCCAATGGGACTCACTCCAATGTGGCCCTCTGACAACAAAGTAGCAGCAAGGTAATTATACAAGTAATAATAATAAAACTATGATTGATTATTGTATGAGTCTCATTTCAGGGATCATGATGATTTCTACCCCTAAACACAAATAATAGGGTATGATTTCTTTCAAAATTCTCACTTTTTTTTGTTAAATGGTAAATTGTTTTGTACCCTGTCTTCATCAGCAAGTGTCAACAATTCACATAAAAGAAATGCCATTATAGGGCAAGACAGCTCAGTTGGTAGAGCACCAGCACGTTAAACCGGAGTTCATTGGTTCAAATCCTGCTCTAGTCAATTTATCTTTGATTAACCCCAAATAAAAATATATATTTAATACCAACTTAAACAACAATGTGATGTTAAAACATAAAGCTGAAATGAATTGGTAATTAATCAATCCTTATACTTAACTGCTTTTCATGGGGTATATTTGCTTCATCTTCAATAAAGTGTTTTTGATTACTCACACAATTGTATTGTAGGTAACTTAATGGCTTGAAAAATTCAAAAATTCACCAACCAATGCATGTAGGGAATATGAAAGTATTATATTTTTTTGGTCCAGAGAAACGCCATACACCAACAGCAGTGGAAAGGCCAATGAATTTAGAACAGCAAAATCAGCTATGACATTCTGTCCTGCTTCATCCAACACATTTACAACAAAGTCACCATCAACTAGACCCAGGAGCATTACAACAACTGAGGAGACAAAAACACTGCCTAAAACCAGTCAGACTTGCATTAGTAACTCACCAGTCTTTCAGCATCAGATGATAAAAGGTATGTCAGGTTTCAAGATTGTTCTCATAAACTTACAAGACTATAGTTGTATTCAAGAATTATCAACCAAAGTTGTAGCTTGAATATTGTACAAACTTCCAAGTATATTCAAATGTGGGTGAATTTGTGGTGCAAAATTAAGATGATTTTGTTGCATTTTTCTTTTTCCCACAAATCTATACAATATGTCATCATAACTGCAGTTAATACTGTAAAATATACGTGTTGTTATCAACTGTTTATTGTTAACTCTTTTCTAACAACATAGTCTGTTGTGATTTTAAGTTGTGTATATTCAATTTGTTACCTTATGTTGACAAACTCTAGAAGTATCTCTCTTTGAGATTTTGAAGATTGGTATACGTGTCACCTTTACATTATCAAAGTTTAAAACTGGTTTTAACAAAAAATGTCAAACATCTCTATTAGCAGTTGCTTTTACATGGAATTTCAACATATAATTCAAATTTTCTTGTGTGGGATTTCTCTACGCCTAGTTTAGTCCTAAAACAGCCTACAAGTCGTTAGTTTGCTTATTTAAGGCAGTATTTAAAAAGCAGTTTAAACAATTTCGGCAGAAAAGTATTCTAATATTCTGAACATTTTCCCATGTATTAAAGCATCAAGAAAAGACCAGCCAGTGGACTTCAACGAGGGCCAACCCTTCGTCATCTCATCCGATGAAGAGTCGAGTCCCGACAGTAATCCATACACTATGAACTCCAGCTCAGATGAAGAGTTTCTAAACAGCTGTCTTGAGGTGGAGTCACAGGAAGCTATCAATGCAAGATATACACAGGGAATGGTAAGGAAGAGTTTCTCCATCATGCTCAGAAAAATGTATCATTAGCATAAAAATTAAGTCAATTTATTTGATTTTTAACCCATTAATTTTTTAAAAGTAATCTTTTGTGTGTTAATTGTTGGCTCTGATGAAAAAACCAATGCCAAAAGAATTTGTACAACAATAAGTGTTTGTGAACGGTTCCGTTATTATTTGCAAAATAAATTGCTAAGCACCTTTTTCTCCTAAACAGTTTTAGGCTTAGCACAGAATTATACGCTTACAGCCCATACGATCATAGGCTTTAAGTAGCAACCTAAGCAGAGATTACTGTGGTAAGCAGCATTATGAAAGTGGGCCAAAATCTATAGATCCAGCAAACAAACATATTAAGAGGCATTTCCCTCAAACCACCAACATTGGAAGTATTTTGATTGTGTATATTTTCTTTCTTAATCTTAAGTTTCAGAAGGACTGCCAGGCCGTGTCTGCTCCTGTTTCTCATAACAAGAGACAGGGTGAGTTAAGACATCAGCCAAGAAGGACAGCAGAACCAAAACTGACTGATATAAGTCCTTTTCATTCCCCAATCACTCATCTAAACAAACTTCCAGATATTCAACCAATCGAATCAACTTCGTCTGACAAAGCTCTTCTTACTACCTCGATCCAGCAGAACCGTAGAAACTTGAATCCTTCACAATCTTCAGATATTCCATCTCCAGCCCAGCGTCATGAATTCCAACCTTTAC
>JAUELU010000064.1:2978924-2989184 GCA_032357145.1 Evasterias troschelii | reverse complement strand
TCATGTATATGTTGGGATACACCAAGTGAGGATACTGGTCTTTGACATTTACCAAAAGTATAAACTCCCTTTAAAAGCTATGTGTACAACGAACTTTTCTTGAAAAAACTGCTCACCAATACAGCCCTGCCTAGTGCATACCCCCAAAAGAGACTACTTAAGGACTGAGAGAAAACGTCAACCGTGCGTGTGTGGCACGCAACACGACGTGGAATGGAGTGGAATGGGATCGGAACGACGCCGATTGCATTTTGTTGGCGACTGCGCGTGGTTCTTTTCGGACAACATGGCCGCTATATCGGTTGGATATGATATAAGAACAGCTGGGCATACCACATTTTTGAGCTGGCTTACTTCGGTCACTAATTGATGGTTAATTTAATTAAGCACATAACAGTTATAGTTTTACAGACGCCGTTTTCCATCTCATCCATAAATGGGGAGTGCGCACGGAGTCATAACCATATACCTCTTATATAAAAGAGTTTTTACCTTTCATTAACAGAAAATACTAATCAAAGCCCAACATAGAGCATACACTGGCCACACACTAATTTTGGAGCTGGCTAATTTGGTCCACTATTGGTGGTTATTTAACCACGACTATATTATACAAACTCTATTTCCATCCATATATGTTGCCTATAATGCGGTTGAGCTGTGAATACACCTTTATCATGCTGCCACCATCTTGGTCATGTTCCCTGTATCCATTAACAGAAATGAATGCTGATAATTATCTTACAAAAAGGAACCAGACTATTTCTCCTTCCAGCCTCGGTTTGATTACATTGAGTTGAATGAGAGAAAATCAAGATGGCTGCACCGTGATAAAGGTCTATTGTACCCTAGTTCGTTATGAGTGAAAATGGGGAGTTCAAGCCCAGAATCTTGAAGACTCACATCGGAATATCAAATTTTTGAGCTGGTTAATTTGGTCCACTAATTAGTGGTTAAAGCACAGTTATGCCGTAGCAATTTTTCACCTATAACAGGAATATTTCACATGCAGTTGGATAAACTACTTCTTTAAAGAATTTGCATCTTCCTATACTGTGTGCAGAAACCTCCTCCTCTCACACATTGGTTGAGGTGCAAACTAGCAGCCAGCAGGTGCAGACAAAAAGTAAAAGTTAATTTTTAACCCCAAACCATGAAGTGTTACACTGGTGGTTCGAGCTTGTTGATTTGGTACAGTATAGTTAGTGGTTAATTTATAACTACAGCTTAAAACGTCATTTCCATCTATTATACGCACTGCCTATCGGTTGAGTAAACTTCTACCTGCTCTTTTAACCCTTTGTTAATGAGTAAAAGTTTAAACTTTTACCTGGGCACACCAGTTTTTGGAGCTGGCTATGGTGCACTAATTGGTGGTTAATTAACTACGACTTTACAGATTAACTAAATTAATTACCTCTTTATTTGTACTCTTCATTAAAGTGTTTTTTAGCCCATAGGCCTAATCTTGAAGATTGTATACACTCAGCATACCAAATTTTTGAGCTGGCTAATTTGGTCCACTTATTGATTATGTACACACGTACATTTTTGTAAGCCCCAATTCTTGAAGACTGTTCGTTTTTCCTGATAACTCTCTCGGTCTCTCTTGGTTTCTTTATGACGACCGTATCACTGAGCTTCGGGTAAAACCAAACGTGGAAGATCGCCATAATGTATAGACCTGTTCGTAAAAGACCTGTTTGTTATATCCTACGACGTTTTTTGCTTTCGAGGTTTTCCCATTTTTTCTATCAACCACCTTCAGTCGGCCAACACGCCGACTATCTTATTCCAGACTTCCCCATATAGGGCACCTGATTCTTTCCCCCTTTTTATTTCCTTCTTGTAATTGTCTGTTCCTGTACACCTCCCGTAATCCCCACCCTCCACCCTTCAGTCCTTCTTTCTTTACGACCCCTCAAACTTTCCTTTCGCTATCGTAGCGGAACGAACCTCGTAAGTTCTAATAGACCTTTCCATTGTTGATAAACAAAGTACGCCGGTTGGCATGGACGGCCGAATGTTAGCAAAACATTCAATCGTGTTAAAAGATGTTGTGACCAAATTCAACATTTTCTGTAAAGATTCATGAACGGAAATACCTTCTTGTTCCCAACAAATTCAATACTATTTTTGAAAATGTGTGTAACACTGCTTTAAACTGTGGTAATCTGTTTTTGATTTGCAGTTATGGCTTTCCATACTTTTCCAACCTGGGTTGGCAAAAACTTGGGCTGTGACGACGTTGCAAAAGAAAGGTCTATTAGGAGCCCCTGCCCCGCCCCCCCCGGCCGATTGGCGCGCTTTGACAAGTAGTGGGAAGACTGGAACAAGTTTATTACCTAGCAGTCACATGACAAGTGATTAGACAAGATGGCAGCCTCCTTTGCGATGAGGTAACTTTTTAACTTCTTCTGTTTGTTTACAAGTTCGTCGGAAACACAGCTGTGACAATCTCTCCCTCTTTAACATTATGTGCAACTGAACATCGTGTTTTCGTAAAAAGAAATTAGATTGTACCTTTTAATTATATAATAATACAAAAGTATCTAATTTGAAACCAAGCTTAACTAAACGTTCCTACAGTCATGACAGTCAGCTAGCTGGTCAGTCTTGATCACTCAGTTCATGGATGGTTTGTAAGTTCTACCTCCGCTTGTTTGTTGAACTTGACGTTCAAGTTGTTGGACAAGTTAATTCATGCACGGGGCTTGAAATTTGAAATTGTGCTTTATGAGTATGACTTGTTCTGTACTAATGCTTTGTCATTGTGTAGTTCAAGTGTAGCCCCATTTATAGTGCCAATACTCTGGACTTCCTCCGATCCTTGGCCCTACACCCATGTACCGCCAGAAGGGGGGGAAAACTTTTCAAATCGGTGGCAGAAACGGCTCAGAATTTCTTCAAAATTACACCAAATGGAGTGCGCACAATTGCGTTTTAATGTGCTTTTCTAAAAACGGATACAATGAGTGACAACTGGGGAAAAAATCTTGGCATAAAACGTGAGTTTATATTCCAAAAGTTTTCCCCCCTTCTGGCGGTACATGGGTGTAGGGCCAAGGATCGGAGGAAGTCCAGAGTATTGTCACTATAAATGGGGCTAGTTCAAGTGAAGTTGTAACTTGTAGTTTGTACTTTGTTCTTCTACTCACTGACGGGCAAACCATATTTCTTATTTATTTATAGAGCAAAGACCACCCACATCCATGATTGTTCCATCATGTATTGTCCATGATGGTTTCACTTTCAGGAAGAACTTCAAAAACATTTGTCTTTGGAAATAGCACACTTTTTTGGCAGGCCTTTAATTGTTCAATAAATTATAATATGCAGATATTCTTGAATGAAGATGCATTACACCCAGACAAGAAAGACAACACAACAAAGTTTAAATAGCAAGATCGTAGTTCTTGCCGTAAATCATGTAAAGCTTACTACTGATTTGTGAAACTTATTTAGGAAAAAAGGCCTGCATCTGACTGCCACTTTCTACGAGATATTTTAAATTTTGTAATGGATCTTGGCCAATATTTATTTTGTTAATATTCCTCTCGAGGAATCGGGAGCTAGTTGTAATAATGCTATAATTGTTTACTTTTAATTTAAAAAGAAAAGGAAATGCAAGCAGACATTTCATCACGTGGCCGAAGCTCTTTTCACTCTGCTCAAATTATTACCTAAATGGAATGGCATTTAGCAAGTAGTGTTGTCAAGACCACAGTGGACCACCATGGCTTATTTTTCACAATTTTGACAGTTTATGATTTAATTGTAATCGTTCAAAGTTCTTCTTGTCATACATTCTGTCAACGTTTCGAGACAGGTAAGTATATAACAAGACCTAAATTACTAGAGACAAAGTGGCAGATGGACACTGCATTTTTCCCTTGATTTTTAATTAATCCTTTTCATTATTGTTTTTTGTTTTTGTACCAGGCCAGGGGATAGAATATTTTTCATATACGATCGTTCAGTCGTCAAAAAGGAAGAAGATGATCCCAAGGATGCTATTGTCTACTTTTACCCACAAACTGTGAGTAGATTGAGATGGCCTCTGTGGCCTCCATGTAGTTCAAGGCCTGACACTGTACAAGAAATATCTCTTCTAGTTCTAATGAGTTGTGGTGGTTCTGAAGAGAACCAATGGTGTAACAAATCGCAGTTTTGATTAGTATGCTCTGATCATCTTCAAGGGAAACCTTTACTAGATTGTAGATATCCATTTGCCACCATGCATAGTTTCAAATCTTGCTGAAAGTTCTCTTCTTGCCTCGGTTGAGCAACTCAGTTTAAATACATTTGTGAGAAAGATATTGTGGAAGGCAAGTCCTGAACTTTAACCAGACTAGTGCCTCACACTTCTGCAAGAGGTCTCTGAACTTGATGCACTATTTTGTAGCAATAGTTTTCAAAATAGTAAGTGTTTCATATAAAGTCAACTCTCAAAATCCTTTGTTTGCTGCTTGTGACGTCATCTACTTATACTGACCTTGTTAGATACAGCTAGATAGAACTTCAAGCAATCACAAAATTCACTTTCTGCTTACCACATAATTCTGCGCTTACAGTGCAGCATCCCACAGTGACAGAATTCAGGGAGCCATAGTTTCAGAAGTCTATGCATAGTTTCATTATGCAGTACTTTTTAGTTGGACCCATCACTCATGTCTTATTGTGGAGTACCTTTTTTCTTGTAGACTACACTTGATGTGCAGTGCATATTTTGCTGTCAAATCGTGGGAATGTACAACCTGACCAAAAGCATCACCGGATCTACCCCAAAGCTGTTCAAACTACGGCGGAGTAAAGTAGCCACTGTGCATGAGGGGGAATTTACACTGGTAATTATCCGTTAAATATTAGTTTATTTGTTTGTTTTTATTTTCTATCAAATAATAAACCACAAGGGAAACTGACTGGGTACATTTTAAATGGCTTCTGACTGGCACCCCCCGAACAAAGATATTGACAAAATAGGGAGACCGCCAACATAGGGCTAGATAGCTGAGTTGGTAGAGCGCGTTAAACCGGAGGTCGTTGGTTCAAATCCCGCTCTAGTCAATTTTTCTTTGTTCAACCCAAAATTGTTTTTATTTTCTGTAAGGGCTAGATGAGTTGATTATTATAAAAAGCTGAACAAATAAATTCTTTATGGTGACTGCTTCTTAATGAGTCATTGTCTCGACTTAATTCTGAATTGAGTTGGATTGAATATTTGATCAAAAAGTACAAACCGACTTACTGCTGAAAATTAACCCCTGGTAGACGTTGATATTGTGAAAAAGCCATTGGGATGCCCCAGCAGCCTATGGCTGTGAGTTCGTACTCCTCAGGGAGCTTAGAAAAAAATTATTGTAAAATGCTTTTTATAAGAATTAGTTATTAAAAAATTAGTAGGGTAGATGGCTTTGGCCTTCGATCCAAACTGAACCTTCGTCAGAGGCATTAACATAAACATAATAATAATTACCAGTGATTTAGTTATTATAATTATAATTGTCAATAACTCTTCATTATCTGATAGGCGCTAGCCTGCAAGCTCAGGACTCCAGATGCAGCCATCCTAAGCAAACTTGAAAACTTGTACAGAGTGTTTGCCTTCTACCATTGCTCAATAACAAATGTACAGAGGGTAAGTCTAGACCAATGCTGAATTTCTTGGAGCTGCTTTTTGCTTAACAATTTTCTACCAGACTTAGTAGGCAACCAGCCTCAGACACTATACTGTGATTTGGTAATTTAGCTGGTAACTTTTTTTTGGTAAGCAGAATTGTTCGTGCTTAACTACTTTTTGTGCTTAGTTAAGCAGCTCTACAAAATTGGGCCAATAACACCTGTTTATAAAAAGAGTGACCTTTTACCTTCCGAGGCATATCCTGGCAGGCAACATACTACACTGGTCAAATTAGAATTTCAATAGACTATAACATTTTATTGTTTTTCTTTATTGGTTTCTTGTCAGATTTCTGGAACTAAAGAGGCGTTTCTATCCAATATGAATGCAATCTGGGATTTCTATGTGCCTTATGTTCGTCGCTATGGCAACACAGTGCCAAGCATCTTTGAACCTATTCAGAGTGTCAGGCTATTAAAGGTAAAACCAAAAACCAAATACAATATTTGATTTGCTTACTTATTTCACTTGTGCCTTTGTTGCATCATTGATCATCTGTGACATTGACACCATGAAATGATGGGATAAACAAAGAAAAATTGACAAGAACGGGATTTGAATTGAACCTGTGACTTCTGGATTAATATGCTGGTGCTCTAAAAACTGATTGCGGTTTCCCCATTATGTAAAAATTTATGTGTGGGGGTGCCAGTACTGCCAGTCGGAAGCTATTTAACCTTAAACAGCTGTATTGCCAGGGATCACACCCAAGTTTAGGATACAACCTGGGAAGTGAAAGGACTGGGATCACCTTCAGGGAATGTGAGTTTTCATTTCAAACAGCCAGCATTATTCCACAAGGGATACTGTGGTGATCTATCCCTCAGACAAGGGATCACTGGCTAGGTAAATTTATTAAAATTTTGGGGTGAGCAAAGAAAAAGTTGATTCTGCGACCTCCGCATTAACTAACTCTTCCAGCTGAGCTTATCTAGACTGTGGATAATCTTATATCATAAGTAAGTTATTTTTCCTTGTGGGATTTTGAATGCAGGGTGGGAATTGTTTGTTCCTGAGATGCTCGCATCTTCTCCAGTGGATGAAGAGTCAACCATCACTCCTTGCTGGATGTATTCTCTACAAACGTAGGTACGTTGTGAGTTGTGGCCGAGCGGTTTAAGAGCACGGTACTCAAGCTTTGGGGTTTCTGATCAGCAGAGTGTGGGCTTGAGTCCCGACACTTTGTCTCCTATTGATAGATATTTAATCATTATTGGTTTGTCCTTTGGATGGGAGGGAAAGCCATAGGTCCTGTGTGTTGTGTAATGCACATAAAAATAGAACCCAGTTACACATCTCACTATTAGAGGACGGGTTTCCTGGGTTTCAGTCGCTGCTGAATGTGCGGCATCATCTTGTAAACCCTTACAAGGTGCTACCTAAATTGGTGTCATAAATTTAAAATATTCAAAAACCTTTCTTAAAATGTTTCTGTTTGTTCAAGCGCCTTGTTATGGGTAATTATATAAGACTATTATTATTACTAATAGTGGAATGGCTGGGCAAATGTTGGGCCTAATCCCACTGGAATGCTTTTAACAGGCATGCAACTTTTCAACTGGTCAGCTAATTTCCTTGTCTGTGGTTTTCTTGCTGTGCCTGGCAGTTTCCTCTATTTGACTAACTGCAGTTACGTGAAATTGGATCAGTAAAATTCAGAAAAATTGCTGAAAGTTTGTTTTCTCTCTGCAGTGTGCTGTGCACCCAGTTGACCCATGAGTTAACCTCTCACCTCCTTCTCATCAAGCCAAATCAGCATCATGTAAGTCCAACTGGAAATTTGTTTATAGAATTTTAGTAGCTGTAGGCGCTAAATATCTGGTGGCCCATTGAAAGGTGTGGGTCAATGGAAAAATATTATCATGTATATTGAATAAAAGACTAGTGTCAATCTGAGAGTTCCGTTAAACAATTCTTGGTGCTGATAAACCATTCCATATCCAGCTAATAAACCATTCTGTTGTTTACAAGGTATGACTGTGATTGAAAGGAAAGGAAAGATTTTTATGAAGCTGCCGCCTGACTGACATTCATTGAATAAATAAAACTTAAAGCAACTTGACATTACAGTTTTGTGGTGAAGTATTGATCCCAATTAAACTGAACCAACAATTAATGAATCCACTCTGTGCATGACCTGTTCCTGAAGTAATTTTGAATTAAAGTCGCAAATCGTCATAGAAAAGTAATCAAGATTTGAACATTTTCACGAATGCTGAATGTTTTTTGTTTTTCTTTTTCAGCATCCGTCCCAGTCTGTCACAGACACCGTGCTACCATTTGGTGTTCGCATCATGTCGGTTTACGTCACCAAGCAGCAATATCGTCAGATCCTGACGCCTCCTCGGCCATCCTCAAAATCAACCAATTGTGCTACACCTGAAGCCGAAGATGTCTTCCACACCCCTCCTACCTCCCTGACTGAGAAGGTACATGAGGAAACCCCAATGCCAAACGGAACCCCAGCAAGACCAAAGAGAAAAATCAGCTCAAAAGCTGGCAAATTCATCTCAAATTTTACCGGCATGTTGGAGGGGACAGTATGGCAGTCTGCTTCCAAGTCTAGAGAGGCCATCTCTAGATCACGGTTGTCGTCAGGAGGCAAGAAGGCAGGGAGTCTTAAGGAGAGTTCATCATCAGCTTCTCTGATGAAGGATGTGAATGATGTAGTGCTGTCGAGGAATAGCGGTGATGTTGTCACAGCTCTCCAAGCTGACAAGGGTTTCCCGGAGAGCAAGTTATCTGGGATTGCGTATCAGGAATGTCAAACAATGATACCTTCTAAAAACTCAGTGGAGAATGAGGACCCCAGGAAGGTGGTGGACGGCCTTGACTGCTCAGTGACACTACCAAACTCATCAAAAAATGAACAAGAGGAAACTGGATTGATAGTCCCTCTGATTTCTCAATTAGCTTACAGCCAGGATGACTTGGAAGGTGGCACCCAAGTTGAACCAGTAAGCCAATCTGTTGTGCCTCAGGGCTGTACAGTGAGACAAATAAACCATCAGATAGAAAACTCACATGAAACAGGGTTCATCAGAAGAAATAATAATGGACACTTACATAATCGTGTTTCAGTAGAGGAGCATGAATTTCCATGTATGGGAGGAGATGCAAGAATTATTGCGGAACATCTTTCTCCAACCAAAGATGATCTTAAAGAGTCTGCAGAGACATTACAAGTAGATGAAGAAGCTATCAATGGTAGCAAAGATTGTCCAACTGAAAAAAGCTCTTGTTTTGGGATTGGAGGAAAAGACAACTTCATTTCAGAGCAAAACTCCAAACATTTACACAGGTCAGACGACAATAGCGAAGTTCCAGTAAAAGAGGCAACAGAAAAATGCTCAAATTCCATCCTAGAGAGTCTGGGTGCAGACAGACCAGATCTGCTAAGGAGCACGAGCGATGAGCATCGAGAAAACCCAGACTTGCTTCAGTCTTCTTTGATAACGACACCAATCGGAAGTGATAAGTGGGACCAGAAAGCGGTCCAGGATATGAATTTAAAATGTCATCAATGTGAGACTCCCTTAGGGGAGGCTCTTTCTCCTAAGGCTGAAGATGTGGTCTCTGGGGTTACCTTGGGAGAAGAAATTGAAAGAGGAAGTGCAATGAACGGTGAGGTTGAGACAAACTTGTATTCAGCGAATGAAAAACTGGATGGAGGTGGTGAAACCAAAATCGTGGGGAGAACCAACACTGAGGATGGCTATCCTGGGATGGAGAACCCAAACACCGATTCCAGAGACCACCAGGATGTTATCAATGTCACCGAGGAGTCTGAGAATGGAGACAATATAACACAAGACATTCCAGAAGATTTCCAGATGGCGTCTGAGCAATGTGCAGGCCTCTCCGGAGTGGGATCATCAGAAGAGCAGCTTGGCAGTGATGAATGTTGTCATCAAAATATAACAGATGGAGATGGCTCAGTGGGTTCTTCCGAATCTGACAAGACGTTGCAGTGCTCGTCGTCAACATCAGGTATCGAGAGCAAAGAAGAGGAGGATGCTGCAGAGGAAGTTGAAGAGGTGAAAGAGCAATTGATCGAGGCAAAGGAGGAACCATCTGAAGATACGGAAAATATAAGAAGCCAAGATCTTGAGAGTGATTCCTCAGCAAGTCTTGATAAATCTGAGGTAGGAACATGTGGTAATGAAAATTGTTCTTGCTATTATTAAAAACTTGTGCATTATTTTACATTGCCAAAGCTGAAACACGCCATATCATTCAGGTTACATCAATACATTTGAAACAAGTTATTTATGGATGTTTTGTCCCAACAGGTGCTTCCAACTTTGTGAAGAAAAAAATTCCTACATGTACTAGAGTAATTTTCGGTAAAAATCACACCTGTAAGAATAGTCAGTTGGTTTATTCCTATCTACTTTTCTTAGTGCTGAGGATAGTATTCCAAGAGGCTCCTTGAAATCTACAACTCCAGGGGTCGATTTCACAAAACTCTTCCTAACTTAGGACTAGTCCTAGGCAATGCTGAGAGATAGGACCAGTCCTAAGTACTGGTCCTAACTTAGGACTGGTCATATCTCTTAGCATTGCCTAGGACTAGTCCT
>JAUELU010000064.1:2941854-2956362 GCA_032357145.1 Evasterias troschelii | reverse complement strand
ATAAAAACAATTGTTAAGCTTTTTATGTCAATCGTTCGTGTTTATAATTGGATGCATTATTCAAAGTTTGTTTCCACCCTATATACGGGATGTGGCCACGGCTGATTGTGATTTATAACCTTTAATTTAAACGCATAATAATTGGCATGGATCTGTACGCAGTGGTCAATTTGTTTGAGTTCTCCAGAGACATGACACCAATAATAATGAGGATAATCAGCAGAGTTGCAAAGTCTCTCTGATTCTGCAGGAAGTTCCCTGAAAACAAACCAATTCCTTTCCATATTCTGATCAACAAATTCGGAAAATCTCTATGATTATGAAAACGTTTTACCTTTTTATGTTGAATGTAATTTTAAATATCTCCGTGATTGAATCACCCTGAGAGTAAGACGCAAATGTCAGCAGCTTTGACTCGGAGGAAATAAATATCTACAATAAATAAACAAAATAATAAAACTATTCAGAGAGGAAAAGTTCTATATAGAAGATTGTGTAGAGGAATGGCATTCAAGATGACCATGGACTGAACCAAAAGTCAACAACAAAAATCAACAAATTTTCTGAGAAAGTAGCTTGTAAGTGTGCGGGTACAAATGGTACAACCACGTGCAAATCTCTTTTGGGGAGTGTGGCTTTGAAAAGATGTTATGGTGACAGAGGCAAATGTGTACATGATGTCGCATTTCGACTTGAAATCTTAGGCCTATAGGAACTTTAAAATCGCACATTTTGCACAAAGAATGTCACATTTTTGATAAAGATATGTTTTGTTTTGGTTTGTGCTGTTTGTTTATTTTGGTCGGAGTATAACTCGGACGTGGGCGTGGGATAGTGGTGGGCTTAGTATGGACCCCTTTTGTGTAATTCGGC
The DNA here is from genome assembly GCA_032357145.1 of Evasterias troschelii. Classification (NCBI taxonomy): domain Eukaryota; kingdom Metazoa; phylum Echinodermata; class Asteroidea; order Forcipulatida; family Asteriidae; genus Evasterias; species Evasterias troschelii. The sequence goes on along the minus strand of JAUELU010000064.1, from coordinate 2,955,489 downwards.
TAGCCGTCTATTCGCCCCCTCATTTGGGCTCGGGGTAAAAGTAGGGGGGGGGGTTCAAGCCATGCATTCATCACAGCTATACGTCAGCCATTTTGCTTGATGTCATTAAAAACATTGTAATCGAGAATGAGGGACTTAGAATCGTCTAAGTATGAATGTGCGAAATACATCCATGCTCTAAGCGCACTCTTAAAACTATCGGTCAGATAATATGACGCAGTTCCGGGTCCTTGTGCCTTGACCCATTGCTGGTTCACAACCCGGAATCAGTAAAAATGACCACAGAAGTGGCTCAATTCTGACCCAGAAGTTTTTTTTGAGAGTGTATGGTCTTTAAAGTCGTTCAGGTAAACTTGTCGCATGAAGATAGAAAAAGAATATGCTTGTCTGAAAAGTATTAAGCTAATTTCAATAAACACTGCGGAGACTCTTTTGTGTCATGGGCCGAACCCGTCCGAACCAACCTAACTTCGGCTATGGGCCGGTGGCCTTGGCTGGTTGATGTACTTCTGAATTGGCCTTATGATGATTCACAGGGGTGTGTCCCTTCAAAAAATGACAACGATTTAGCAAAATGGCTTCCCAACCAAAGATCTATATTTATGCACAAACGAAAAATATCTCCCTATCGGCTCTTCCGATATAATATACTTAACTATTTCTGAGGCAAAAGCTGCTGAGATGGGGTATTCCTCCATTGGTTATAAAAACCAAGGCCAACTACTTGCTTGCCTTTATCTTTAAATTGATGACCACCAATATGGTTGTATTATTGCTCCATTGTACTCGTATATAGGATTTGGCGGGAATTTTTTATTATTATATTGAAACTATTCTCATTTAAGTAATAACCTTTGAACTGAAAACAACCTGATTCCTCTTCTCATATTATTCCAGTCTTATTTTTTTAAAAGAATACTGTATACATGTACAGTTACTACTGGTACCATCTAAAGCAAGGCTGAAGCTGTCATAATCCCATGTCGGTAGCTCCTTTTGTACCTTACTGATAATACCCATGGCTTGTACAGTTACGGTAGAGTAACTTTTCTGAATAAAATGTACACATTTCTCCTGTTGGAGAGATGTCGTGGCTGCGCGTTGGTCTTGCTGTACAAAGGGGTTTGTACGTCAATAAGTATAAACAAACATGGTCATACTTTCCACACTGTTTACTAGTAGTTATAACAGGAGGGGTATCTAATGGGCTGTTAATTTAATCAATGAGAATTTTGCTGTGAAACCAGGGCGTTTACTTCCCCTGTTCATGTCGTCTTTTGTTCCTGCTTCCTTAGAAAAAGAATACCTGGCGACCTCCGCCCTATGATTAATAAGTTATCATAAACCATTTGAATGGTCGTAATACCAGGTGCCAGGTACCATTTTGGTCACAAGGTTGGCTTGATGATGACTTGGCATAAAAACTATAGTTTAGGGTGCGCACGTGGCAATATGTTCCACTCCTCCCAAATGTTTTGATTCCTGAAAGACCATGGCTCCATGCTCAGACCGGTCAGAACGCCCGTCATGGCATGGAGCTATGCCGAACCCCTCCTCCATAATTGAACGATATTATCGTTTTGCGACTGTTCGATCAAGTCAATGCAACCTGAAAAGGGACGATATATTGGATTTGATTTATCGTACAATCGGTGTGACCAGGCTTGACATATTATTTCAGCCTTGGCGAATTTTCTCAGTTCAAAACGATCACGCAATCTGTGTCTGAATAATGGCGGTAGCATCGTGTTCAGAAGCTAAAAAACCAAACTGCACCGGAGAACTTGCAAGGTAAGAATTGAACAAGAAAAGTTGAACGAAAAAGAAAGAAGACACTAAACAAACCAATAATATTTAATAACAAAAGAAAGAAATAAATCTGGGGGTTTTTGTAGTCTTTTTTTGTATTGTCCACAAATTCAAAAAATACCGTTATTTATCTTTTGTTTACACGTGGAATAAACAAATCATGTTTTCATTTGCGGTTATTTCGGTAAAATAAAAGTCCGTCAGTTGATTTGCAAGCCGCGCTGTAAGTGGTATTTATGACAACAATGTTTGTTTAGTGTAGTCGGCACATGGTTTGTTGCGTTTGACTTTGTATCTTTATATCGTTTGTTATTTACAAAGTCTTCCGTTATTCTCAGTTTTTTTTAAAAAATGTTTATGCAAACAATCTACGAGTCTTGACTTTATATCGTCTACTGGTGTCATTAAATTAGGTTGATATCTGTTTCACCTTAAGATTAAAACAAATGCGGACGTCTTGACGTACTGAAGTCATTAGTAAGTCGAGAAATGGGGGACATTAAAGCAGGCGGCAAGAATGGGTAATTGGGAAAGACTGTGGTATCCGTTTACAAAAACCAAACATAAATCTGTGAAAGTTCGGTCATCAGAATCATGAGAAAACCACATCACTATTTCGGACAACCGGTTTTGCACTCCCTTGTACATCAAAACTAATTAGTTTACACTCCTCAAAGCAGTCAAAGCATTAACCATTTCCAGGTAAAACTGTTTCTGGAAAGAAGCTTTTATGCCCCTGTCCTAAGTTGTTTGCGAATTCTTTGAACATTCATATTTTTCATTCTTGTATGAGGAAACTTTCAATTGTGCTGTACTACAAAACATGAATCCACTACTACTTCATCCTTCACAACAAACTTGGAATATATTATGCACAGGAAAGACAACAGCATACTAACAGGTATTCTTCAAGATTGGTAGAGCTGACAAAATAGTCGTAGAGCGTATTCATGACTTGTGTGATCAACCACATAACCACATACATGAAATAGCAAACATGTGGAAATTTCGGCTCATTCCGTTGAGTCAGGGGAAAATAGTGAAAACCATGCCTGTGCACAAAGTTCAGCCTGTAAACTGTCCATAACTGTGTTTGTATACAACCGAAATCAGCTGTTGCATTAAAAGAAATAAACATTATGGCGATACATTTTTCTAGAACATGACGTCATTTCAGAGCGAACATACCTTTAACATCGAAGAGCCAAACTTGTTCTAGTAATTAATCACATTAATACGTGACCAAACTCTGAACGTCCCTACTCCCTGTCAAAAAAAGAGTAACTTTAAACTTTATTCACGGTGAGTCACGGAGTTTTGTTTCCCTTATCGGACTGCAACACAGGTACATCGACATATAATTTCTTAATTCTTCCTTCTAGCTGGCTATGAAACAAAAAACCACTATCGGGTTTTGTTCAAGGGAACAATGGTGCAAAGGCGTATTGATTGTTTCTTCTGTTTCTTCTGTTTTGTTTGGAAATTATTTCCTTGTGGAAAAAATGCAAAACAAAGTTTGTGTGACCTCTCATTTGCATTTCACTGGCCGGGAAAAAAAGGATGCGATTGCCATTCTGATTTCTGGTGATGTTTGGGTGTGTTTGACGGTAAGTTCTGGAGAAATGCATTGTGCTCTGTGAGTGGTATTGCCCTTTCTGTTTCACACCAACTATTCATGTATGTATAAAATAACCAACTAACTCATTAATAAACTATGTATTTACTTTTAAGATATTAAGAGCAATTTAGAACGAGCTCCTGGACTACTTGTTGCTTATAACCAACAGTCATATGCAATTTCAGCTGAAAACTGATATATTATAATTTAAAAAATATTTTTCTTAAGGATATGGAATGCACTGAGTATACAGTGCTGACTACACACACAAAACTTGTTCTCGGTATCACCTTGTTTACAACATTCCAGTGCATTTCCCGCCAGGAAAGATACTGTACTGGTCATTTTACAGGAGATTTTGTGTATCATAATTATCAGATAAAATCAACAAATGTAAAACCGCTGGTCCCTGCTCTATAGTAAAACTAACAGCTGATCAAGTTTTAAGATGGTATAACCCCTTCACACCAAATATATGTATACAATTTGTACAGTGCAATCTCCATAACATGCAAGACTTTAAGTTTTCCTCTATTGTATTTTCATCATGCCTGCAGGAAGTCCAGGCTCGTTGGCCCTTTTGTAAACAGGTAGTTCCAGGTTACACGGTCTTAACAGTAAAGTTTCTTGTTATCAACTTTTTCATAACATGTTTATACTTACAGATACAAGATTTCAATTGGGACAATGCTCTGTCCAGTTGAGCACTCTATATAATGATATTTATAATTATGAATCCTTTATATTATTTTGTTTTGCAGACTTGTGCTGGACACTTCGGACGCAATGGCACCCTCATCTTGCAAGAAAACTCCCCCTAAACCAGTCCTCCCACTGTGCAGAATCTGCACGGATGAAGCATCAGGCATTCACTATGGTGTGACGTCATGTGAAGGTTGCAAAGTGAGTATTATTCATCCTTGTTAGTTTTAATTTCTGATTACAAAATCAAGGAATAAAAAGAAATAAACAAACCTGGTCAAATCCCACTCTGAAATCTAAATTCTTGAGAAAATAAGTTTTTTTTTTTCTCTTAAACAAAAGGAACAATGACTTGGGCTGTATGAAACTCCTGGTGCCCCTTAGCGGGCCCTTTTACCTATTTTATACTCAATTTTGAGTCCTGCTAGTTGTTGGAGCAGAAGCACTGAGCCTTAATCAAACGAAATTAAATATTTTAAAATTTGTATACAATCAAAGGCTACAACAAAATAGTTTGGGTTGTATGAAGCTTCATGGGCCCTTTAACGGGCCCTCGTGTACATAAAATCTAGAGGAATCATGTGTTGAATGATGGATATCTTGGCAAAGACCCTTGGGCAAGTAAACACGGTATATTTTGTACTTCAAAAGCCTCATCAGGGACAAGCAGTGAGCAATTTCAGAACATGGTTGTTTTGTTGTTTTACCATCACCCAAAAACCTGCAAACTATTCTCACTGTTAATTTTCCGCCCTCATTTTGCAAACTGCAGTCGCTTTATTGGGGGGGAGACCCCCCCCCCCCCAAATAAACAAAACGAGATCGGGGAGAAATTCACAAATGAATGTTTCGATATATTAAAAGCCCCAAAAATTATTTCTTCCCCCCACAAATAAAAATGTCTAAAATGTCTAGTTATGCCACTGGCAAACACAGACATTTCCCACTAGCCTAAGCCCTCAATCTTCTTTTTTTTTGTAATCATTTGAAGTTCTGAAAACATTTTTTTCAGTACTCTTGAAGTAGTGGAGAAAAAAAAAAAAACTTTGTAATAATAATAACAATATCTAGTTCTAATAGCGCATTTTACAATAACGTATCAACGCGCTTTAAATCAGTGCCCTGGTTATGGGGCCAATACCATTCATTTTAATCTTTCTCAGCTCCCTGGGGAGAATACAACCCTGGGCTGCCGTGGGGCGCTCCAAAGCTTTTTCATATACAATATCAACATCTACCCTTGCAGGTACCCATTTATACCCCTGGGTGAAGAGAAGCAATAATAGTAAAGCATCTTGCTCAAGGACACAAGTGTCATGACCGGGATTCGAACCCACACCCTGATGACTTTACCACCAGAACTTGAATTTGATGCTCTAAACCCCTCGGCCATGACACCCTACAAATCAAAAAAGAAAGACCAACTTTTATTACCTATAAAGTTGACTCAACTTTTAATCACATGTTTTCCCCATGGTGTCAGGTATCATGTGTAATCTGTTCCACTCCAGTAAATGAAAGTTTAAAAAACTATTTTGATGCGAGCATCAGATGAGAGCTGGTTCAAAGAATGTTGTACAAAAACATACCAAAACCATGACATAGTCTACGGTATACTGTGCTCTGAAAAAACATTGACACATAAGTACTAAGATTAAAACGTAAAGTTAGTTTATTAATGAATAATGTTTTTTGAAAAACAGGGACTGTATTGAGTGCACTCTTCCCCAAAACATTGACATGGATTGAACAGCACAGCCTAAATTTTGTTTACTAACACTACCAAGCTCTAACCCATGAGAACAAACAATGTGTTTTGTTTGATTCTGTTCAACTGGGGACTGCACTAACAAACTGAAATGTTTTATATGGGACCAGGGGTGGATTTCACAAAACTCTTCCTAACTTAGGACTATTCCTAGGCAATGCTAAGATATATGACTAGTCTTAATTTACTGGTCCTAACTTAAGACTGGTCCTATCTCTTAGCATTGCCTAGGACTAGTCCTAAGTTAGGAAGAGTTTTGTGAAATCGACCCCAGACATATACCACCATAATCATGGTCCAACAGTTTGGCTGTTGAGCTACCAGGTGATGTAGGTTTTTTAGCGTTCTCCCTCAAACAGTGGTCAGCCGGCCAGGTGCCAGTTAAAACACCTGAGCACCAGTCAAACTTAATATGTAAGTGATCTGGCTGGCTAGTTCAGTCTTGAAAGCATCTCTATTTTATTTGAAAAGATGAAATAGTGAAAAAGCTGACAGACTAGTGAAATAAAAAGCTAACTGCTCCTGCTGGCTAGTCACTGGAACTGTTAGGGGCAAACACTGATTTTGCTGAAGAGGGAGGAAGGATCCATTTAAATCACTCCCTGGAGTTAGGGCTTTAGTTTACCACTTTCTGCAGTCTAACTTTTGTTGTTGATAAACTCATATTTATCCTCAAACAACTATAACCCATTAAGACAATTTTTTTGGACCCTAGGTGGCAGCAGATTTGCCATTGTTCTTGGAAATGTGCGCACGCTTAGAAGTACGTAAACAGTGGAAAATTGCAGTGTCATTTGCCTTGCATTAAATTTAATTATTTTTTCATTTTTCACTATAGGGCTTCTTCAGAAGATGCATCAGCAACAAAACGTTAATCGTTCAATGCCAAAAAGATGGTGATTGCAACATCGATAAGTCTAGTAGGGGTCGCTGTGCACACTGCCGCTACAAGAAATGTCTCGCAGTTGGAATGTCTGTTCACTGTAAGTTAGCTGTCTTAATTAATGGAGCAAGAAAGAAACAAAAAAGTTTAATACTCAAGTAATTTTGTTTAAGACTCAAGTACCTATATTTAAGACTCAAGCGCTAATGTAAGACTTGAGTACCATTGTTTCAGACTCAAGTACCTCAAGATTTGAGTAAGTTCGTTTTAGACTCAGGTACTTTTGGTTGAGACTTGGAAACCCTTTTCTCCTGTTCACCTCAGTAGCTGAAATAGTTCCCCCCACTTCAATATTTGGTTTAGCTCACACCACATCTTTCAGTGATCTCCTCACCCTTTTTTTTACAATTTCTTTTTGTACATAAATTTGCCATAGACAAATTAATCAAAAATGACAACTTGCATCAAAGTGCAACAACTTAAAACTCCAGTTGTACCCCTTGACCTTCCACATAGCTCAACAAATACACTGTTTACTGTATTTCCATGAATAAATACTCACTTCAAAAGAAACGAAGTGTTTTTCATGTCATGTCAGATTGATGTGCTTTAGTTACTAATAACACAAAGCATGACTCAAACCAAGTTGCAAAAAAAACACCCCAAAACTATAGAATTTATCAACTAGAGTTATTAAACTGGGTCACACAATCTTTTTCGCTTAAATATAACCACATAAAAATAATGATCCAAGAATAATTTGACAGTTACACAGTGACATTTGCACAAGCCTAAATAGGTTAAATATTCAGTAAGATCAGCTGATTGTTTTGTGAGTGGCTGATAGAGTACAGTCTGTCTCTGTGCAAAATGGGTTTGTCATTAAAGCCACATAATTAGGCTGTGTAAATACATGTATGTTGGTTATGGTTGCCCCACAAATCCGTCAGAAATGAGTTGACCTAAAATGTCATTGGTTTTGTATATTTGAACATAATTACAAGGTAACAATGTTATTTATTTACATTTTATGAGAATTTTAACTGTGACAACAGGACAAAAAACCCATCACAACCAACATATATTCAGATGCAATCATTGCATTTGTAAAATTTGATGTCAACAATTTGAAAAACCCTGGCTCAAAAAGGCAAAAAGGAAAATACAAAAGTAAACCGAACACAAGTGCCAACTTTACCCCAACCCGTCAAAATCCAACTGCATGTGACTTGATTGAATTTGATGGACAAGAACTGCACAAGTAAACTAATCCACAGGCATAATACTCCATCTGGATTCGAACTCATAACCCCGCCATACAAGACCAGATGCCTTACCACCAGACCACTGAGCATGCCCCGTGGCAAGGGGCGAGTCAAATCACAACTTTACCAGCGGGTACCACAGCAATTTATAAATTGTTGTCGTTGCATCATGGATAAAAAGTGGCACCCCCTGGTGATCACTCTCCTTTCCTTCTTAGGTTGTATCCTAAACTTGGGTGTGATCCCTGACTAGATGGCAGGTACAGGCTAATGGCTTCTGACTAGCATCCCCATACAAAAATATTGACAAAATAGGGAGACCGCCATCATTAGGGCTAGATAGCTCAATTGGTAGCGCACCGGCACATTAGTCCAGAGGTCGCATGTTCAAATCCCTGCTCTAGTCAAGTTGTCTTTGTTCAACTCAGAATTTATACTGTTATTGTTATTGATCACAGCTGTCAGGGTGGGAAGATACTCCAAGAAGCAGAAAGCCAGAAATCTTGCAGAAATCCAAAGTCTCTCTACCAAGGAGAAGATTCAGGAGAGGGAGCAACGTGACAGAGAGATGTACACACTCATACAGAAACTGGTTCAGGCCTACGATGGAACCTGCTTCACTAACAACACACAGGCACATGTGAGTTCAATGTTTAAAAACTCCAAGGCGGGAAATGCATGTGTTTGTCAGGCATTGCGTACTGCGTTATCCGTAACTTCTCTTATCAGAAACAAATTTGTCCAAGGTTTCATTTTAAATTTTCCTGTGAATTTTTCCTCCTGTAGCTGAAGCTGAAGCAGAGCTCCTGTGAGACTCAGATGGAGACTGACCAACTGGACATGTCCTTCATAGCAGTCCAGGAGTTTGCCTTATTGTCCCCACTGCCCTTCATTGACCCCGCTGCCATCTACACCCAGATCTGTGCCGTCCGCTCCTTCCTGACCGACGTGATCACCCCATCTGTTGTCAACGTGGTTAAGTTTAGCAAGAATCTTCCAGGCTTTTGTGGCCTTCCTCAGGTGAGATATGACTTAATACACAGATTTGTGCCCGGAGGGTCTCTTCTCCATGGAATGGCCATCTTTATCATCTTCACTGTGTACACTGTGCTACTGATGATACAAATTCTTATTCCTCATCAAGGGACCAGACTATTTTCTTCTTCCCAGCCTCGGTTTGGTTGCATTGGGTTGAAAGGGGGAAAAGCAAGATGGTCGCACCATGATAAACACAAGGTGTTGGAAAATTCTGACCGTATAAGAGAACAATCTGTACTGAACAAATTACCAGCAGACTCTATGTAAAGAAATCATCATGTCGTGCAGTAACAGCTGCATGCTTGCTATTGAGTGATACAACAAATCTGGGTTTCTTTGGACATCTCTCTTTACTAAACTGCTTCTGAAACTATAACCCTTAAATGACTTTTCCTCAAGGCTAACCTTGAGTTGCCATCTGTTTAATTTTGCATTCTTCCCCAATATCAACCACCCTGTTACTTCATGGCTTATCAAAGAGTACATTCCAACAACCAATCCTGACATATATATATTTATCTCATACTTTGTCATGTTTTATCTCTCATTAAACAGGAGGACCAAATGACCCTTCTCAAAGCTGGTTTCTTTGAGATCTGGCTCATTCGGACTGCTCCCTTCTTGAAAGTAATCGACAATGAAATCATCGACTTTGGAGGACCAGAGGATCACAGTGACCAGTTCGCCTTCCGACTATCTGACCTTCAAGGGATGGGATTGCAGGAGAAGTTCTGGGAGACTCTGTACGACTTTGTCCGTAACTTCAACGCACTAGATTTGATAAAGGAAGAGCTGGCTATCTTCACTTCTGTCATCATCCTTTGTGCTGGTAAGAAATCCTAACTAGGTTCATCTTCATTTCCAAAGGATTCTAAATAAGTAATTAGAAACCCTATTGAAGGCTTCTGATTCTCACAGCCACTGCTAAAACCTTTTAACCCTCAGCAAAAAATCCTATTACAACTTTAAAAAAATTGTTGTTATGGTAAAATAGTTCACCAACATTTCTCAAATGGCACAATACAGGCCTACAGCCTTTTGTAGGGGCTTCAAACAGAGCAGACATTATTCAAACAGAAGCACAACCAAACAAAACAACATATATAATTTGAGCAAATTCATGTTTCTGCAGATCGTTACGGGCTGAAGGAGGTTCAGAGAGTAGAGCAGTTACAAGGTGAACTGGTCGAAGTTTTGAAGCGTGAGGTCACTCGCCGCGATTGGAAGAACAAACAGCTCTTCGCTCGGCTTCTCATGCAGGTCACCTCCATCCGTGTCGTCTCCACGATGTTCAACAAATGCGCAAATGATTTCCGCCGTGCTTGGCCCCACGTGGAAATCCCAGCTCTCCTGGAGGAAATACTTGATTACGAGTACTAAACCTAGTCCCCAAAAGTAATTCCAGTCTATCATCATCTTTACTCCTGAAAATGTAACACCTTTTGTTCCTTAATTCCGACTCCAACCATTTTGGATCAAAACCTCTCTATAATCACATTCCCTCAGCTTTTTATATTAATAAGCTATGGTAACACTTGGGTTTACTTCAAGCTGCTTAAACACAAAAAGTAGCTAAGCAGAAACTGATTACGCTTACCAGGATAAGGTTACCAGCCAAAATACAATGTCACATGTACCATCTGTGACTGAGCAGAAACTTTTTATGCAATTCTTTCTACATCAAGCAACTTGCTGAAATTGGGGTCCATGTTTCTGTATGGTTAGATGAAGTTTAGCCTAAAACCCAGCAGTGGACTTTGGATGGTTCACAGTAGGTGGAACACAATAAATTGTCCATTATTTTGGAATAATTATTATTTTTCCACCAAAGTCAAAACGAGGAGCCTGAAGACAATTGCCTCTGTAAACTTCTCAGTTCTGACTTACTGGAAAAAAAAAAACATGTTTGTGTAATAATATTTTAAAAGTTTTTTGAAGAATTTTTGACGAAGAAAGTACTAAACAAGGATGTTATCTTTTGATGGAAGTTAGAAAATGAAAACATGTACTTATAAATGTATATAATATTTTCCACTGAAAGACTTTATTTATTTCTTAACTATCAAGGAAAGAGTTTACACAGGTGGGCCATATTGAAGCTGAAATGATACCAACAATGTAAACAAAAATTTACTTTTTCAAAGAACGACTTTTGCAGCACCTCTTTGCACGTTACACTTAATATGCACGTCCACTTCACTGTTTATAGAATGATTGGAATGACTAAGGGAGAGTCCGCTCTTGCTAAGTAACTATTGTGTGTGATTTGTAGTAAAATTTTCTGACTTGATTGACAGATTGGTTAGAATGAGATTAGAAACTTCCACTGAGTGTGTTCCTCTTTGCTTATCCTTGGATGATGAGAAATCTAAATGTAAATATAATACACTGACTGTAACTAGAGTTTATCCTAAACAAGAACTACATCATGTCTAACTAATTCTCATTCTAGTTAAATAACCCAGTAACTTGTAGTATAACTAAGTTACTATGAATTAAACCCATGGAACAGTACAAAGCCAAAAACCTTTCTAAAACATGTACATAGGTGATTATACAAAGGTCCATTGGACTGTTTGATTGTTTACTTGAGTGAGTGGAAACTGCTACCATAGTGTTAGTTAGAGGGGTGTCTGAGTGTCTTTTGGACACCATGTTCTTAATTTGGACAACCTGTTTTATTTGTCCTTTACATGTAAATGTATTGTAAGTGAACAATTTGGCCACCCAGTTTTTAAATTTCCAACATATTTGGACACCCTTTTACCAAATCCTGGCTAAAACGTTGATTGCTACCACTACCTTCCTTATTTCATTTAATTGGTACATTGTTCCATAAACAAGCAGGGAAAAAATCAAACAAAAGCACTAAAGGCAAATAAGTTAGCAACAGTTAAAACAATATTATTTTACTTTTTTCCCCACATAAATTCAAGGAAGCTGTATCCTTCCTGATGGCTTTGCCATCAAAGGAAGTGAGCATTTGGGGCTTAATCTCGTTAGGCTGTTAAGCACGCATGTTTGCTTAGCACCAAAACGCTTGCTTAGCAGACAACAATTCACCAGCCAACGTACATATGCAATGTACATATTACTTACCTCGCTTAATATTACTTACCTCGCTTAAATTTGCTGAGCAAGTTAGTTCATTAAGCAAGTTTTCTGCTAAGGCCAACACGTACATTAAACTAGCTTAGATGCTGAATAATATAAACTATAAATATTATAAACTCTGACAATAGAGAAATATTGACCATCGAGGGCTATGACAATTATTAATGTATAAAAAAGCATTTGTAAAAAAAGGTACTTTTATTTAGAGCGACTGGTCGCTCAGTTTATTGAAAAAGGCTGGTCCTCTATTTTGTTTTGTTTTGTTTACATACAGGTAAATATAAATAACTACTAAAAACTGATTGTTAATATTAACACTACCAAAGATTATGGCATGCCATAAAAGATTACACTTGCATTGCGCTAATCATACTAGTGATACTGGAGAGGTTATACAAGGTGGTGGTAAATACATTTAAATGATAAAACTTTTGATTAAACAAAATTCTTAAAAGGGTTTATAGTTGTACATAATTGGTATCGATTGGAGTAAAGAGTTGGAATGAATTTAAGTTAACCCCGCTTCAAAATCCAAATAAGTGCCGTGGCTTTAACCCTAGGATAAATCTAAACGCAAGTATTGTTTGGAGTAAGGAGTAGCAGGCATCTGCCTGGTCATCAAGGCACTCAGGGCAACAAGTAGTATCTATCTAGGAAGGTTTATTTACAAACTTGTCATCAGCAGCCACATGCTGAATTGCAACAATTTGCAATTAAAAAAGTTTTACAAAATACAGAAGTCAAGTTTTTAGTTTAAAAATTGCATTTTATATTAACAAAACTGAGAACCTTTAAATATTCTTTAACAAAGGTATTGGCAGAATACAAACTATAAACAGGCAGAATATTTTTGCCCTGGGGAAAAAAAAGTAGGAAAATTTTATTGAGTACAAGGGCTTACATACATCTGTGTAAAGTTGGCTTTCATAGACTTTTCAGGCTTTTTAATAAAAAAAATTTCAGATTTTTCTGAGGGATAGAAATTGGAAATCAAGTAGAAAAATTATCACCCATGTATAAAGCTCTGGATCCATAGAATTGAAGCAAAAGGTTGTGGAATTCTGCAGAGGAGTAGTTTGGGCTACATGCTAAATATGTGTTTTAAGCGTTATATATTTTCCTAACTAATTTCAGAGTGTGGAGTTTATTTCTAAGAGTGGCATTACTTAATTGGAGAATTTTTTTCTGGATTTGATAATTAAAAAACTCTCCGCAGGTCGGAGTGCATAGCTTTTTAGACTTTGTAGCTTTGGACTTCTGGTGTCGGCATAATTTTGTTTAGATACAAACAAAATCATTCGGAAGGACAAACAATGATAAATTTTATTTTCCCTAAAAGACTAAACAATAGAAACCATTCTCAAATTAAATTTTTGTAACCCCTGGAGCTAAAGATTTCAAGGAGCTTGTGTGAACTTGTGAACAGTATCCTCAGTGC
>JAUELU010000064.1:2873819-2883919 GCA_032357145.1 Evasterias troschelii | reverse complement strand
AGAGAAGCAATTATAGTTAAGTGTCTTGCTCAGGGACACAAGTGTCACGACCGGGACTCGAACCCACACTCTGCTAAACAGAAATACCAGAGCTTGAGTTCGGTGTTCTTATCCACTCGGCCACGACACCCCACTACTGGCACTATACCAACTGAGTTATCTAGCCCTATGTTGGCGGACTCCCTGTTTTGTCAGTGTTCGGGGTTGCCAGTCTGAGGCCATACAATTGTTAGCTGCCCCATAGCCAGTGATTACACCCAAGTAAAAAACAAACACCAGACTTGTAATTCCTTTCAGCGGGATTTGAACCAACAACTGTCCAGTTTGGACTCCTGAAATGAAAACCAGTTTGATGTTGTTGCAAATGGTTTCTTACCCCCTCATCGCTAATAAGCTGAACTTGGGGGCTGTTTTAGTAGTAACAAAACTATCCTAGTGTATAAACATTAATGGAAGTTGCTCCTTTGAAAGGTGAAGTTTCAGGCAAGTTTTTTAAAAGGGAAGGAATTGGCGGTTTGTCAAACGACATCTATTTTACTTTTGACAGTACCCAGACAGTCTGCCGGAAGTCACCATCAGGAACTCCAGAGGGATTTCAGACGAACACCTCTTCAGGTAAGACGAAAAACAGAAACGGAGAATGCACAAGGAATTGTCTTTTTTGGGTTAAAGGTCAAATGAAGTTCCTCTTTGAGAGGGCAAGGTCATTCCATTTTGGAAAGGGAACTCCTTTGGAAATTTGTTAGTCTGTGGAAACGTTTTTGAAGGAAAACCAAGGAAGACCAAGGCAGTAGAGGCCATGCCTTTGTGTTAATCAAGGCCTGTATCTATCGTCATTAGTTAGGTCAATAACCAAGGGCTGGATAAGCATGCTTTGATACTCACATGAATATGAGGGGAAGGCAGCTGCCATGCTGGGTGGGGCTGAGTGGATACCTGTGTTGGTTTTGAAAAGGTGCTCAGGCTCGGAAGTACACGATCAACTATGGAGTAAAGTCTTTTGTTTAAAGACAATGTACAACATTGGTAATTGTCACAGACCAGTATCCACACTTGATTTGACCCAACATACACAGGAAGTAACAAACCTGGGCAAGTTTAAGCTCAATCGGTCTTCAGGGTCATGAAAAAACAGTGAACCCCATTAGAACGTTTTCACTGTTTTCAAACGGCGGTGATTACTCATTTCCTAAAAAGTATTGCATTTCAAGCAAAACTGTTTCAAGGGAAGTTTTCCACCATGACCATCTTTATTCCATTTAAAGCATTTGCAAATCTGTGAACATTTACATTTTCAATCTTATAGACTGTATTCTTTGGCAATTCTTTTTCAGTCTTGATACCAAGCTGAAGCAGTTAGCCGAGGAGAGACAGGGTGGAGCTATGCTGTATGAACTAATCGAGGTATAATCATCGTTTGAAAAAAACTTGTTTGTCTCACCAAAGTATATGCAGTGCAGTTGCTTTATGCCCACGTGTCTGTCATCTGGCAGTAATGTTCACAAAATGAAATAATGTTGTAAACCCCATTCCTGGCGGTTTCATTCATGGTTTTTTGTTTGTTTGTCAGGTTGCCAAGGAAAGCCTTACCAATAACAACACACCGAGCTGTCAGTGTGTGATCTGCCTGCACGGTTTCACAGAGCATGACGTCTTCACTAAGACGCCGTGTTATCATTACTTCCACAGTCTCTGCCTAGCTCGCTATCTCAAACACGCTCAGGAAAGCGAGGAAAAGGTGAGGTGAAAACTTATGATGTCCACATTGAAAAACGGGACAAACTTGAACAATCCTGGCAGGCATAATTCTGTGTGTGCAGTACATGTAGTTGATACATATATGGGAATTTGTTCATGTTCAATTCAATTCAATTCAATTCAATATAACATTTATTTCCATCCTGAACTGTACATAACAGAAAGCATAAGACAATATTGTAGAGGCTCGATCCTAATAAGCCAAGGCTTTTAGTGGAGTGCCTTTAGAAGATTATATATATTTTTTTTTAAATTAATTAAGTTACATCGAGTGTTGACCCTTTGCGTGATGTACAACGCACCTCCACACAATGTGCGTCTATTATATCCACCATTTTGGGAGTTGATTCCTTTTTTTTACATTACGAAGTGACGGAAAGGATAGATGGGTGCAAGTGTGCTGAGTGTTGTGACATGGATCAATAGGGAGTATTACTTGTATCTTATAAGAACTCCACCGGCTCCTGATCAAGATGCGTATCACGTTTAAG
The DNA here is from genome assembly GCA_032357145.1 of Evasterias troschelii. Classification (NCBI taxonomy): domain Eukaryota; kingdom Metazoa; phylum Echinodermata; class Asteroidea; order Forcipulatida; family Asteriidae; genus Evasterias; species Evasterias troschelii. The sequence continues at coordinate 2,881,670 of JAUELU010000064.1, read as the reverse complement.
TTAAATCTCATCACTTTCAAAGCTCTTCATGGCCTGTCTCCTGACTATATATCTGATCTACTGCATAAATATATTCCTGTTCGTCCACTTTGAATCTATATTTTTGTAGCAAATGGCTTCATATATTTCAATTTGTTACGTTAAGTGTTGCGCATAGAGGCTTTTGTGTTAATATGCCCTATATAAATGTCTTGTATTATTATATAGGAATGCACTATTATTTTTATATCAGATATTGCAAAGAAAAAGACATATGAAAAAATGATATGTGCCCTTAGTTTCTAACAAATTGGTAAGTTTAATGCAGCTTTGTGTATTTCCCACAGCCTGTGTGTGCCGTCTGTCGAGAACCAGTGACGTATGACCTTTCCCAGCTGGACAATGCCCCAGCCCCTAGTGACAACCATGAAGTGTACACCCCTGATGCCGAGTTACGCAAGATGCAGAGGAGGATGGCTGCCCTCTATAGACAACAGAAGGAAAAGGGAGGAATCATTGATGTTGAAGCTGAGAGTAACAAGTTCCTCATAGATATATCCCAGGTAACTTTTCCAATAAAAAACAGTCTTATAGTTTCTGAGAAAAATTAAACTAGTTGTTGCAAACTGGTCACCAACAAAAGTGACATGCAGTATAAATGCAAACAAAATGTGAATGGCAGTAGTTAAAGGCTCAAGTTTTAGTCAAATTAGTCAGGAAGAAAGATGCGAAAAGAGAGAAGCAGAATGCTACCAGAAAAAGGATGAACAATGAAAAGGAGACAATAGGGAGAGAAGGGGCTAGTTTCACCACAAAAGGGTGGAACCATAAAAGACAAAATTGAGGTGGGAGGAGGGAGAAAAAGTAATTAATTATAGAATGAAACTGACTTAAGTGGGGGGGGAGATCTTTGGGCAAAGGAGAAGGCATAAATTAATAGGTTCCGTGATTATAAGGGAAAAGGAGTACATATCATTATTAAGTCTTCAATTCCACATACATTTGGCTGGTGGGAAACTTGCATTAAAACTGAAAATCTGCTTGCTGATCAGAGTAAATGTTCAAGTTCAGACGAATTGACTTCAATTATTTTTCATTGATCATTTCAGACCCCTACATTGCCACTAAATACTGGCATCACAGCAGTGACAACACAGCCACAAAACCTCCACGAAAGAAATACCAAGATGCAAGATGTTGCCCCAAGTGAGACCAAGCAGGCAAAAGGAGAGGTGAAACCTGCAAGAACATCAACTCCTCCTGTTGCTAGAAATGATGCAGTACATAACAAGAGGAGTTACTCCGATAGGCCAAGATCATCCAATAGGAGCAACCACAAACCAGGAGGAAGGGGCTCAGCTCAAGGGAGGTGGTCAAGGGGGAGGGGTCACACACGCCCACATTCCTCGGGTAATAAGGAAAATTATTCTAAACCAACAGATGTTGGAAGAAGGGATATAGTGACAGGGCAAAGGTCAAGAGATAAGGGTTCTTCAGAGCATGAGAATGCTACTGACCAATCACAGATAAGCAGTGGAAGTAAAACTATGGCTGACCAATCAGATGGGAGGTTTGAAAATGATATTGAATTTCCAGTGGGTATTAAGGTTAAAGATGAGAAACATGGGAAAGGGGAGCAATCAAAGAGGAGAAATGACTGTCCTGTGACAGAATATGAAAGGAAAAATGATGCATCAGCTGACAAATTGGACAAAATGGTTAGTAATTCGGGGGAAATCAAAAGTGAGGGTCAGAAGTCTGAGACACAACCCATTGAGAAGAGGAGAAATAATGTCAAAGAAAAATTAAGTCAAGGTGCAAAGGCCAAGGTAGACCGACCTTCTACAGACCCCATAAGGCGGAAGGAAAAACCAACTGTGAATGGAGAGTGTGGGAAGAAAGGAGATGGATCAGATTCAAAACTGACTGGAGATGGAACTGCAGATCTGAGTACACAATCAGCTAACGGTAAGACCGACCTGCAACCAAAGGTAGAAACTTTTGAGCCGAGGAAAACTTTGGGGCGGAGACGAAGGGCAAAAGATTCAGAGGAGAAAATTGATGGAGGTTGCAACATTGGAGTGAAGGAACAATCCAGTGATATAGGAAGTAAGAGTAGAGATGATAGAACTGATATTAGGAAGGAACATCACCATTTAAGAGAAGAACTGAGACCAGAACATTTCAACCAATCCAAAGATGGGTCTCATCAAAGTCAAAGTAAAGGCAGAGGTAACCAACGGAGATCATCTCATCTCAACCAATCAAATGACAGGTCTCATAATGACCGTAGAGGTAACCAATGGAAACCAGCTCAACAAAACCAATCAAAAGACCCAACTCGAACCCAAAGTAAGGGCAGAGGTTATCAGCAGAGATCTGAACAGCTTAGTCAATCAAATTATGTAACCCAAAGCCAAAATAAGGGTAGAGGTAAACTGAGGTCTGATTACCTTAACCAATCACAAGGCACATCTCACAGTATTAAAGGTGGCAGCAGCCAATCGAAAGAATCGTCTCACAGGGAAGGCAGCAGTAGAAGATCAAAAGACAAGACACATACTGATCCGAAGAATAAGGGTGTTGGCAGTGAAAGCAAGAGCAAAACGGAGCACTATAAAGCCAATCCTAACGAGAGTGCCACTACAGTCTCAATCAAAACAACCCTGAAGAAACTTCCCCCTGGCTTTGAAACAATCGTAGATCCCAAGAAAGGCTCGGGTCAAACGTCAGTGGCACCACCTCCTGGATTTGAGAAAGTCAAGTTATGATCTTTGATGCGACCTTGTAAAACAGTCTCTTTAAAAGATGTTTTGGAGACTGTCAAGTGGAAAGCTAAAGAGTTTTCTAATGTCCATCCACTGTAATTTACTAATGGACCCTTTGCATAGGTCCTCATCGTTGAAAGCAATCAATGGAAACTTTTATATTAGTACTTATCACACCATCTCTTAGTCATGTTGACCTTGTTGAGGGTGTTGGTTGAGCTGTGTCACATTATTTGGTGCACCTTCTACAGGCCTGGAATTTCATCTGTGAGAGGGCAAGGCCATTGTCATTTTACAAAGGGCACCTCCACTGGAAAATCTTAAAGTCTATGGGAAATTATTGAAGGGGCACCAAGGCCAAGACCGACCGGGGCATTGGAGGCCATGGCCTCTGTTTAATTTATGCCTGCCTCTACTTCTAGTATATAACTCAATGTGCCAAATCCATTTAATACGATTATTAACTGGATTGACACTACCTAGCCCCGTTAGGACATCAGTGTCAGCTGTATGCAACTTAGGAGTCCAACCTGGGCTAGGGCTAGGGGCTACCTAGCCTAGGGTTACCTAGCTTCAAGACTTGAACACTGGTGAGTATACCAACATGAGCTATTATTGTTATTTGGGCCTACAACCCCCAGTCCTTCTGAATCCTTCATTTTTTTGTCAAAGAGTATATCGAAAGGATATGGAATGGTTTGAGTTAAATTTTTTTAATGATCTCTACAGTGTTAAATTACCTGCGTGGATCTGGTCACTTGATCTGCTCAACAAAACCAGGTAGAAGAGTGTGTGACCTAGGACATTTATTTTGTGCAATTCAAATGTTTCTTTATGTCAATTTCAAGCAATTGATGGGTTTTTAACAGCTTTGAAGGCCAAGTAAAATGTGAGCGCAATAATGACATTGAGCAAGTTCACTATAGTACCTTAAAATGATGCATGCATCGTGACACAGAGAAAAGAGAATTATAACTTTAAATAAATTATGAATGAGTTAAACAAACTAATTATAATTGTTAATAACCGAAATTTATTGCATACTCAATAAAACAAAGAAACAGTATTTTGTTATGAGAAAGTTGCGTTATTTGGGGTTTGTTTACCATGAACTGAGCGACACTAAAATGCAGCAAACTTGTTTTTGTAATTATTTATTTAAATTCTTTTGAGGGAATGTATCCAAGTTAAGACCGCCTCAAAATCCCTGCCTTTCTTTACCATGAGATAGTAATACCACAAATGTGTGTATAACGCAAAAAAGATACATTTTAAAAGTGTACTTCAGTGATGACCCGAAGATAATATGTAATTTATAATAATAGTCAGAAATACGGCTCCGAACACATGTTATACATAGCGCCCCCTGTTGACGAACTGCTTTAAGGAACTAGGTTAGGTCACTTTTTATTGACTCCTTTGCATCACGGTCACTAGACTTGGCTCCAAGTCTGTGATCGTGGTTTTTAGTCGTCCTAAAATAGCGCCCTCTTGTGGATAAACCTCCGTTTTGAGTTAGAGCCTGTGATAGCCAATCTGCGTGTGGGTTTTGCGTGGCTGATGCAGAGAAATAACCGCAATCTCAGACTTGAAATCAAGTCTACACGGTTACACACGTAGCAATAACTGTCTTAAACTGGTCGGCTGTCTTTATCCGCAAGGATAAGGATAGGCACTGGTCTAGTAAACCGGCGCGTCTATTGGACATACCTTCAGTGACGTAAGCTTTCCATATCTGCGTTATGATTGGTCCGAAGAAATGTGGCTGTCGGCTGAATGAGATGCGAGGTGCGTTTGTCAGTTTCCTCGAAACGCTCGAAAACACGAGCCTCGAAGTGTGACGTCAGATGTTCGGGCTACAACTGTCTGCATTCAAGTGCTTCCAGTTGTGGTAGTCATTGTGTAAAGACAATGGTGTCTGGGTATGTCGTGTGAAGACCATGCAAATGTCAGGGATGAGATTTTTCAGACTTTTGTCTGAATTCAGACTTTTTAAATGTCAGTCTGGTGAATAAAAAAAGCCTTTCATTTTTCCACATAAAAGAAAGGACACTGTTCCTAGAAGCCCATTGAATTCCAAACCCTCCCTTAGGGGTTACCAACAGGTAGAAACGCCTTCAATTCAACATACATAAAGGCCATACGTCCTACATTTGGATCCAACATGCAGTTTCAAACATGTTCGCCAGCAGTGACTCTCATCCCTGACTTAAATAATCGACTCAAAGTCTGTGGGCGTATCGTCAAGAAAGTTACAATAAAATTCACTTGCGAAAGCTTCAGTTGGACACGTCCCAACAATATTTAGGGTAGGATTTGAAGCTTTGCATGGTGGGAGTGAGTATAACTGAGAGAGGTTTGCGGTAACACTAAGTTAAAATCTCTTTTGAGTAGCTACTGTTGGTTCTGAAAGAGAACCCGTGGTTCGACTCAACGGTTCGATCAGTATGCTCTGATCGTCTTCAGGAGAATGCTGGACTCTGTTGCTGGATGCTGCTTATGTACTGCCTTGTATGGGATTAACTGGGAGTTGGGCTTAGCTCAATATTTAGGGTATCATCTTTTCGCCTGATCAGATGATGTTACAATGGAGGAAGTACTGTGTTTGTGGAAATGCGTTTCCATTCCAAGCTGCATCCACTTTTTGTCAAACTACTATTTGTGCATTAAAAAAGCGAGTCGATGAAATTGGGCTTTGGGGCGTTGGTATTTTGAGCAGTGCCGTAAAAGTTTCCAAAAAGCTATAACTATAGCAGGGAATTGCCAGTCACGTCAATTTACGTAGGAAACAACGTACATGTAGGTTTGTGGTTGGCACCAATTTTTCTAGGGGGGCACTGCTCAGTACCGGCAAATCAACTATAGGTGGAAATGCGTTTTCATTCCAAGCTGCATCCACTTTTTGTCAAACTACTATTTGTGCTTTAAAAAAGCGAGTCGATGAAATTGGGCTTTGGGGCGTTGGTATTTTGAGCAGTGCCGTAAAAGTTTCCAAAAAGCTATAACTATAGCAGGGAATTGCCAGTCACGTCAATTTACGTAGGAAACAACGTACATGTATGGTTTGTGGTTGGCACCAATTTTGCTAGGGGGCACTGCTTAGTACCGGCAAATCAACTATTGGTTCAAGTTTGCACTTTTTAAAAAATGGATCTTAATCTACGCAATGGCGGGTTCAAAACAGCCCCTCAATCAAACCAAAGGGAATATGGTCAATTTACAAAATGACGTTTCTATGCTCTCTTTCACTCCGCTTCGTTAAAGTTTTTTTTTCTTTCTTTTTTCTCTCCCTTCTTTTCCGCACATCTAGAACCATGCAGTTACTGTTTGAATGTGTATAAATAAATCATAACTATTAACAAGGAATTGCGAGACCGGAGTCTTTTTTTTATGTGGATGTATTTGAGGACTGGCCGCTAGTATTTATTTATTACACATTTGGGGCCATGCACATCAGTAGGACTAATTAATGTTAATAACTATAATCTTTTTTGTTTGACCCATCCGCCCCCCCCCCCCATTTCGATTTTTACAAATTGAAAAACTATTTAAAATACCCTATACACTGAATAATAAATTAATGTATCAAATTAAGAAAATATATTTTAGATCAATGCTCTCACATGCTCAAGAGCTTTCAATGGCTTTTCCTCGTGTACTTACGATAAATGCAACGGCACCCAGCACTTCGTGTATAGCTTGATGTGACACTAACGTGGCAGACTGTAGCAGAATGGGGCGCGCGCGGGTGATGAGTCATCATACATTTGCGGACGTGATTTACTGTACTCTGAAGACGTTGGTAAAAATAACAACTGTCCATTGCAAAGGGACAACAAACAATTACGTGTAAATAGAAAAATATTTCGAAACATTGAGTTATACGCCACCAGTGCTCCATAAAAGTTTGTAAAACTTAACATTTTTTATTCTTATAACAGTCTCAAAGGTTCAGTTTACAAATGGGGGGAATCCGGGGGGGGGGGGGCACTGACATCAATTGGGGGCCACGTGCCACCCCCGTGGCCTCCCCCTTAGTTACGCTAATCGGTAAGGACAACAATCGGCTCAACATTCCAACATCTCGACGGCCCTTTAGATCGGAAGTTATAGTACACACTACTACGCACATAAAGCCAAATCTGTAATAGGATTGCAACCGCACTTCTCATCTAAACCAAAGCCGATTTCCTTATGTTTTGTTTTGTTGTTTGTGCCATAAGGAAAATGAAAGTGAATATGATCAAGAGGTGCAACATTTAGTTTCGTGCGTGCTCAGCGGTTTCCTTGTGTTTTGCAGTAACATAGTTCGGCGTATTGGGGCTAATAGTAATACGATAGTATAGGCTAGATAGTAGACACTGTTGTAATCGAAATAATTCTGCTATCTCATTTCTGTTGGATAACAAGAGTGACAATGCAAAACTAAAACTGGGATAAGTTGTCTAAGGATTACACTAAACAGCAGATTGGTAAACGAGACATGTTACACGTGAGTGTGACAATGTTTGCACTCCACCGAAAGCACAAAACACACTCTTGTACAGACACTACCCCACAAGAATCACGGATGGAGAACATGTGAAGATAGTACAGGAGGGCGTATACCACATATCGATACCAAACGTTCGTTTAAAGAAGAGGTCACAGAATCAGAGGTTGCCGCGAGAAAGATAACCATAAATGGCAATCAACTTGAAAGTGTTGCAATTGTTAAAAAATTCAAATCAAATGACCCTGTAGCCAAATATCAGTCTCGTGACATACTCTGTCCCTTTACTCACTATGCTCTGATGACATGCGTGCCAAAATTCCATGCTTGTATCATCACAGGCGGAATCCCAAATCTGCACCACTTTGTGGAAATCTGTCCCCCGGAGATTCTGTCCCCCATATGGGAAATTAACATGGGCTGGAGGACAATGATTCAAAACAGGGCACTAGCCTATCAGAAGAAGTTTGTGCACAGTTCGCCGTATGGATGGAGGGATAGAATCTCTGGGGGATAGAATCTCTGGGGGACAGAATTAGCCCGAACATCTGACGTCACACTTCGAGGCTCGTGTTTTACGCCAGAGACTGGCTTCGAGCGTTTCGAGGAAAC
>JAUELU010000064.1:2786484-2798159 GCA_032357145.1 Evasterias troschelii | reverse complement strand
TGATTTGTTTCCAACAAATTCAACACTATTTTTGAATATTTGTGTAACATTGCTACAAACTATGGCTATCTGTTTTTTTGATTTGCAGCCATAGTTTTCCAACCTCGCGGTTGGCAAAATATCGGGCTGTGACGTTTCAATAGAAAGGTCTGCAGCTGTTACGGTAACAATATTGTGCACTTTGTGGTAAAAGCATGAAGTTTGCTATGATGGTTGGTATTGGGCTTATTATCAATTTTAGGCCCACCTTGTTTCTCTCCTATTTGGGGGCGGAGCCACATTTCCATAAAAGGGGGTCTTGGATATCAAAATTAGGAAAATTATGCTTAAAAGCAATTTTTTATATTTTTTTGCACAAAAATATAAATTTGAAAATCATCAATATAAGTTGGGACTCAATATAGTGTACAAATTTCCCCTTTGTGGGTGGAGATTCAATGTTCGTAATGTGGGCGTTTTTAAAACAAAATTTTTTCTCAGTGAAGAATCATTATTTTGTGTTTGAACTGAGTGACGTTTTTGAAATGCAAAAACTATCAAACAATATATTTCATTTGAATTTGATTGATTTCCTAATTAACCCCTCTGTTTGGGTGGGGCCAGATTACTAAACATGGGGTTGTTTAAGTTAAACATACATGCAGGATTACAGGTGGGTGTGTATGTAACAATACAGCCAAGCACACCCAAGCAACCAGAAATCCCATCAACAGCATACGAGTGACACGTCTTGGGCCACAAAGTCTGCTATTTAATTGTGTTTGAGTTGTGACGTCAGACTTACATCACCCGCTACACCATGGCTATGTCCAGCTCAGCTCACGATCTCAAATCTCACACCATGTTGTGCTATGAGATAGCACATGCCATGCTGACCAGTTAAATAAATAACTTTTAAAAGGGCAGACTTTCTTGCGTTTTTGAGAAATTTATGTAGGATTTAACATTATGGCAATTATCTTTCTATGAGTTACCTATTAGGTTCTAAAATGAACCGGTGCAGAGATTCTTTCAGCCACTGACGTAAATCTTAATGCTTTCCACGGGGATGCGATATTTCAAGTCTTCGGGTACGAATCCGACTGGGCTCCAAAACACCTTTCCTTTTAACCTTAATATACAAATAAATATCTCAATAATGTTTTCATAGAGAAAAGAAATGTGTTTCCTTTTATTACCAAACAAAATAAATAACTAAACACTGTATAGAGAAAAGAAAAGCTGTTCCTTTTGAGCAGAATAGTTAGCACAACTGGTTAGATGTTGGTAGTACATATCGCAAGTCCTTGGTTCTAATAGTGGGCTCCAAAAAAATGTCCTTTTACCTTAATATACAAATAAATATTTCAATCATGTTTTCATAGAGAAAACAAAATTGTTTCTTACGAGTCGGATAGTAAGCGCAACTGGTCAGATGTTGCTAGAGCACATCGAAAGTCATTGGTTCGAATCCGAGTGGGCTTCAAAAAGTGTTTTCTTTTTACATTTGGATTTTTTTAAAATTAATGTAGGCCCTATGTGTTAACAGAAAGATGTTTCTTATGAGCAGAACAGTTAGCTCCACAGTGATGGAAGCGCACATCGAAAGACCCCGGTTCGTTACCTTTTCAAAGTTTCGAAGTTTCAAAGTTTTTAAGTTTCAAGGCCTTACAGTGCCTTGAAGGGCCTTGCAGGGCCTTGCAGAGAGATCGACAAATTGTCAACATTCGCCGACGAGGGCGCCGTTTCTCTGGCATCGATACCCTTGATAGTTTTCCCCCGGTATCGTGGTTGTAGACAACCATTTGGAAAAGCTCCGATACATGGTATTGCTCATAAAGAATAGAGTATTGTGAGGGGGCATGGGCAAATACAATTGACTTAAGATAAATTATTGACAAGATGAGTGGGCCTTGTTATACAAATAATTTATTTTTGCCGAAGGGCAACATGTCTCGCCATGGAGGAAGGAATTCCTCCACGGTCTCGCCGAACCCACTGTTTTATCGATGCAGTAACCAGGTAGGAGAATGTATAAGACCTTACTTTGCGGGGTTAATGATAGAATTGTGATGGATCTCTCAGCAGTGTAAAGCTTGGGGCTGTGGCATAAGACTTATCGAATTTGCTGCACCAAAGACTGACTCTGTTGTCTCTTAACACCATCACAGTGGCCTATCTAAACTTGTTCATGGGGGAGGAGCCGGGAAAGCAAAGGGGAAAAGCATAAATGGGGGGGGGGGTATTTAAATGTATCGCGCCAACCCCCCCCCCCCCCCCCGCTTCTGATCGGTGGGGGCGGGTCCGCTCTGGTCATTCCATTGTATCTTGTTTATAAGGTATTATAGGACTAAGCCTATGGGATGAAAGCGTGGGCCACTTTTCGAAAATAAAAAATAAAATAAATGAGACAGATGGTCTCACAATATGAAATAATCCCTTTTTCCAAACAATACTGCATTTTTCACAGTCATCCTTTCGAACGACAACATCCACAGTTCACCACACCGACACACATATTTATATAGCTCAGTATTAGACGCAATGGGTGCATCCCACAGCAGATTGTGGATTTGGTATGAAAACATGCTTTCGCCATCGTGACGTCATCAGGTGTCAACTTGCATCCATGTAAAGTGTACTTGCTTATTATCTTAAAACTAATAACATCTCCTGAACCACGATTGTGCGATGTCACATACTCACTAAACACACTGTAAATGTTTTTGTTCATGAACAACTCTTGAAAACGATAAGGAGAAATTCCCAAAAGCAAAATTTTGAGCGATTTTAAGGCGATGTGTTCCTTTAATTGGCTTCTTGCAGCTCAAATCCTCTGAGGGATAAAGTAATCTACTCCAGTCATTACAACAGAAATGACAACAAACAACTATGTTCTAATGTTAGAGAAAGGAATCAATACGAAAGAAAGGAAAAAACCAAGACGCGCAGGGGGGTGGGTATCTGCTTATGAGACATTGAAACGCAGTTAATAAAAAAACAAAAACAATCGCAGTGATTTCTTCTGGGATTGTTTTTAATCATCGGTAGGCCTGTTACACAGGGTGATGATTTCTAAAAGAGATCGACCATACATACATACAGGAGCCTTTTTCCTAAGGTTTCAAAGCGCCTACAGAAGATGCGACAAAAAGTCCAAACTCAAGATGTTATAATGCGAGTCAAATAAGACAGTCAAGTATTTTGGTATAAATGAGTCTTCAGTATGTTTCCTGAATTGTCCAAAATCTGTCCGAAGAATGGTAACAAGATGCAAACAGTGGCTTCTGACTTTTGTATGATTTTAAAGAATGTATGCTGCTTTAAAAAAACAAAAATAGTGAACAATTGAAACAAGAGTAGGCTTATCGTCAACCAAATGGCTAATTCAATTGAGAGACCAGGGGCCGATATCACAAAGCACTAAGATTCATCTTAAGATGAGTTGTGAATATCACCATAGTCATTTTTATTGTGACATCACACTTTGCTTATCAAACAATATAGATATAGCCTACAACTTAAGATGGGTCTTAGCTCTTTGTGAAATCGACCTCAGGGCTCAATTTTACAAAGCACCAAGATTCATCTCAAGATGAGATTTCAATATCTCCACATCTTTTCACAATTTGCTTAGCAATTAAGATGGATGCACATCTTAAGATGAATGTTTTACCTCGTTGTGAAATTGAGCCCAATTTCAATCGAAGATAATGGCGATTCATCTACAGCATCTTTTGCTACGTCGCAAGCAATGATATAATAAAGTAAATACACATTTGCAGTGGAGAGGATTGGTAAAGAAAGTTTATCTTCACGGGGTGCTGGAAAACTTGTGTGTTCGTTTACAAAATTATACTTAATGTGTTGGCAACTATCTGAATTGGAAAAATAGATACATTTGTAATGGGTACCAAGACCAAGACCAAGACTAGGGCAACGAGGACAATGGCTTCTATAGCGTATGTAGATCCTGACCGGACTGACGGAGTCTCACTTATTATTGTCATTGTTAAAAACCTCTTGCTTTTAATACACATTTTTGATACAACGAACACAAAACAATAATGAACAAACTCGTCATTATAACGTTATAATACACTTTTTCGAGCAATACCGATCCCCCACACACCCGGTTATAATATTGAGACACTCTTCGAAAATTCCATTCTCTTAATCCTTTTGGATTTCCAATTTAATCCAAACGCATTCTTCTGTCAACCACTGAGCAGATTTAGGATTTGATGCTCATAATCCATTGGTATTAGAAAACAGTTATATAGAAAGGACGATTTAGTTCTGAATGGTGTTTTATCATGGCGTATAAAAGAAGAAAGAAGCTCGTATACCGTTATACCAAGGAGATGCTGCTCATGGTAACTGCATGTTCCCATCGACTCAATGCAAACCAATGTGAAGACATTCTGTAAAGGTAACGTCCCATCCAAGGGATGAATGACCCGTACTTATTCTAACACTAACAGCACAAGCACTGTAGTCCGGCGCACCAATGATTACAATGATTTCGAAATCAAGGGGAAAATTCAAAGGGGAAAATTCAAAGATGGCTGCCTAATTATGAAGTTCTATAGCGCGAAGTATTATGCGCTTGAAAAAAATTGCCACACGACCCTCAAGCATCATTGACCTTTACCATGGTACGACCATCTTGCTTTTCTTCTATGCGACCCATCGAACCAACCAAACCGAGGCTAAAATGAAAAGACAGTCTGGTCCCTTTCGTGATGTGAGAATTATAACTGCCATTGTCACTGTTGTATGCAGGGTACCTGACACAAAAATGACCACAGCGTGATAAAGGTCTGTTAGTATATTATCTTGCCCAACTGAAGGAATGTGGGCAAGTATTGGGAGATGAGTAGAGTGGTTTATACTACGCTACAGTGTTGATGTTTTTACAACAAAATCTAAATTTTACCCTTCAGTCATATTGTCTTTATTTAGTGATGTGACTTTGTGTATACCCCTCCTATTGTGTCTGTAATGTGATCTGGGAATCTCATGAATTCTTTTATGTGGGGGGGGGGGGGGGTACTTAGGGAGTGTGTTAAAGGGCCCCTTCATTTGGAAGGGTGGGGTGGGGCGGGAACGGAGCGGGTCGAACCACAGACACCCCTGCTTCCACCGGTGCCAGTGTAATAATGTTTCTTACTCCACACTATATGTGTCATACTGGTTACGAAAGAGTATTCGGATAGGCCGAGTGACACAAAGTGTACATTTTGTCTTCTGAAGATTTAAAAAAAAAAAAAAAAAAATACCGGCAGATAGACGGAAAAGTATCCTTATTCATAATGAAGTATAGCGGGGCCATGCTTTAAATGAAAGTAGACATGATACTTGATGTCATGTAGATATGACAGTGTACAAATCGTACATACTGTTGCCTATTACCAATGATAATCGTGTCTCTCTATAAGAAAGGTGTGACGTCAAAACACAGTGACAGTTGCTGTTTGATACAAAAAAGAGACTTAACAAGGTGTAAATAAACAGTCAGGATGAGGGGCCACATCCACATTCTACATGCATGATGGCACAGACACGAACTTTCCAAAGTGCTCGTTAACCAGAGGTTCATGATCGATGTAAATGACCAAACACACAAGTCGCCTGAAGGGAAAACTAATTAATGTTATTGATTTCCAGGGAAACCTTGATTTCAAATCATTGAGTCATGACAAAATCTAAGGGATTAATTGGTCCACGGTACCAGATTGGGTGATCGTTAGTAACGTGCCCATTTGCATAATTGTTAGGGTGGCAGTCTTGGGAAGGATTCTTGGTATGGGACTGGAATTACTTGAAAAGAACTGAGTAAGGTGTACTTCGGTTCAAACTGCTCACATTTGTCTTCAAATGTACATGTGATATAAACCATGCACTACTGTATAGTACCTCAAAAAATCATCATGCCATAATGTTCCAGCAAGGAGTGGACTCCGATCTGCTCAAGATAACAGACTTCTCATCCCACACACTACATTATCTGGTGACCGTGGGTTCAATGCTGCTGGGCCAACTAAGTGGTAAAAAACAGGGATTGGTCGCACCCATTTCTTGGTCAGTGTGGGTATCCCGTGCTTCAATACACTTACCTTGTTTTGCCTTAAACGTGTGCAGACTTTTTATGAAATGTTCAATAGTTTTATGATTTTGTTTTCGTTAAACATGGGCTGTTTAATTGAAAACGTACTCCTCCGAGAACCCATGATTGACCATTCACTTTTGGAACTATATGCGACCTAAAATCGCCCGGGTTAGGTTGGTGTATCACCTCACTAAACGTCTTGAAGGACATATAATTACATAAGAAATTTGCTCTTCATAAAACCCGCGTTGTTGTAACAAACCCTAAAGAAAACAATAACCAGTGAACGGGTACAACCATGTACAAAACTCTTTGGGGACAAGCGGTGGCTGGCTATTTGAGAAGAGCTGGTGTGGTGTCGACGTTTCGAGCGGTATACTCTGCTCGTCTCCATCAGGCGAAAGACGAGCAGAGTACAATACTGCTTAGATCTTCTCATCAGACTCAACACAACACTTCTGGTTACCCGAAAGTTTTCAAGTTTGATCCACACCACACAAAGATTCATACATCAGTCTAGGTTTGTTTTGATTAGCTTTTGTTTAGAGTGATTAAACATGTTATACGTAATCAAGATGTGTACAGTGGTAGCCGCGATGGTGAAATATTGAATGGTCAGGGATGAGGAGTTGCTATACTCTTTACACAATCAGTGAGTGACACACAGCCATCAAGGCCCTTCTTATCAACTTCCACTTACTTTCCCAATTCCCTCTTTAATCCATCCATTGTTCGTCCTCCACTCAGCAATGAGGAGATATAATAAACAATGTTGGTTGCTTGAAGGGGCAGTCGAGTGCGCCTTCATTCAAACGCTGGGTAACGGCAACAGTGTCAGCATTGGGGGGCCTTCATCGATTATTCAGGGATACCAACCATTGGTGTATACCACCGCCACTACTGCCGGATGAACAAATAAGGTGTTATTGAATGGGAATACAATAACTGAGCGTCATAACTCATGTAACTGTGTACCGGTATGCTGGGCCTTGGGCGACTGTTTATCATACAACACACAACAAAAACATAAACCACCGACCTGGCTGAAGATCACAGCGAGCGTAAATACCATCGTTGCTGAGTGGGAACAACCGCTGGTTTGAAGTATTCGCCTCCAAAAGGGAGGAAAGAGATATTATAGAGCAGAAAGTCAAGTTAGATTCACAGGAGGAGTATAAAGGATGCGATCTTCGTTTGTGAGAGGCTGGGTCTCAGGTGTGGTGGTGTTGGTGGTGTCATGGACAGGATGCGGCATGTTCACAGGTAGGAAATCGAATTATAAAAAGAGGAGCCATCTTTTTTTATTCTGCATGATGTTGTTGCAGAGTACATTAGCAAATGGGTTCTCTTAATTGGAAAGACAAACCATGTGAATGTAAAATGTCAACATGAATGCACGGCCTCTGTGTTAAATGAATGGGCAAATTACATTGCACGTTTGCTTCAAGCAATTATGTTTGTTTCTACCCCTTCAGAGTTTGGAGGTGGGACACATACATAATCTTACCAGGGATGTGTTTTATTACAAAACCAAACCTGTATGTGTGCCGAAGATACGAAACTATAAAACAAGATATTCCTCGACCCATCCAAAATAATGTTAGTGAAAAATGAAGCGCGGTAAACCATGGATGGATAAACAAGATGCGTAACGTATTTATATTTTATATTTCTAATTTGTTTATTTGTTTACTTTTATAATGGCAAAAATGTGTGTCTGTCGAAGGGAATCTAGTTTTTTGTTTAGAGTGCAAATTGTTTCGGTCAGTGTCTCTCGAATATTCTGTTAAATAAAACTATGTGCACAATCATTTCCCGTCAGCAAATTTAACGAGTTTTGTATTTAACCCGGGAGATGAATAAAACTTGGTAGATGGTTGAACAGTTTCTGCTAAACAAGACATGCTGTGCTAAGCAAATATCTGTTAACATACTATTAAAAAATCGGGCTCAGAAAAAAAATCCAAGATCGCATAGAGTGATATTTCTACGCAACACAGCACGGCAGAAAGCATATTGTTCATTTGATATCGAACCCCCTTTATGTTCTAGGCGCTTAAAATATAATATATTTTTCTTTGGTAATAAATGGACTGCATAATTGAAACAGTTTACAGCAATTTGGAGTGTAATTAGATTCTTTGCTTGCCGACACAGAGGCCTTGAAACCCAAAGCCACAGACAGTGTGTTCGGGTGCGGCTCAATGGTCTGAACCAACTTATAAAAATAAGAAAAGCCCGTTCGACACTGACTTCTAATGGCATTTAAACCAAATTATAGTTCACTGTTGTGTGTTCTCCACTGACTCGTCAAAGTGTGATGCAATCATTCATGAGACGAGATGGTTACACCCTGGTGTATTATTAGTGTTACACCGTGGTCTGTAAGTGTGTGCCATTTCTGAGTACCCCCATCCTCCCCCCAAATGGATGACAAAATAATGTTTGACCTCGAAAGATCAAGAGTGCGTTTATGAGATACATTCCGATTCGGATTTAATTTAGTTGAGACGGCAATTTTTATACAGCAGACACATTTAACATCAGAAATCGTTACAAAGGAAATATTGACGTGACTTTTTAATTCTTCTTCTTCTCCCAACCCGCAACCCGCAATCGATTTCGGTTTATTGAAGAGCATTACCGGATTATGCTAAGGGAGTGTATAATTTGCATATTGTAGAGGAGATGGGCTGAGAGTAGTCATTGCTCCATGGTGTAATCTGGTTATAAATGCCATGATGTCAGGTCGATGTAAGGTTCGAATTGATGGCTGATATCAACAAAAGGTTAATGTTGCAAAATGGGTAGACCTACATGTGTACTTTATTATATTATCATTATATTATATTTTATTTCATCATATCAACAGCGGAAAAACCACCATTTAACAGGCATGGAAATAATAATACAAAGTTAAAATGCAAAGTTAAAAAGAAGTACAACAAATTCATGTGTCACTTCTTATTATTCTGAAAGGGTCGGAGATAGTGGCGTATTCAATGGGGGAGGGGATAGGGGAGAAAAAACATACCCGAGGCTGATAATGTAACGAACCATTCATATGTGCATTTTGAAAATCTCAGGAGGGGGTAGGGAAGAATGGGGCAAGTGTTCTGAACGGGGGCTCTTTCCCTTTGCCAGCCCTATACACTGGTGCAGGAGGAGAGGGATGGGGAGGTTGAAGGGGGACTGGGTTGGGAACTTGTGACATAAATTTAAACCGTATCTTGGAAAGCTTCGTTTTATATACCGCTCCTCCAAAACAGAGACACACATATATATTTTCTTTCTCATGAGATTGCATTTGATGCTCGATATGTGAGGCAGTTTATACCCCCTCCATTTCCTTGTGTTATAAGAAACTTGGGAATTCTTTTGAGAATTTAAGAGGTGGGAGTATTTCTGTACAAGAGGAAAAGAGTGTGTTAAAGCAGGGAGGAATAAGATCACAGTGTGTTCTTGTTCCTCTATGGTTTGTCTTTGATCAAGTTTTACCCCAGAAAGGAATTCATTGGAGATGGTAACAAACGAAGAAGGGGAGGGAGGGAAAGGAAGGTGGGAGGGGGAGGGGGGGCAGTGATTGATTTGTGTGCTAGGACGCACATGATCTGCCTAATGAGCAAATTTCACTAAGTGGCTTGAAGATCAGATTCTCCCGTAGTTGAGTAAATATTTGAATTGGTGTCAACGTGTTAACAATTCATTGGGATTATGTTGTAGGGTGAATGGTTTGGTAATTATCTTAAAAACAAGATGTCAATTTTTAATCTGGATGCTTGGTTCAGAGTTAAAATCATTTGTAAACAAATTATCCCTGATTTTCGAGAAATTGTTTGAATTTGGTCCAGCTGGAATTGAGCATTTTGAAATCTGCAAGAGCCTAAACAAATTATTGACAAAAATAATCTAAACAGTTACTGGACATTTATTTTGAAATGCGTCATAATACGCTTTACAGTTTCTGTCATAATATTATTTTGCCCAACGTGTAACACCGACTTAAGATCGCAATATTACTTATCGATTTATGACACGCCAGTAGATTGCACTGTCTACCACTCTAACGTCGACAATGTAACAATACCTACGTCATAGCTGATATTACTGTACCGTAACAAATACACATGGATTGAATTTTAACGGAAACAAACACCCATAGTCAAGGTCTGTCCAATTTGCTTTTAAATTATAAAACGGCAAATGTTTTTGTTTTAGGCCTACTCGTTTTTAATATTGCATAGCCTATTATCACACGCTGCCGAGCGTGTTTTTTGCATTGTCCTTTTATACATCGGGTATGCGGACACTGAACTTACTCATTGATCTCGCAGATGGTTTAACAAATCAAACGAGCTGGGCCCGATTTCATGGCTTTGCTTTCCGCCGAATTCTGCGCTTGCAATCACCATTCTCCGCTAACCGAGCAGCGCAGAATTTCTGTGCTATAGCTGTGTTACCGTAGTGGACTACGCAAGCGCACAGGCAAACATTTCCGGCTAACCCGTGAAATACGCTTGACGTAAGCGCGGAATTCCCTGCTTCCGTAAGCGCCGATTCTTTGCTTACGGTTAGCAGAGCCGTAAAATTGGGCTCGAGTCGTCACACCGTTCTGTACGCGACGCAAACAAAACTATGTTTGGTGCTGGAGCAAACTATTTTCATCAGATTTTAATAGCTACTATCACGTAGTTTTTAAAGAAAATTTGAAAGATATTAAATTCAAATACAAAGGGTCCGATAAAGTAATGCTGAAGCCTTGTGCAGCTGTAAGTGTAAGCTGACAGATGTTCCGAAAAGTTGTGATTTCCATTTCATCTGACTCTGTAGTGGCTATTTGACTATGCTTAACATCAGTCTTTGATTTGACTTCTTGCTGGATCTGTATAATCCTGCGGCAAAATCTTAATCGCATTACCGGTTGCTTCATTGGAATAGATTCATCCGCATGTGCATTGTATTTTCTTGTGTCCAGTAAACTCTTTTGTTTTAAGGAAATGATCATCACCTTCAGACACTACAGGGCATTCAGGTTGGTTTCCTCCCTGCAGTTCAGGCTCTGTGAACCCCGGTTCGATTCCCGGACTGGGTTCTTGCATTTGCATGCATGTGGATTGGGATTTCCAGTCTCTACCAGAATCAATGGGTTTTTGGTCTCTACCCGACTTAGGGATTTTTCCTGCTTAGGGTTTTCCTCCCACGTCTAAAACAAAAATAAAATAATTGTTTTCTTTAAGAATTTGGTGTAATGTGTTTCTATTTCTGCCGAGTATCGATTAATTCAGATTCAAATGCAAATTGTTAAATCAAACACTGCTTTTTTCTTGTGACAAAGTTTTTTTAAACGATGAGGCATATGCCTACATGTTTGTGTAGTTCCTTGTTTGGAATACAATACTTAAACACCGATGAATAGAAAGGGACATACCGTTTTCCCTCCACATCGTAGTTTAAAAGTATCTAGGAAATTCAGTGTAGGCCTATATGACAATTTGACAGCGTAACTGCGACACCCGTAATCATAACTATACAACTATAAACCAGTTTTCTATTTGCCCTCGCAGGCCTTATAGGTTCAAAAACG
>JAUELU010000064.1:2728436-2739512 GCA_032357145.1 Evasterias troschelii | reverse complement strand
ATTGAGCTTAAACTTTCACAGGTTTGTTGTTTCATGTTTATGTTGGGATACACCAAGTGAGGATAGTGGTCTTTGAAATTTACCAAAAGTATAAACTCCCTTTAAAAACAAATACATCAAAATCATTAGATAGGGTTAAGAGAAGGTGGATCATAAACAATAAAATGAAAAATGTAATTATTCAGCAAATGTACACACTAAAATATGAATGGATATAAACAATAATGCGAGAATTATTTTTACAAATCTCACAAGAAACCAAGTGAAAGCCCAGAAAAACAAAGATGAATATTTAGATTTAAAAAGGCAGTTGTACCATGTGTAGGCTAAGCCCACAAACAAAGAAGTCACATTTATGTACAGCAAATAAAAAGCAATGAACAAACAATAAACAAAAATATTTCTTGCAGCAAAGGAGAAAAGTTCACAGCAAAGGTGAACAGTTAATAGCAAAGGAGAACAGCTAACATTTCTCATTGAGTAGTTTGAACATGTAAGGAATTGCACTATTTACATCAAAGAGTGTTAAAATAACACTAAAATAACACTAATTTATACCAACACAATTACATTGATGTTATTTCAACCCCCTATAATGTACACTTTGATTCTTCTAAATTTTGGATTTATTTTCAATATTCAAATGTGACAACACCCTGTGCAAATTTTAACACCCTGGATTCATTCATTAAGTAATTAATTAATTAATTTATTGGTCATATTGATTAAACAACTTGAAATTCTTCGTCACACAAGTGCAAAATATTAAGAATCTAAACAATACCTAGATCAATACTTGAGTATAAAACAACAGTTACTATATAGTTCTTAGTATATAAGAATATTAAAAACTTCCACAAGATTTATAAATTCACTAATGGAAATTATAATAAAACTGATCATAAATGTTGTGACTTATGGGTCAGGTATAATTTAATTTATCAAAGAAATTAAATTAAATTATTACTAATTTATAGTTTTTAGTTAAAAACCTAGATAATACTAAATTGCAAAATTGGACCAGATTCTTATATTGACCTTGTTCCTGGTTTATGGGGAGAAAACGTTAAATTGTCCCCGAGGGTGACTTTGCGAGAGGGATGGTCAAGGGTTCGGTACTCGGACCACAAGAATCCCCACGAGGCCAGTGTTGACACGGAGACGGGAAACACGACCGCTTTACTGCCAAACCGCCCGGTCCGCTATCGCCAGCAAATCTCGCTGCCATGCCCCGGGCGATTTTGGCGGGATGCAATCTCGACGGTGTAATATCAAGCTAAAAGGGCAAGACGACCCTTCCCCCAAGCATAAAACATCCGAGCTAGCTGGGCAAGGAGGACTCCGGCAGGAGTTGGAGAGATTTCATAGGAGCAAAAAATACACTAATTGAAAAGTGCTCACATTGGCTTAGTGACGAGTATATGGTTTTACCGCGTTAACTTGGACAAAAAGGCGTGCACGTGTTTTCTAAGAGGATTTGGGTTTCGGGATTAAACTTTCAACGTGTACCGCTCCGTCGACCGAAAAATATAGAGAACTAGCTGAAGCAAACATAGATATAGGCTTGAATTAATGGATGACTAGGCCTATGTTTCGTCAGATGATACAATGTTTCAATTTGTATGAAAATATAACAGTGGGTTTTTTTTAACAAGAAGCGTGCAGAGAATTGGGTCGTGGGTCTCAGCCTGCTTCACCTCTTACCTTGTTACCGACTTTTTAGTCATGTTCCCTGTGTGAAATAGAAATAATGAATGCCGTTTCACATTCTAACAAAATAAGCCAGGCTATTATATTGTGCCCATCCAGCTTCGGTTTTGTGACATTCATTTGAATTTGAACGTGTCGCCTATAAAAAGTCGACAATGTTAGGCTGTAGTACGGCGTATTGAAATACCCAAATCCCATTCATGTTTACAAATTTTAACAATAATATTAGTTTCTTTGTTCATCCCCAAACATTAGTTTTGCGTACATTGTATGCTATTCTTTTAATTCAATTCAATTCAATTGAACTCAATTAAATACATCTATTCCATATTCACAATATCAATAAACTAGTACAAAAGCAAATTGTAAACGTGACCATTGATACTGATAATGAAATACACGGTACTGTAGAATGTAGTGGGCAAGTAGACTGCAAACAAGATGAGGCTTGTAAAGGGGAACACTCCTAGACATGCAAAGACAATAAGCAAAGACAAAACAAACGAACTGGACAGTATGCATTGCAGTTAATGACAATACACACTGGCTAGAGTTAGGAACTGAACATCAGTTAGACAGTATTATCTTTCTAATTCCCACATTCAGTGCAATGGGTCTGTCTTAGAGCTTTATCTAAAGTTTTAATGAAATGTCAGCATGTTTACAACACCTGGTATATGATTGACTGAAAGGTCTTTTCACTGCATCAGTTCGATCCAGTTCCATACATTCATATAGAGAATCTTGGGGAATCAGGTTGGCTTAGTGGGCTGTTTCCCTGCTTTTCACCTCTGTGTTGATCCCGGTTTGAATCCCAACCCAGACCCGGAGCCTTGCACGCGGATCGGGTTTTCGATCCGTAACTTATGAGTGGATTTTCCACATTTTGGGTTTTTCAAATCTAAAACTGAACAGTTCTTTTTTTTCTTATTCATCCTACTACTGACGTCTGGGCTGTTGGATGTGTACAATGAAATAAATTCAAACTTAACTTATAAAATACAAATTTTCCCGCGTATCCAGCGTGGCTGTCCTCCCCTCTAACACTCGTTTGAATTTGGGATCAAACTATTATTTGTGAAAGTTTTAACGAGCACAATTTACTTATTTACCACATAGCACGGAT
The DNA here is from genome assembly GCA_032357145.1 of Evasterias troschelii. Lineage (NCBI taxonomy): Eukaryota > Metazoa > Echinodermata > Asteroidea > Forcipulatida > Asteriidae > Evasterias > Evasterias troschelii. The sequence goes on along the minus strand of JAUELU010000064.1, from coordinate 2,736,676 downwards.
CTATGAGAATAGCGACAAGGACAAGTATCTTTCCAGTGTAAGTAGTGACGCACTTCCGGCGTCAAAGTATGCATAGAACTCAATAACGGGCAGCGCGAGAAGCATCGGCTGAACGAGGACAGTTACTTGCTCAGCAAGTCCGGCTGGTATTATGTCCCACTCCGGAAGCGCGTAAGTGACGTGGCGCGTTGTTCAAATGTAATTCAGCCCCACGTGGATCCCCCACATTCCACTCAAACATTTGTTTTCTAAGATTGTGACAGATGAACGTTCTGGAATTCGGATGCATGCCAGTATGGCAATATTAAAAGCTGCCTCTTAAACCTAAATAAAGATGAATAGCACCAGTGGAAGAAACGTTACCAATGTGGAGGGACTATAAGATCATGGCTATACTTGCCTCCCTTTTAGCAGTAAATCTAAACTCTTTTCTTAGCTTTAAAAAAACTAACAGAGGTTTGTCCAGCCTTTGAATACTTAAGCAGTTCTTCTACCACTGCGATTGTGAACAAGTCATTAGTTACAGCTGTTCTACTAAAGTAACTCATGTCGTACCTTATCTTGATTCAAGGGAGTAATCAACAAAGCATAGCAGCAGTTTTGTCAATACTGCACAGCTTCGCCTTCACCTTAAGTTTATGTTTGAGCAACAAAAGCATTTGGGCTTGCCACATTGTGACAAAATTCCCCCGCATGCAGTTTTCAATCAATTTGGTATCTGCAAAGTATGTCCCTTTAGATCGACCTTTCTGAAATATTGATGGGGCCCAGACCAGCTGTCATCAGTGATGAATAAACCGTCCCCAGGAAGGTACCACAACTGCGTAACATGTGCCAGGAGATCGATCATATCTTGTTGATTCCACTCAATACAGAAGCGCGAACGACACCTTTCTTGATAACACCACGGGGCAATGTAATATCGAATTGGAGGCTAATAAAGTACCAAGTATAAAACCTACATAGCACATAAGAACGCCCAATAATAACAGAGTTAAGAGGGTGTTTCTTACGTTAGATATCCTAAGTACATGCATAAGCCTATACCATAATATTGATATAGTAATATTCATTTACAAACTGTCATATTTTGTTGTAATCCTCAATATCTAAAATGCAAATTTTCCCCCACCGAGCCCATGCATGTAAATCAAGCTCATTTTCGTACGTGTTTTCATGAGAATGATTATTAATATCACCCTGGCCAAGGCTACATTTTCGAGGACACCGAAATCTTTACCCTATTCGCCGACCTCCCTCAAGCACTATGGGTTCTTGCATGCCAATAAATCGATTTATTATATTTAAAACAACACATTTCTCCCTAGTTAAAAACTAAGGGCCTGTTTCAATGGCAGCTTCATTCAAAATGTCACCTAAGTCCTCAGAAAATATCTCAAAATGTTCTGATTAATAATATGCTTGTGTAGTGAGAACGAACGAGAACGAATATAACAGATCAGAGTATGAAGCTATTTAGAAATGTATATTACACAAAAATAAATAATACTCCCATGAAGAAAGTTAAAGCTGGAACGAATCAATTATTGTTTGTTTCATTTAAAACAAATCGCCACCATATTCACTCATATACTTTGATGTATAACACTTAACTTTGACAGTATAACATCAAAATACAGAAAAATCATTTTAAAAAATAAAACACGTATACTTTTGTTCTGTTCACGTTTTATCGGTATCATCTTATCCCAACAAACGTTTTACGTTGTTTATAGTCTTGGTTAAAGATTATGCTAATTTCACTCTCTTTTAGAATTTTTTTGTCACAATTTTTACTCTTAAATTTAAATCTGAGACCTGACTGTGACTTGTTAAACTGTTATCTTAGTGCAATGATTTCCTGATCTGTGAAATGAGAGTACTAAGTTTGTCTATTTGTGTAATTCCGGGTCATTTGCCCTTTAATTCTTTGGTCTTATTTTTCGTATGTGCATTTTGTCGTTTACTGCTTGTTATTGTACTAACTATACCTTTTGTACATAACAGACCATAATTCAGTATTGTTACTATGCGTGTCTTTTTACTCAGTAATGATGAAATAAATAAACAATTAATAAAAGTACCATTATTTACATAATACCAATAACTTAATATAACCGCAGACCATTGTCGATGGTGGCCAATTAGTCTTCCCTTTTCTAGCGAGTTACTTCTATTAAATAACACATGCAGACATTTATATAATTACTACGGTGCAGAAATTGTACAGTTATCGATTGTTTGAGTGAAAAAAATACCTTAATCAATTGTATTTATTAGAAAAACTCATGTGAAAGAACAATGTCGTCAGACTTTGTTAAAGGTAACATGCCACATTGATAAGCATACACGGGTATAGTTTATGCATTTTTCTTCTTCATTTTGCTTCATCAAACCAATGCCAATCTCTGAGATTATTCTCTCGTGTTTATTTGTCTATCGTGTATCATATTTCAGTCTTATTCTCCTCCCGGTTTGTCCCTGCATATTGACTCTGGTTGTTTGCATAGTCTGCAGCCTTAAGCACCGAATTCAAACCGGGGCGATGCAGCCCTGCCAAGCACCGTGACCGTACAAAGATATTAAGAGCATAGGAGGCTTGCCCGATGTGTGAATCAAAAGAATGGATTTGAAGGATTTGTTCTCACATCTTATTCTTTTGTAAATTGCAAACGACAACGATTTGTCATCACATTCAAGAGAATCGTGTTGTATAAACACAACAAATCTGAAGAGAAGATTATGAAGGTGAAGCTATAGTTTGAGATGTGGGAGAAAGAGTCATAACGGGAAAAACTCAGGTAGTCATCAGGGGGGACTGATAAAAATACAATCCACGTTTGAAGGTGTGGTTTGCTTTGGACTCAAACCGAGTCCCGAAAGGAACAATGTGAATCCTGAAGTCATCATTTTGCAATTTTGCCGAGTACACGAAAAAGGACTTTGCAAATAGGGAAATCGGGTCAGTAATGTCACATCTGCATTTTTTCACTTCAGTGGACCTTGGTTCAAACCCCACCTGGATCCGGAACCTCGCATGTTGATAAGGTACCGATATACAGCTGCTCAATCGTAACTTTTGCTTCAAGGTTTTTCTCAAATAATAAAATTTAACAATTTGCAACTTTATTCCTTCGAGTAGTTTTTTTTTAAGTTAGTGGGTTTTACTATTGAGGATTTCTTTGTTTTGTCACACACTGAAAACCCCCCAAACCAAGACGTGTTACCATTGCTACAAAATGCGTGTATAGTCATTGTGAAGAGTTTATGTAATATTTGGATATGTTTCTTGAAAAGTAACACATGATAAGGCTGTGGATTAAGAAAACGGCCAATGTTGCACCAAACCTATACACTCTAGAAACTCCCGGGTAAGAATTGGGCCGGAGTACAGGCCCCATCAGGAGGCCCTGGGGTCGATTTCACCAAACTCTTCCTAACTTAGGACTAGTCCTATATAGGCAATGCTAAGAGATAGGACTAGTCCTAAGTTAGGACGAGTAACTTAGGGACTAGTCCTATATCTTAGCATTGCCTAGGACTAGTCCTAAGTTAGGAAGAGTTTGGTGAAATCGACCCCTGATCCATTACTGGGTCAGGCTGACCCGGAATGTGTTTAAGGAGGGGTTCTAATACCAAGATTCTTCGTCATTTTGACTCATTTTATGGGTCATTTTGACATAGACTCCGTGTCATATTGACCCGGAGTTGAGTCAGGTTTTCAAAGGGTCAGTTCTGACTTGGAAGTTTCAAGAGTGATGAAGTTATAGGAAAAGCTGGAGATTCACTTGTGGTGTTTGTCCAGTTAGATATTTCGTCTGACACCACAACCAACGGGTACCTACCATTGTGTCCCCATCGATCCAATTCGTTGAGCTTGCCCTCCATCCACCCACTACAAACAACCATAAACACCACTCTCAACGTCAGTACCGATCTTGCCTACTAACTGATGTACCTCCCACTTACCCAACAAACCAGAATGATGTGTTTGGTTTGCAGATCAGTCGGCTAAATACGAGTACAAACAAACGTTTTGACGGAATTACGGCTCTGGGATCGATCGTAAATTTACCCCCCAAATCAAAACACGACAAAAAATCTCCAATTCCGATGAGGTGTATTAAGGGTTTCGGTAAAGTGTACCATAGCGGGCCGGCATCGTGCGGCCATAAACAGAACACTTCATATACGAGAATGATCACCGGGATTTCCATAAAAAGAATAAACCATTCCGAACCGCCGACAAAAACAGGGCAGTAAAAAGCTTCTGCAATTTATACAACCAGTAGTTTACTGCGACTGCGAGCTTCCTACATAAACATGACATGCAGGTATATATATTACGTGACACGAATGGCTGGTCGTGGGGAGTTAGAAACGACGTAAATGGTGCAAAGGGGATGAGATCGGATTTTGATCAATAGTACACGGTCATGTCAAAATGAATGATCTCTTATCATAAGTTCAACTTAGAGGGAGAGGCTGTACGGGAGAGGGGTTTTGAGCAACTAAACACCGCGGTGGATCACGCCCCCGTGGCGTATATAGTGATTACGATCTGAGATGAACCAAAAGTGCATGAAAAATCGGTAAAAAACTCTTGCGATACAAAACTAAATCATCGGGCAACCATAGCCTCCTTCTATGTACCTAGGGATCAATTCTCACTAAATTCCGTAGATGCTTCGTGCTTAAGAGTGATAGATCCATGACAACTGCTTCGACGATCAACGCAAATTGCAACCTTTCACTCAAATGCCCTTCTTTTGAAAAAAAAAAAGACACTGGACCAGATTAATAATGAAATCGTTCCATGTAATTCTTCATAATACTAGATACAGGTACATGTTGGCAGCATAAATCGGATGCTAGATTATGTAACGCGCACGTGTGCATTGTTTGTTTGCGTTGTATACATCCTGCATCCATTGCGTCATCCGTTGCGGACTAGAATCAAGATGGCGACGGACCTTTGGCGTGAGTGAGCTTGGTTAATGAACCATTAGGATGCAGTATTATTAAAACAATGACGTAGCAGTGGAGAAACTGTAAGGCCATGTCCGAATAGACGGCTACGGCTGCAGCTCGCTGCGTCATCATGTGTTGAAGTATAGAATGTCCCTATAGCAATAACCTTAGCAACAGTCGTAGCCGTAGCTGTTGCTGCCAGTTCGGATATATCAAGCATCAGATGTTGCCCTCAACGTTTACGAAAAGACATCTCTTCGATCCATAGCAAAGTTTTGATCGCGCCACTATCAGTTTCCAGTTTCACGTCCGGAAACCACGTCTTCCGGGGTGACTTAGGTCAAGCATCTTAACATCAGTTTTTAATCGTGAAATTAGATATTGCATACCCATGTTACTAATTGAATTAGATCACCTCATGAAATTAAAAAAAAATATGGTTGAATTCAAATAGTGCAAATTAGACCCTGCCGCGGCCATTACCCTTTGGTGAGGTGAGGGACCAACACTGACTCTAAGTGGACGCTAAGATGCAACACGCAGAGTTCAGAATGGAAGAAAGAGAGGGGATATTTTATTTGAAGACGACGATGGAGCAGACAAGAGCGGTATACAAGCAATTATTAGGGTTCCACGGCCGACTATATAGGCCTGAGTGGCAATTATGTCTAACAACTTACGTCTTGAAGAAATTTGCAAGGACGTAATTTTATCATCCGCGGGACCCGATCGCTCCAAAATGCAATATTGGCCCCGGTGCATCTTCACGTGAGTTCATTTTAAGAAGCAACCGCGGTGGCCAATATTCTCTTTCAATTAAACCGTTTGATACGATCACAGTTGTATATACCTAGCAGTGTATAAGCTGATGTTATTTGCTTCGCTTATGGTTCACTCTTCGAATTTATTAAATCTCGGTCGTGAACCACTCCGTGCACGTCTTGCTGCCGCCATTAAAGCTGACACTGTATACAATTCGAAGTGTGCGCCTCTCGGTGCAGGCCAAAGATTCACAGTGTGTACATTTTCTCATTAAAAAACAATCACTGTGATGTAACAGTTGGTAACAGCTTTGTAAATAAGCAAACAATTCATTAGTTTTGCTGTGTGGTACAATTACGGCAGCATGTATTTGTCTATACTGACTAAACGCGGTAAAGGTAAAACCAATAGCTTCCTATAGGTAACAGGCGGCGGTTTATTTACCCTGAATATGATCCGTCCACGCAGAACAATACGTTGGTTGAGAATGATTAAATACAGATTCCCGGTCACTGACTCAAAATATCTTCCAGTAAATCTACATAATTCTACATAAGGAAATCTATACTTGGATAAACCCTTACACCCGTAATGGAGTTTTCAACTTAAAAAAAAACAAATGGGGACTGCAAAGAAAGTTTCACTCCACTAAAAATTTACAAATATCCAAGGTGCTCCCTCCCATACCTGATTTTGTATTAAATAAATTATGTAGGTGAGAAATTAATTGTACATGTCTTATAATCAAACTATGGCAATCATTCAGGACATTGAGATCTGATTACAATTTGACAACTATTGGTTTGGGATGTCAATACAGGTGTGTCAAAGAGGTTATAAATATTATTGAGATAAACCGATAAATGACTTTGGGCAGTGATATAAAACTCAGTGTATCGTGTAACCGAGACAACTGTAGGCCTATGTTTAAAACCTATGACAGAGTAACTGTAAATAAAAAGCATGGGGTGGGTACACATTTCTTATAGCTTTATCTCGGCATTTATTTCCGATTGCACATCCCCCTTCAACGCTTTGTGACATTTATCTTGCCGTAGCATTACTCACATAAACTCGCGGTTTTTTTTTCGGTAGACCAACATTTGAAAAATACTCCGACCCGGGTTCAATTTGATAGAGCTGCTTAAGCTGAAAATATTGCCTAGCAACTATCTGCTAAAGCAGACATATTAAGCAGGATGCCAGTCACACATTTTACATGTGACATGGAAGTTTGGCTGGTAACTTTAATCTGGTAAGCAAATTGTTGGTGTGCTTACCTACTTTTTGTGCTTGAGGAGCTCTATGAAATTGGGCCCCGGGTGATTGAAGATGCAAATCTGTGTTTATACATGTCGATTGCTTTCTCCCTGTTAAATACTATGTTAGCGATTTATAGAAGTACTGTCTGGGTGTGTTAGCCTGGTTTAGGGGATTTTGAACTTGAATTTTAGTTTTAGTGTTTACAGATAAGTTTCAGTTTAAATGGCATACCATCGACTGTTGACCTTTGTTTCTGGAAATGTTTTTTCTGATCATTGGCTATTGACTCGTCCTTACTATAGTTTTTGGATTTGAGGTTGTGGATTGGGGGTCGTGGATTGTTGGTTTTGATGAACACAATTCGGTAATTTGAAATAATTCAATCAGAAAGATGTTGCATGATGCCACATGAGCTGTGTTACGGTTAAACTGTTGTTTACCAATTTAGTCTATAAATATGACTTGAAACACCTTAAAGAAAATCTGATAACATATCACCACAAGTAGGCTACCATTGCACACGCTTGGTTGAGGGTATACTTGCTATTAACTACTCTAGACAGAAACGCTGTGAAAAGTAATACAAAGCAATTAACGGTCTTACCTATAGATAGATGTTTTATTTGTCCGCCATTTTCCAGTAATTCAGAAATTTTCTTCCAATGGCTATAATTACATAAAAAGCCCGGTCTTGCCTGCATAGTGCAGACCCCAGACTGCCCCCAGGGTCGCGTTCCTTGTGTGTGATAGCAATAACGAATACTGATTCTCACTTCACCCAAAAGGGGTCTGACATTGTTTGACTATTGCAGGCTTACTTTGGTTAGTCGATCCGTACTGAGGTCAGCTTAGCCCGGCTCGCACTGGTGGATCAAATTTACATGTGCTGGGTCAAAACAGAACTAACATATCGATCTGACCCCTTGTAGACTAAGGCCTGACCCGTGTACGCTCTAAAACCTTACGGGTCAGATTTGACCTGATTCCGGGTCCCGTTGGACCTGAAGCTGTGTCAGAACTGAATATGTGTCAATATTACACAGAAATGGGACAAACTGGTGTATAATCTGAGGTGAAAACCAGTTTTTAACCAGTTTCATGGTCAGACTGATCGAAGGCCACATAATATGACCTGGAATCCGGATCATTTCTGACCCGGGAGTCGTCAGCCCTTTTCACACTACTCTATTCCCCGTGGGCAACCCCGTGGAATAACGGTCGGCCTTTTCACACTATGATCGCTT
>JAUELU010000064.1:2672838-2683764 GCA_032357145.1 Evasterias troschelii | reverse complement strand
AGGTACATACAATAAAACTAACCTGTGACAATTTCACTTCAAAAGGTGGTCGCGTTTTTGAGATATCACCGAAAGAAAATCGGAGTGAATACTGCCACGCAGGATGAATATTCCCCATAGGAATACACAGTCTTAGAAGCGTTTCTGGCAGAAACGCTTCTCAGATTAAAATTTTGGGGAATAAAAAGTGATATATTTTTCCATAACCGTAACACTTCGAAAATAAATGTTTTTCAAAATTCATTTTGCTATACCCAAAGCTGCTGTACTTCTTACCAAGTAAGTTTTTATTACCATTCAATTTCAGAGTCATTACCAAACGTGTACTGTGCCTTTAAACTCGAATGAATTCTGCGTCAGTTTGACCATAGAGAAAGGACGTGGTCCTTTCTCTATGGTTTGACACAGGCTCCGGATCATTCAGGCCCCACTGGCTCCCGGAACCCAGGTTAATACTGATCTGGAGTTTTAGAGTGTATGTTCAGTGACCGACACATGCACCTTAGGTGGTATAGTCGAACTGAAGACCTTCCACAGCTCATCAAAGACTCGCTTCTCGGGAGAACCTAAATTTTGAAAATGCAGCTGCATTCTAGATTCACTAATAGCTCAAAGAGTTGGATCATAATTGACTTGTTCTTTTATTTACAAAAATGGAAAACCTTTCTTTTCACTAAAACCAAGAAACCATAGGAAACGGTTTTTGGAAATCGTGTCACATCATTACGTGTGTTGAGGGAGGGGTGGGGCGATGACACAATTTTATTCATAAGGGAATAGCTGATTATCAGAATCAACACCGAGTTTTTCTGGTGTTCAAAAAATGCTCCGGAAATGATCAGTATTTTAAGTGGAAGGGGGTGGAATCTCCTTTATCTTGATATGGTGCCATGAATCAGTGATATCAAACTGATAGGTTTATCCTTGTCGAATAATACTTTGACTGGGGTCATGCTTTGTGTTTGTACCGGAACTGACCTGGTCCGTTTTTTGATTTTTTGAATACGGATCAACTCTATCCGCATTTCACGCACGGGGTCTGTATCATTGTGACAAATGCAGGGTCAATCTGGCCCGGATGTTCTCGGATGTTCTTGACCCTAGAAATACTTAACATAACTATTGTTAAAGCTAATACAATTAATTGAATTCCAAACTCCATCACCCCGTTAAATCTTTCTCCAATATTTTTATAGACAGAAAAAATATATACCTGTACGAAATGAAAATTGACGATGTCGAAATAATTGCTTAAACTTCAAGGGCGCAACAAGTTGTATATGGACACACTAACTGTTTGTTACCGAACATAACTGACTTTTTGGGGGCCAGCCATACAAAATGGCGACCGATGTATGTCACCGCTGAGGGAGCGTTCATATATAGGGACGATTCATCAGACGGACGGCCGTCCGTACACGGTTGTGTTGATCGTTATGCGCTTAGTGAAGTTGGCCATCTCGTGGTAGTCTTCTCCTTCCCAGAACACGGGGGAGCGTAGTATGATACCCATAGACCCACACAGACACATGATGGCAAACACCCAGATAAAGACGCGGTCAATCACCATGGCGATGAACTTCCAATCTTCGGTGATCTGCAAATGAACAAAAAGTTTGAACTACATGAAAGAGTTAATATAACTTAGTGTTGTCACTGTGAGTACCTGGAAGGCACTTGGTGGTACGTATTACAAAATTATCCTTCGAATCGTCTTGAATTTTCCGACAATGAGCTATCATGTCAGTTTTCTGTTCCTAAAAGGAGGAGCAAATCGAGTGCCCAGCATGACGTTTTTGTCCCTCCAGCCTCGGTTTGATCACATTGATTCAAATGGAAGGAATAAAAGATGGCTCCACCATGCTAAGGTCCTATTGTCGCACTGGATCCCAAAATGGGACACATTGGCGCGTAACGTGCGCTATTCCAATGGCATTGTACTACACGCGTGAAACCACGTGGAACTGCAGACGCCCAGTTTATAATGAAACAAGCAGCATATAACGGCAGGGTACAGATGCATACAACGACAACGTGGATACTCACTTTGTAATGTTCATCCTCCTTTTGGAAATGTTTTGCAATTGTTTCCACATGATCGATTAGTTCTGAACATTCCTTCGATAACGGCATCGTGTCGCTCGAATCCGAATATTGCCGATCTCGATGACGAATCTCCTCGAGCAACGAAGGCGTGATTGTGTTCACCATGTACTTCGCCCCGGATCTCATGAACTTCCGGTCATAAAAGTACTTCCCTCGGAGCGGGGCGTAGTTCGACAGTGTATAGTTTGTGTTTTTCTTCATGGCTTTGTATTTCTTTCCTGGCGGGAGCTCTACACCACCAGGCCGCGATATGTTTAGCATCTTCGGCAGGTAGTAGAGGAATACTGTCCGGGCCCAGTCGGGCATGACGTGAGTTCTCCCACTCCGAAAATGGATATTTATAACTATAACAGTAACAGTGATTGACAAAGTAACTAGCACCATTGTGAAGAGCATGTATCGGCCGATCAGAGGCAGTGTGGTAGAGGTCGGAGGAATGATGGACGGGATGAGGAGGAGGAACACGATCAAGGCGAGGAGGATGGAGATGGACAAGGTGATCTTCTCCTGGGCATCTGCTGGCAGATAGAAGACTAAGATAGTCATGAACGAGATCAGGACGCATGGAATAACCAGGGTGACCACGTAGAACAGGGGTTTCCGATGGAGCACGAATATAAACGTGGCGTCCACGTAGGCCTCGTCGCAGCACGGGTACTCCTTAACGTTCCTCTGGGCGGGCGATTCGACTATCCGCCACTCGCCATTCTCGGAGTAGTCCTCCTGGTCCACGATGTTCGTCTCCAGCACCATGTCCACCTTGCGGCTTTCGTGGGTCCAAGGCCCAAACTTCATCGTGCAATTTTGCTCATCGAACGGGAAAAACTCGATGTTAATCTTACAAGAGCTTTTGTAAATCGCAGGGGGAAGCCAAGTGACGGAACCATTGTAATAGACGATGGCGTTGACTAGAAATTTAACGTCGTAGAAACCGTCAGCGCTGAAAAAACAAAGGCATACAATTTTGTTAACGCAGAATCATTCTACCATGTTGGTGGTATAAGTGAGAGAATACTGTTTAGCAGTGGTCCACTTGGGGTGGTTGGATTGGCGTTGTACTACTCGCCTTCCACCTCTAGGACCCCGGTTCGAATCACGTCGCGGGGGCACAATACGATTGGGTTTTCAGTCCCAACCTGACTGCGTGGTTGGTTTCCCTGGAATAGTTATCTGGGGTTTTCCTCCCACATCTAAAACTGAAACTTCCTCATTGCCCTCTCTCCATTGGGTTCTTGGCTTTTCTGAGAGTCCTTCGCTTCACAGACAGACTAAAAGAAATGGGATGAATTGAAATTGTAACCCAGCCCCACCCCACCCACCACAGCCACCCTCCGGGCACACAAGTGTGTTTTTCATATAAATAAGATCCATGTTTTGTTCCCTCTGTTTTGATGGCAACAATGGTCAAAATTTATGTCCGGCTTCAACTATAGACAAACTTACTTTCTCGATGCCTATCATTGAATGCAGCCGTTTGGGGAAGCTGTCTGGATAAACATTTATCCACAGCTGTGTCATTTTGTACGAATATCTTGCATCACCAATTGAACCGACCAAGTGTTTAACGAACTTTGTTTTTAAAAAAACATGTTTGCACTGAAGTGAGAACGATACATTTGAGTTACAGTTTCCACGGCAAGGCTGTCTTAAAAGGGACACATTTCATTTTCATTTGGGCGTTTTGAGCTATAAAAAGGATTTGTTATGAAACAAATGTTGTCGGAAAGATGTTTAAAAAAGTATAATAAAGTGATCCACACAAATACCCTTGAAATTGTGCGGTTGTCCTTTAATTTGGTTATTCAAAATGGCAGACCGTTTGAGTTCACGAAGTAAAACGAAAAACCACACAATGAGGATGGATATATTTGAATCATTATATTCTACTTTCAAAACATCTTTCCAACCAAACTAATTTCATGAGAAATGATTTTTTAGCCCAAAACGCACAATCCGAAGGCATTGTGTCCCTAGAACCCCAGACCTAGGTATCGACCCCTTGCAAGAACCTCACACGCAGCTACTGTCTGCCATACTGTGAACCTCACATGCAGCTACTGTCTGCCATGCTGTGAACCTCACACGCAGCTACTGTCTGCCTTGCTATGAACCTCACACGCAGCTACTGTCTGCCATGCTATGAACCTCACACGCAGCTTCTGTCTACACTGCTATGAACCTCACATGCAGCTACTGTCTGCACTGCTATGAACCTCACACGCAGCTACTGTCTGTCATGCTATAAACCTCACACGCAGCTACTGTCTGCCTTGCTATGAACCTCACACGCAGCTTCTGTCTGCACTGCTATGAACCTCACACGCAGCTACTGTCTGTCGTGCTTTAAACCTCACACGCAGCTAATGTCTACACTGCTATGAACCTCGCCATATTTGGAGTTAGTGGTGAGCTTGCAAGCGTGGCCAATAAAATGCGCACTACACTGTATAACACACAGAGACGTTGACTCCCAAACTGACGCAACCAAGATTATTGTGATGATGACGTCATGTGAATTGGGTCAATACAAGAATGCATCTGGACGTGTATTCACCTTAAGTACCATGCCAAGTCCCAAAACACACATTTTCAAAATCGCATCCCTGTGGAGCGCTCTTTTGTTCTTTTCTATTGCCCTGCACGTAACTTTTCACAATACACTTTATACACTTATTTACCTGTGGAGCACCCCAGTCCCTATGGAGATTTTTTGTTTTCCATTTATGTTTTGTCCTTGGTCTCCTTAAGGTACTAAAAATGAGCACAATAGCTAAAATGTGAGTATACCCTCGTTACTCCAGGTACTGCATACATCCAGAGAATCACAAACTCAATACTTACTTATTATATAAAAGTATATCCGGTCTCCATATTAGAGAGGAAGGTATGTGTAGTGACGTAATCCCATCGTAGTCTTCTGGGTCCCACGTGAGATAGCGATCTACCCACCTCTACGGGCGGGAAAGTCAGTGGAAGAGGTATCATAAATTCGTATTATAAATTGGTAGATTTTAAAAAAAAATTACATTGAATTCGGAGATGCTTTGATCTTAGCTGTTTCCTTTCCTTTAACTTTAATTGGGGAAGATCCATCCGTTTTTTGTTTTTGTTTGTTTGTTTTTTTTTTTGGGGGGGGGTTCGGTTTGGGGTTATTTTTATATTTATTTATATGTATATATATTTTTTTTGGGGGGGGTCAACTTCTTTTGATTTTGCTGTGGTAGATCACGCTGAAGAGTCGATTTAAATTAAAATGCAGGGCAATTTGTGACGTCACTATTTATAGAATAATCACAATGGCGAAAATGCATTGACCTTCATCATTTCGGCCATCTTGCTTGCCTTTAATTCAGATAAACGGAACGAAATCGAGACTGAAAGGGTAAAAAAAAGTACAATCCTTTTTACAGTTACTTTTTAAAATACCGGTTAGAAAGCATGGTGGAAAGTAGTAAAGTGGTTGAAGGGTATCAGGTTTTGGCTTCTTCTTTTGTTTGCAAGTACGAGTACGAGTGGCATTTACTGCAAACGGAATTCAATTCATCATTTGATTGATATTTTGTAAAATTAACCTTTTCGTTGATGAATCAGTCGTGCTACCCAAAACAAAAAACTATGCGACATTCTTCTCACAAAAATGTAATTAAAATGGCAAGTTTTTGGCATTTTGTGATGTTTGAGGCCGTCTATACGGGACATAAAGGGACAATTGAAAAGTAGGAAGGTTAATTGCTGTCTAATGATAATGGGTTGCATTGCCGGTTTTTAGCCGTAAGAATTGTCTTTCTCTTTGCACGAACTTTGACAGATGATGCTGTTTTAAATCGAAAGAACGTACACAAACGTTCGTATATGACACGCAAATTGCACAAAATACATGTAACAGGTTATCAGATACAGTTTTCTAGAATATGACTCGTTACAAAGGGAAATGTTTCACACAACAAAATTGTTCTAGTATGAACTTCATAACAAGTAAGCTTTCAGACTAAAATTAAACAAGGATGTTTGTTATCCTAATCCTGTATAAACAACTTTAAGACGAGGGTAATGAAAGTCCATAAGCCATTTTGAAATATGGCGGACACTATACTATGACACTATAAAGGTTTGGGTAAATTTGTCTGTGTACACCAAATTTTATACAGTGTCCTCCATATCTCAAAAAGGCTAATGTACATTTCACAAAAATACAAAAGAATTTCATTTTAAAATACTCACATGTCTGACCCAGACACTCGTCGTCATAATCTGATTCTTCTCGTCCTGTCATTGCACAAAAAGTGTCAAGAAAGAAATTACAAACTGGAATGGTTGTATTTTCTTTCGTAAAAAAATAAAAACTCATGGCGTGGGCCCATTTCTTAATATTTGTTGGTTTCTGACCAATGTATGTCTGACTTTCTGCACAATATTGTACAATTGACGTATTGTATAATTGTTGCAATTGTTTTTATTGCTTCTGTCTGAATTAATTCTTATTATTAATTGTTTTCAAATCAGATCCTGTCATCATAAATACATAAACACATTCAAGTATAGCGCATCCCCGTGCGGGTTTCTTCAGTTTTTTCATTGGTCCATGTACACCCTTAAACTTTGTACAAAAATAATCCTTGTGCAAAATTCTCTCTCTTAAGAATTCCCCACTCAGAGACCTTTTGCTCCTAGTGTCTACGGTCGCCATAAGGTATGTAGCCAATTAAGAAATGAAGATATACAAAGCACGTTCGTTTTTAACTATTCCCCGTTGCAAAAAACCAAAACAAAACCTTTAATAAGAAATTTAGAAACAAAAGGCAAGTTGACTTGATTACTTACTATGTCAATCAGCTGAGACAGTGATAAACCAAAGGTGACCATAACCGTTTCCGACTCATTGATAACGGGTCGGATTAGATGAGCGTACTGGAACTTGTAGCTTTCTGTTTTGACGAGCTTGTAGAACAGTCTGTCAGCTGCGTCCGACGCCAGGCAACCTGGTGTAAAGATAACACAGACAAGAGAACATAATCATTACTGAACTTTAAAGCTTCCATGTCCATCGAAGCGAAAAGGGGTAATACTGCATTCCTTCTTGGACGTTGGATTTACCTGCAGGTCGTTTAGAAATCACGTTAATTGCATCATTAGACAAGGATGGTATCATGTATCATTATCACGAGCTGTCTCTTTCTTTGGCGGCTTTGGCAAGATGGCAGCTTTGGCAAAATGGTGGCTTTGGCGAGAACCTGATTTTGGCAAGAGGGTGACTTTGGCAAGAGGGTGACTTCAGCAAGATGTTGGCTTCGGCAAGAAGGTGACGTTGGCGAGATGAAAGCCTTTTCAAGCAGCTTCGGCTAGGTGGCTTTTGCCAAATGGAGGTCTTTATATTTTTAAGAGATGACAACCCAAGCAAGATTGTGGCTTAAAAGGAAGATGGCGTCTTCAAAATAATAAAAACAAACAAAACGGAGGTGCCCTGACATTCATTTAACTTTTAGTTGTTGCCTCGTCTAGTTTCGGGCAAACGCTTTTGCATGTACCGTTTTGCATATTACGACCATGGCTTTTGCCAAAATTTGGGCAGCCACCAGTTAGGAAGAATTCATAAAATTTTGTTTGAGATAATTATCGAACATTCTTTCAATTTGTAACTTTTAAAAACAGAGGCATGAAGCACATTAATTTCAACACGTTTCAAAAAAACCTTTCATACGAAATTAAGAATCTAAAGGCAAGTTGACTTGATTACTTACTATGTCAATTAACTGAGACAATGATAAACAAAGGTGATCATAACCGTATCCCACTCATTAATAACGGGTCAGATTATTTTAGCGTACTAATTATACTGTTATATTTTTCTTACGGCAAAACATTGCGAGGACACGATATTTTGTCCTACATTTTGTACTGGTGTTTAACGTCACCTTTCTAATCCTTCAGCCCAACTTCAGATTTGCCAAGGAATGTTACTTAAGACGCAATTTTGGATTTGTCAGACGTGGGATTTATAGAAAAATTCAATTAATGTCGGTTAATCATAAGCGACGGCCAGTACCTTGCTATTAGGGTTTATTATTATTTTTTACACGGACCACTTACCGCGTGCTGCAATCTCGTTAGGCTGATGAGGAGGAGTGGAGTTGAGTTGAGTTTGGGTTTTTTAAAGATTGATGAGTCAAAACCTTTCGGGTACGTCCGTTGATTTCTCATGAATTAGGTCAAATTCTTGTAGAGATTAAATGTATCAAGAATAAAGTATCGAACTTCACAAGGTATGAACAAGTCTGAAGTTTTGTAGTTTTTTTTAAAGAGTGATTGAAAGAAATACTTAGTGGACTTTCAAAGAGCTGAAGTTATTGAAAATTATTCGAATTGCGTTTCTTCAATTTCTCTTTTTTGTAACAATAAAGGGAACATTTATTCGAGTGAAGCGTATCATATGCAGATGCAGTGGCTTTGCTGGTATTGCTTAACATTATCAAGGTTTCGAAAGAAACATAGCACAGCACATCACAACTGCCGTTGATGTACCTTGTAGTGATGCAAATAGTGTACTCCAGAGGTGAAACTTCTGCCTACATCACTATTAATGTTGTACCTGATCTTGATTCAAAGACCGTACGCATATCATTAGCAAATCTGCTTTGTAACATCCCGGTTTAATGTCAAAGATCAGTGGATGTTTGCTTATACTTATGGCCGTCGTATAGTTGTGCAGCAATAGTAAATAAGAAATACAAATAAATTATCTCGCACTCGCTCCTCTATTTGTTTTAGAGGCACTGGACACGTATTGTAATTGTCAAAAACCAGTATTCTCACTTGGTGTATCCCAACATCTGCACGAAGTAAACAAACCTGTGAAATTTGGGGCTCAATTGGTCATCGAAGTTGCAAGAAAATAACGAAAGAAAAAACACCCTTGTTGCACAAATTTGTGTGCTTTCAGATGCCTGACAAGGCTTCAAGTCTTTCTCAAAAACTACGTTACTTCAGAAGGAGTCGTTTCTCAAAATGTATTATACTATCAACAGCTTTTTATGCTAAAATATATATTTAGAGTAATTACCAAACGTGTCCGGTGCCTTTAATATACTAATTAACATTTATCTGTATCTGTAATACTAATGATGCACTGTACAGGTAATGGCTACAGTGTAATTACATTTAATTAGTATTAAGACACGCTCGAGATAGACTCATCAGAGCCTACCACAGCTGTATCAATATGATTTCAAAGACTTGAGAATCTTTACTTTAAAAATCCACAGCACAATTTATTGTCTCGTAGTATATGAACCATACAGGCAGATGTTTTATTGGGGTGTCGTGCCGGGGTGTCCTGTAGAGCAAGGTTTGAACAGCATTTCAAGAATGGGTAGAACTTTCATGAATCATCAAGTACATCCATGAAAGGGCATTAGACATGAATAAAGATTGCTATCATAAAAGCGACAGTTTCAAAGCTAAAGGTTGCCGTGAGTAAGTGAAATATATTTGCCCCTTTTCGCATGCACCCCATATAATAGGGCTCGATGATGTTTTGTTTGGAGGATCATTTCCCGCAGATTTTCTACTTTGAATTTCTACTTTGCAGTGGCCTACAGATTAGTTCACTCCTCGGTGAAAAGCCGGCCTTTTTATACACTTCATACGGCTCATTGTTGCGGACGAATAAATGTGACGACATACAAAGTCGCAAATGCCGATGACAACCTCGTAATTCCTCCCGATTTGCCCAACCAGTAATTCTAGTCTCTAGAAACATCTTCCATTAAAACAAAAATCCAGTCAGGCTTTTCACTTTGAAGAAGCGTGAAGCCTCTGCATTAAGGCGAGAGGTGCGAGGTAAAACCTCGGTGACGGAACGCCAATAAAAGCCGGACTACATTATAAGAGAAATGTTTACGGTTGCTCTGGACCGCGTGTAAATGTCACGACTAAAGGACTGTGTAACACACGATCAAATTAGGTGTGTGGTTACCGTATTCAAGGGGATATCTGAGCGAGTCTTTGGTTTGTGAATTCTTCAGCAAACTGCTGATAGTCTCGTTTGATTGGACTCGGGATGAAGGGTGATTCTCTTACAGAGTAGGAATGAGTGGAATTTTATCTTTAATTAACTGGGAGGTGAACGAGGTCTCGCGAGTGAAAGTCAAAGTTTGTGAAGAACAAACATGGCGGATCGTCACCTGTTCTCTGTGTGATTTTGGCTCAGTTGACTTTAGGCCTGAAATGTTTGTTGTAGCGTCTCAGCGCACGAATAACTGATCCACCTGAATCCTCGGGAGTTCTTTGTTTGTTTTTTAATAAACACGGACTGATGCCAACAATGCTATAGCACCATGCTCATAGGAGGGTCCATACAATGGTCGTAACACACGGTGACGTGATTGAGCATAGCTACCCGAAACCCACCGATGATTGATCTTAACAATAAAACATCAGAGATACCAAGTTCGAATATCTCAAGATGGCCTCCACTTATTGTACGGGCAGTGGTGGAGCATAGCTACCCGAAACCCATCATTGGTTGATCTTAACAATAAAACAAGCAAAGATACCAAATTCGAATATCTTAAGATGGTCTCCACTTATTGTCCTACAGTGGTAGAGCTACCAAAACCCCTCAGAATTTGATATCAACAACAACAAAAAGCAGAGGTACCAAGTTTGAATGTCTCAAGATGGCCTCCACTTATTGTCCTACAGTGGTGGAGCATAGCTACCCGAGAACCCACCATTGATTGATCTCAACAATAAAACAAGCAAAGATACCAAATTCGAATATCTTAAGATGGTCTCCACTTATTGTCCTACAGTGGTAGAGCT
>JAUELU010000064.1:2560899-2571677 GCA_032357145.1 Evasterias troschelii | reverse complement strand
TGTACCACCACCTACTTGTATATAAAATGTATTCATCACAGATATGTGAACGTATTTTTCAACTTGTATATTTGTTTTTAACATTGTCAGAGTGGTTATCGAGCGTTTTGTGTCGGCTGAAACACAGATATTATTAGAGAATTTTGTCACTACCTTGTCAATAGTGAGGTTTCGTTGCATTCTTGGTACGAGTACTTCAGTTAATAGACGTACATGTATATGAGTAAAGTTTCATGAGAACCCGTATGAAATGAGTTCATTGGACTCTACCATTAGAATGTGCCAACCAGTCCAGCACGTTACAAAATGTATTAAGTCTAAGCCATTAGGATAGGTGCAAGGTGTCTTTTTGTGTTCAAACCCTCCAGTTCACGACTGTGTGGAACAACCTCCACACAAAAATTAATATTCATGATTTTTGTTTACCTTCCTATTAGTCCCATCTCAGATAGGACTCCATTGCCAGTTGTTGAATAGGTTTGCACCAGGTTTGGAAAGTTTGTTATACCCAGTGTTTCACCTGGGATGATTTTCTACTAGCTAATACCACATGCATGGAGATTGTGCCTTTGTTGATGTGATGGGTGCCAAGGAACAATAGACTGTTTGACCATAGTCATGCAGATTCACCCTTTGATTTACTTTGCTCTTGGTATATCATATATGGAGAACCACATGGGAGCATAATATAGCAGCTAATTACCCTAATTGTATTTGGAGGTTCATGCATATACACATATATGCCTTTAGTGTGCATTTTAAAATGCTCCTGCCCTGCAGGGTTTTAAGTGCTGGACGTAGTGACTTAAGACACATGAGTGGTTCGCAGGACCTTCATGTCTTAGAAGTCATTGATCTTGTTGATAGGCAGTTGCTAGGTGGGGGTGTGAATTGATTAGTCTGTTAAGATCATTCACTTGAGAGTTGAGAGAGTAAAGAAGTTTTACCTGTACTTGAGAATTTCCTTTTCTTCATGCATGTACTAGGTGCATAAGGTAGTAAGTTTACAAGTATGAATATTGAGGGTACCAGAACCTAGTTGTAGTTGAGTACATTTTCATGGGTATGAGTTCACAAAAAGGGTACTCAGTTATGGGTACTATGTTGAAGAAACAGATCATCAACATGGGTCTTGTTTTCACACTGAACTAAGATTCATCTTAAGATGAGTTGTCAATATCACCATAGTGATTTGTATTGTGACATCACTCTTTGCTTAGCAATTAAGATTAAAACACAGTTCAGATCAATCTTAGCTCTTTGTGAAATCGAGCCCCGGAGTTGTAATTGATGTCATTTTCATTGGTGCTAATACAAATTCAAATTATAACCAACACTCTAAAAAGTACTGGGTTGAAATTTGATTTAGATTTTGGGTTGTTTACCCCAGAGTGTGTTATAAAACAACCAGGACTCTTCATGAGCACAATGATTTTCACGAGTATGAGTTTTAAAAAAGGTGTTACTAAATAATTATCTAAAACTGAGACAACGCAACCTAGCATTAAACATGCAGTCGTGGCCACATATACTGGATATGCATTCAACAGCTCTGATTGACACATAGCTTGCACTTTCACAATTTATTTTGAAGTATTGTGAGAAACCGTTGCCTTGCTCAGGAAAGTCCGATGTACTTGTTTCTCAAGACAAACAGTCCAACCAGTTTAAATTTAAACATCTCATTATCTACACATGCACAGGACATTGCTAATAGTTATTGACCTGTCCTTCTTATTCCAGATATTAGTTCTAAAAGTTATGCTGAATTTTGCTTTGTTTAGGTATACTGATAAGCACTACAAAAATAACTACAACGGGCAAATTTTTACAAATAAATGTAAACATTATAAGAACTTAGGCCATGTTTGAACTGACAGCTGTGGCTACGGCCAGTGCTGTTGCTAAGGGTGTTGTTATAGGCCTGCTTTGCTATGAGGCTTGTTCACGTGATGATCAAGCCGCAGCCACTAATTCAGACACAGCGTCTTTACTTTAAGGGAATTTGGTTATAGCGAGTAGGGTTCACAAACATGTTAAATTGTTTTCCTTCATCTTTATTTTTGTCTTCCACTTTTGCCAGTTTGTTTGAATCCAATTATGTTGTTCATTCCAGGTTTGAAATATCCTGAGAACCAAATTGATTTCAATTACGAAAGATAATACGATGCAAAGTTTAATTTTCAGTATTATTAATAAGCACCAAAATAGTTTGTAATAATTGTTAGTTCTTTCAGGAAAGAACTATTGATAAATTTAGGTGGGAATTGGGTGGGATGCTTAGAAAGTTTAGACAAATACTATTGAGGTTATTTCAAAGCAAGAGTGGATAGACCTTTCCCATGAGTGTGAATTGCACATCGGGGCTTGCCCACTGACAATACTGGTTGACAACATGAGGGAACATCGACCCTTTTTGTGTAGGGGGATGGTGACTTGATTCTATGCGCTTGTGCATCTGCTTAGTGCACAATGGCATTTGCTAACCAATAGTGGCTGTGCGCTTGCATACGTAATATGTGTATTTCAAGAATTTAATATTGTGTTCAAATTATACCAACAGTCCCAATTTCTTCTATATTTGATACACCGATCCATTAAGCCACGCCCATTTCTCATTGACCAATCACAACTGCGAAATCTGATCACCATTTGAGCCGTTTGGTGATCTGTGCACTAATGGTGATTGGGTTTCGCGGCTGTGGTTGGTCAACTCGCAAGGAGGCGGGGCTTAATGGATCGATCTATTGTCTCAGTGAGTGATTCAGAAGTACTGGGAAATGTAGGCCCAAGTAACAATTGCTTATCACTGGGTCAGGCATTTTTAATCTTACCTCACCTCAGTGAGGAGGCCACGCTCTGGCACAAGCATCAACTAACATTGAAAAACAAACTGGCCATCTCCAGTTGCTTCTTACAAAATTTGTTTTTATAAAAAAAAATTATTACGAATTATTTTTGAGTGGAAAGCAACTGCTATTATATGCATTCTGTCATCAAGATGTGGAATCATGGACTTTATAGTATTACCTGTAATTAGTTTTGAAATAGTGGCAAGTTGTGCAATCTCAGTTTATCGTGATGGTTTCTGTAAATTATTGTTAATTTATATTTTGAGGACAGTTTCTTTGGGGATAAAATCCGGTAATATTCAATAATGAAACGTGGTTAGGTTTATTTGTGTTTTATATATATAGTGTTCAATCAAAATGGTGGCTGTTTTTTATTTGTGTTTGTAATCAACACCACATTTTTATAAGTTGTGGCATCTGCCTTTGGACAGTTGAACCTGATTTAATGTTCATCTTTAGTGATTTAAATTCCCTTACGTGAATGTAAGGCAAATGCAACAGTGCCAAAACTTAAGGTTTTTTCTACTATTTGTGTTCTTATTATATTTGCACTTACACTCTTATAGAAGAACAATGACAATGGTAAAGAAAAAGAATCTTTGTTTTATCCTGACATGATCTTTGTTCTGTGTGGATTACTTATTTTGTTGGCTGTTTTGAAAGGGTACAATTTCTTGTTCTTCAGATGAAAGCTGTAGTGATTAAACTGTTTGTTTTTTTAAATACAGTCGGGTGATGACAACTGAAGAATGACAGACATATGCTTTCTCAGGATTGTTTATAATTTCATGATTTTCTGAAAACCTCCTTGAGCCTTCAAATTTTCCAGAAAGAAGGGAGAAAGAAATAGATTCCACCCTCTGTGTCCAAACCTGTAGTTTTGTATTTCTGGTGGTGCTCAGTCTGTACACCTCCTCATGAGAGGTGCCTGATCTAGAATAAGTCCAATCCCCTCCTGTAATGTTTGCAGGAATAAATCAAATTCAGTAGGCCTACCGTTTAAGAAATTTCATTGTGTCCCTAGGCAACTCAGATAAGGCCAATTGCAAATGGTTTTTATGCAAGCAACTTAGACTTATGGACTTACAGTTGACGAACATGAACGATTTATGAGTATTCTTGGAGCATTTTGTATTTAATATTTTCCCATTTCTTTCTTTCCTTTGTTATGTTTTTCAGGGCTAATTATGCTTTGTGAACTTGCTTTTAATGAAAACTTACTGTGTGCTTCTTTCTTTCCAAGAAACCAAACTTGTAGAAATAGAAAAGACGATAACAAAATGTTATCTATCAAGAGATCAGTGATTTGTTTATGTTGACTGACCCATAACCTGGCCAGAATGCTTGACCATTGATGTATATTGTGTAAATCAATAAATTGATACAAGGAATGCAGATATGTGTGAGTTTCTGTGGTGATTTGTTTGGTAGTGTTGGGGTTTGGGGATGCTGCGCCACTTAATTTTGTAATTTACTCCAGTTGCCCCGCGGCTCAAATTGTTTTCACTTCTCGGCTCCTTCCAAAGACATTTTCGTGGCAGGGGTCTGGGTTGAGCTCGAAGAGAATATCTTGATAATATGCCAGTTGTATATATATTTTTTCTGAAGACTATTTGTGCCACGGATTATAATGTAGGCGCAGCAGGCCTACCCATCTCGCATTATTTATTACGAGTCTATCTTGTCTGGGATGCATTGCACGCATAGCTGAAATATTTCCCCTCTTATTGGAGGCTAGCGCCCTCTCTTGACGTACTAACTTGGCGGTGCTCTTTGAACTTTGTCAAAGTATTTAGTCAGGACCCCTTTCTGTCGTCTGCGCATAATCGTGTGTTACATTGTAGTCGCAAGCGACGATGTAGTCTAGGAGCTTCTCTTCAAATACACACAATATTTTGTGCAGAAAGAACAATTTGTGGCCACTGAAAAACGTTACGTTTTGTCATGAAGACGATAGTAATTGTCGTTGTTTTGGCCGTCATTGCTTACTTTCTCTTCAAGCCAACAACATTCACTATAAAAAATGACGTTTTTATGTACAAGTCACCAGAAGAGGTCTATACTTTCATCTCGGACTTGAAAAGTACAACAGAGAAACATTCAACACTTGGGTAAGTAAAGGGAAAAATTTCCGTAATATCTCATTTAGGTAAATTACTCATAACGAATGAAAAAGTGGTGGCAGGATACGGAAATTTTTCCATGTCATCATTCAATAGTCAAAATATGTGTTTTAGCTCATATTCATAATTAATTAATAATTATGGATAGGCCCTAATAATTAAATTATTTATTTACTTACTGGATATTTCTTCGCTTTCTTTCTGCTCACTCTATTTTATTATTTATAAGTTTTTAGCCGGTGGTAGATCGTATACTACTAGTACTACACTAATGCGCACACGAGTAGCAGACATTGTTTTGTTATTTAAATTAAATAATAAGTTGCCAAGTAATATTTAGTATTTTGTCCACATCTTGATAGCACTAACTAACCCCTTTCCCCTTTACCTTAGCAAAGTAGCAGAGAGGAAAAGATTCTGCTTCCCAATCAACACGTTACGCCTTCAAATTCTTTAATATGTTTTTTCATTCTAAGAAAATAACATCTTCAATTGTAAACTACAATCTTGTGAATACAATGTCACAATGGCAATGTTGGTGTGGAACCAGACTATTTATTTAACAAAGCATTTGTCAGGGTAAAATTTCAAAGTCCCCAGTCTCTGTGCATTTTTAGTGCCATTGCAGTAAATCGTTTTAAAAGAAAGCCGGATCGGGCTAAATATCTACTGCCTTTTATTAAAATTGCGAATTATAACAATTGACCTTTGTATTTGTCAGTGTGAAACAGTGTACGAAGTGACTAATTATACTTTTCATTGTGTACTAGCTACCTTCTTTTAGTTTACCTTTTTAGTCAAGGGGGGGGGGGGGTTAACGATCATTGCAATAACTTATTCAATAGTACGTACTAGGCTAGAACTATGAAAATTTATTTATGATAATCAATTTGGGTACGCTGATGGCCCCACTTGACTGGTGAAGCGATTATCATGACTTCAATCTCATAGCTCAGCCTCAAGTTAAACAACTAGGACTAGTAACTACAGTATAATGAAAAAATTTGTCTCCCAAATCAGTGTTTTTAATTTGTTAAACTACTACAGATGGTTAGTTGGAGATATGTATAAAATGCTCGTTATATTCGATGAACAACCAAATGTGATGAATATTTCATGAATCGGTTTGGTTGTATTTTGAGTTGATTGAATTAAATAGCATATTGTAAGTTAAAAAAAAAAAATGGAGATGAATCAATTCAAACATGTACATTTTTTACAGCTATTTTACATACTTTGTTGATTTGTTACAGAGGCAAGTGCACCCTGTTGAAACAGCGAACAAGGAAAAATGGTGTGAAAGAAAAACTGTTTCTGGTGGAACGAATAATCCCGCTCTTCTGGGATTACGAACTTCCCTTTAACCTGGAGACTCATCTGTCATTAACAAAGTGAGTTGAATTTATCACTTTTAGATAACACTGTTTTCATTTTTCAATTTGGACACCCAGTATGCCCTGCTTTATCTGTCATTTACACGTTGAATAATGTCAAAAGTGAGGTACTTGTCCCCCCCCCCCCCCCATTTTAAGCAAATTTGGACTCCCAATTAACTTTTGTGTAACCCCTGTTGATTTCTACTCCTTGAGTAGCCTATCAATATCATTGCCAAAGTGTCCCTTGTAGTAGGATTTTTATTTCTGTTTCCAGGCCAAATGAGGAGTTGGAGTATGAGTTTGCTGTTGTTCGCGGCTACTTACTGAAACTGCACAGTAGGTTATCGGTGGAGAAACGCGAGGGGAGAAACATGCCTGGATCCTTGCTAACTGAGGAGTTGACAATCACATGCCCTTGGCTTGCTACAACATTCGTGGGGAAAGCGTTACAAGATTCGCACAAGGACACTCTAATCAGCATGAGGAATGGCATTGAGCCAATGCATATATCCAAAGGTAGAGAGAGGGAGGAGGCAACAAGGAGCAGGAAAGAGGATGGGGAGAAGACTGAGAAGAAGAAAGAGACAGTGGATGATAGGGTCAAGAAAGAGCGAGAAGGAAAGAAAGATGAGGTAAAGAAGACAAGCGGACAGCCGAAGAAACAGGCAAAAGATGGAGCTCAGAAAAATGAGGGACACGCCACAACCGAGAAAACAAAGAAAACAGCCCCTAAGGATGAAGGACGTCAACCCAAAACAAATGTGGACAACAAGAAACAGGATGGAAGTAAATCAAAAAGATAAATGAAGAAAGATGAGAGGGATGAATTGGTCAAAACAAGGTTTGAAACCCGAGGAAATACAAAACATAATTTGGTTTTTACCCTTACACCGATGTGTGTTAAGCACTGTATACTCAGTACTTTCCCGAGTTCTGTGAACAAATCCACACTACAGGCAAATCAATCAGTGGGGATTTTTTTACAGAACTCGGGAAAGTACTAAGTATACATGTACATGTATAGTGCTATACACACATTGGCGTAAGGGTAAAAACCAAATTATATTCATTATCCCCGATGCAAAATTAACATCTAGATGTATGAAATATAAAACCAAATACAGTAAAAATTCAAACGAAAGTAACCAATAGTTAGATTTGATGAGCTCTAATTAAAATGATACGTGCTTGAAACAAACAAAATGTAATTCTACTTTTATACTGCCACAACTCATTGTGGAAATAATGTGCCTTTTATGTGCATGAACTGTGTATTATCTTATATTGTTTTCTACAGGTTTTTCTCTCATGCAGAGACCAGCAATAAAAATCATTATACAAGTAAAATAACAATAACCTGTGATTTGGAGATTTACATTACAATACAGTGCAAAGAATTTTACACTTTTTAAATGGTGCACAAATTTAGGTACGGTCTCGTATCTTGTTTATATGCAAATTTGTATTACATATTGATTAATAGGTCTAGAGGATTGCTTACAGTTCAATCACATTTTTAAATTGATAAAGGTTTGGTGAGAGTGCTTGAAGTCTTCCTATTATTGGAACATTGATGTGACTAAAAATATACTTGTGTTAAAAAATATATATTTCCTAGATCTCTGGCTACACAGCAGTTAATTGTTGAATGGGTTCTGACTGGCACCCCCTAACAAAGAAAAATAGGGAGACTACCAACAGTTAGCTCAGTTGGTAGAGTGCCAGCACATTAATCCAGAGGTCTTTGGTTCAAATCCCGCTCTAGTCAATTTTTTGTGTTCAACCAAAAATTAAAATATACATCTCTTAATACATACTTTACTATCACAGTTCTAAATGTCAATTTGTTCAGAATTATATGCAAAATCAGCAGTTAATGTAATTTTGAATAATATATGGTCCTGAAGTTTACAATAAATAGTAATGTACAAGCAAATTGCTTTTCATTTAATTGCGGTGCTAAAATCATGATTCATGTAGAAATTGTGCTCTATTTTAGTGATTTCAGAGTTTAAATTATATTATTTATTGAACTATTTTTAAAATTTGTGTATACATGATTATTACTAGTTTTATATATGCATTCTAATTAAGTAATCAAAAACCAAAGCAATGCAACGAAAGATAAACTAAATAAAGTGAAATTTTATTCATTGGATGCACAACAAGAGCACAGGATTATTTTGTTTAAGTGTAAAGTACACTAAAACAAGACTCTTGGCCCTCTTATGTACAACTTCATGCTGGTATTTTTGTCATGCAATGGTACTTCTTGGAGGTATAGTCCCCAGTGAATGGATTGTGCTCACCAACATTATAAAAAATATTGCAATTTGATCAAACGGACTTTCAAAAAGGGGCTCATCTTGTAACGGATGATGAGTTCTGAAACTGAACCGGAGGGTTAACAATTGAGATCTATAGTTTGATACACAACTTATAATCACCCTATGTGAAATTGACACCAGGTCTGTTGCAGAATACAGTTAATGATTTCCCTTGTGTAGCGGGGCAAATTGCTACTCAAAATGATTCATTTGCAACTCTAAGATCATCTCCGCTACTCAATATTATTAGCATTTAGTGTGCACAAAACATATCGGGTCCAAATATTTTGCTATGCAAAATTGCTGGGCGAAATCGTTCCCTGGTATATGTACATGTATTACTTAATATTCCATTCAGTACTTGATTGGCAATCACAATTTTCTAATTGATGTTCAGTGCACGGTAGATGTATTCATTGCAGTGGAAAACTAGTCTGAAGGGTCATTATTAGACACCATTTAATAAAATTTGTATCAAAATTATCCTTTCATAAAATACAAAATTTTATACATTTTATTGTTAATTTTCCTGGAATTGAATATTTGAATCAGAATAAACCATGGAGGCAGAAACTATCTTGATTAGATTCATTGAACAAGAACAAAACGTATTTTCCTATTATTTAAATTGACAACTTAGGAAATGAATGAAAGTAGATTCGAATTGGCGTTAAGTTTATTATTTTCTTTTTCATCGACCATATTTCTTATCCCTCCCCCCCCCCCCCCGCAACAAAAGTTGAAACACCTGTCGAAAAGTCGTAACACCCCAGCAAGTTTGGAGTCTTCCATAACGAAAAGAGGGGTGGCAGACTTTTTGGGGGTGGCTTGGTGTCTTCTTTTGAGATTATCACAGCGGGATGAATTTGAAGTTGGCGGGATGAATTTGGTTTTGACAAAGTTTTGTTTACTGGGCATGAAAAATGTGTTGTGTTAAAATCAAAGGTGTGTTCCTACTAGGGAAACTACACCATTGGTACATTTTGTACTGATCGAGAAAATGTGTATTTTGGGGGTAGAATTCAACTATATGAAATATCAATCCACACTGCAGTCCGTGAATGCCAACAAAATTGAGAGCAAAATAATGGTGACGATTATAAAAGCTGTCAAACAGACCTTGTATTGAAACTCAAACGATCAAAACTGCATTTCTATTTAAAATGAAATAACGCCTGGCGAAACGATTTCCCTGTATCCTTGGGAATAATATATTGTTAGTAAGTAAGTTGTTTTGAACATTTTAATGTCTGTAAATGATGTTATCTACTTTTAATAATGACATTAAAGTGAGAGGTTTTGGAAAAGGTAAGTGGTTAATTATTGAGTATTCATTATTACTATCACCATTTATAACAGGCTAGAAGAATAGGAAAAGTGTTGAAGAATAAAAGATTTGTTTAAAAAAAAAAAAAAAATTGTTGCGGATATCAATATTAATGGCGGTTTAATTAACAAATCAATTAATATGTTAAATAAACCATTCGTCAATTTCCAAATAACTGTCCATTGTGTAAAGTTGGCTGAGCTCGAACAGACCGGAACAGAGAATGGATCAAATTGTTTTCATATGCTTATGTAGATTGGTTCACTAAATGTTTTTATTTTTGTAGCAGATTTGCTCCTTGGTTTTAATAATTAAAAGTTGGATTTTGTTGAAGGACATTCCCCCATACGGCCACCCGGACTCTCAATAATTTGTGGAGAACCAATGTCTGTCCATAGAGCAGTGGAGAAACAAGGCAATTCCATTTGGGGGCGGGTGGGGCAAAGACATAATGGGGGAGAGGGCTAATTAATGTATTGAACTATTGGGCTTCGAGATCAGCATGGAGCGGGTGGGGGCAAGAGATGGGGGTAAATGTACTGACCACTCCTGCAATACGCCAGTGCCATGGAGGAATGTCCTTATATTCCTGCATTATCAGACACACTGCCCTCATGTTGTCGAAATAATTCCCTAATTCCTCCACTTCATCCGGGAAAAAACGTTCTTGTCATCATCCTCATCCCCCTTTTTAGCAACGCCCCTTTCTGACAACCCGTAGAACAGTGGGGGGGGGGGGGGGGGGGGGGTCCCACCCAAGCCCACGCGAGCAC
>JAUELU010000064.1:2538393-2551242 GCA_032357145.1 Evasterias troschelii | reverse complement strand
TCTATCATCGCCATGCGCCGTCTGCGTTCACTCCTACTTTGATTGAGAACCCGGCCCTGAAAAGAAAATGAAAAAAACAGTAGTATTGGAGAATGCCATTAACTTGTTAAAGGTGTTGGCAGATGGCAATAAGGCTACCACCATTGCTGGTAAGGTGGCCCCGTCACCAATTGCTCTATTCTGTTTATAATTGTCGCATAATTCAACTGTTAGCCATGCCCACTTTACACAAGCTGGCTCCACTGGTTACAGCAATCCGAAGGAGTAAGTTGCAGTGAGCAAATTTTTCTTTGAATATTTATGAAAGAAAAGTTTAAAGATTGGTTTTGTACATGTTCTTCAAAGACGGAGGTCTTCTCAGAGTTCAAAATGCTTTTGATCAATGACATAAGTGATTTTGGGGAAAAATTACACACAAACATTTGCCAGCCTTAAAGCCAGAAGGAGCAAAAAATGTGGGCTTGCAGTGGAAACAGTCATGACTGTACGCACACATGTGATGCAACGGCTTACCAACAGGACAGCAGCATAGTTTTATAACAAGCAATTGGATCAGCCTCAATGCCATGTTTTAAGAAAAATGCCTCAAACTATTATACATTTGTATACAAATGATGTTTCTACTGAGTGTTTTTCTCCACTAGTGGTTTCTTTTGAAGATTTTGAATAACATCTTCTTTTACAAACCAATTCATGTATGTTTATTTCGAGTCAAACATAGGCACACAACACATGGCACAGGGAGAGCACTTGCCACTCCCAAATTCGGGCAAAAAGTGGGAAAACTTCGGGCACAGCAAAAAGAAAAAAACATTACAAAAAATACTTTCTATCTGGTTTCAGAAATTGGTACATGTCTTTTTATCTGTGTAAAATTTCGAGCTAATCAATCCCTCTGGCCCCCATGGAGTCAAATTATCTACCTTAGTTGTCAATTTCAAATTATACCCTACCTGTCTCTTGTCTGTGATGTTAAGGAGTAGAGCAGTGACCACGCATGCCAGTGTGTTGGCAAACAGGAATATCATTACGTACTTCCAGCGTTTCAAAGTCTCTTCATGGGGAAGTCTGTAAAGGTTTTAATAACAATTTGCAAAATTAATAGCAATAAACAACTGGTCATTTTACTCAATTCTAGGGATAAATTGAGACATTGACTGTGATAAAGCACTATAAAAGAACTTTGTATTATTATTATTATTCTATTAAGTTGTACATATAAACATTTTCAGCTTTCATTTTCTTACAATTAACCATTAAATGTAAATTGATTCACTATACTTACTTTTTGTTTGAATCTCCAAGGATAGCACCTATCACCTGATTGCAAACACCAATCCCAATCATCTGAATGGAGGTTGCAAAACCCATCGCCGTGCCAACCGTTGCTTGGGTAACCACTAGAGGGATGGATGGCCATAAACTTGCCTGTTAAATAAATAAATAATAATAATAATATTTTAATACACTATCACTGACATCAAGACAAGCCTTTGATGTTTGAGATTGTTTAGTAAATGTGTACATTTTAAACAAGATGTTACAATTGTGGAGCATTGTGACAGAGAGACAGAGAGTAATGCCACTACTCACAGAATGTGGGTTAGAAGTCTGGGGTGCATTCTGCTCATGCAAAAGTTTGCGCTACCTGTTAAAACATTTGCGTCACATGTATTCAAAAGTTTGAAAACATGCTAACACTTCCTCGAACACCGTTTGTTCAATTTCAATTTCGCAAACGTTGCAAATGCCGTTTGTACTCGACACGTTCTCACTTTGAAAACGTTAGCAAATGTTTGCATTGTTGGCCTGTATGGAAGGTACCACTGGCCTACCAGTTGTTTGTCCTTAAAAAGATCCATTAAATTAGGTGCGTATCAAATGAAACTGGCATTAAGCTCTTGTAGGTTCAACACACTTGGATATATGTGGCTAGAGTATTTGAATCCATAAACACATAAATGTACATGTGTGCCTTTGTTCATGTGTATAATTGACTTTAATGCAAGTTAGACACAATCTAATTAACTGAATTAATCTAATTAACTATTTAACTGAACGATAACTACACTGTAGATATTGTGTGGTAGAAACTGGGCAGAGTACCTGTTCATTAATTGATTTTGTTTTAACATGGTAAGAATGTGTACTCTTGACCAGACTTGTTCCATCCGTTTAACCTCAAAGACTTGGAATCGTTCCCAAATAAAGTCTGAGAAAAAAATACTCACAGCAGCGAAGGAGTATGTAACTCCCAGCCAGAGGGTTGAGACCAGGGGAAAGACAGTGGTGAAGGCTAGCAGACCAAATACTGGAATAGTAGCCATTGCACATGTGAGCGCCAGCAGACCTCGCATACCTATGATGTCCTGTCATGAAGGAGATAGAAAGTGTTACAACAAAGAATTTGAAATGCATCTTTACATGGCAACCTTCTCAAGATGTGCATTATCTAAAACCTGGCGCCAGTCTCCAGGCGTGTTTTACTGGGCGCCACTTGTGTGCGGAATTTTTCTGTCTTCCAAAGGTATTACTAAACCAAGACCTGAAAATCTGCCACTTGATGTCATTTTTGAGATACACGTCATATTACCAAAATTAAGGTTTCAAGGTCGTGGCCTGAGGCTCCCGGTCTTAGGCCTTCAGATCTTAGGCCTTCAGTCTTAGGCTTTCAAATTTCCAGTTTCAGTCGGGACTCTTCGTCAAGGATAATGTTAATGCTCTACTTACAATGAGTGCACCAAGAAATGGAGACAAGACTAGTGAGACGTCATAAACTGCTCCAGCCAAGTAGCCTGGTACTGGAGAATCCTCGGAGTAACCATACTTGTCTTGAATAAACTTACTGTGAACAGAAAAAAATATGGAGAACAAGTGGACTTAGATTTTAGTCAATTGTCTTTCACTGCATGTTCTACCTATTGGCCTAGCATGGTAGGGCCATCTTGCTTTTCTTCTATTTCCTTAATTTTAGTTAATTGTCTTTCACTACATGTTCTATTACATGGCCTATCATGGTGCGGCCATCTTGCTTTTCTTCTATTCAACTCAATGTAACCAAACTGAGGCTGGAAGGAACAGACAGTCTGGTCCCTTTCATGATATGAGAATTTGACCTGCCCCTGTTACTGTTGTATGCAGGGCACCTGACACAGTAGGATAAAGTTCTATTCATACCTATTTCAGCACTTCAAGTTTGTAAAGCTTCTTTTACATTCAGTAACTTTCCTGGAAGCAAATACTGTGTTGAACCCCGCCAGTAACTTCCCATGGACTGCTGCCAAATTTTGAAATTCATACCAACATGTATTTCTAGAACCTCTGCTACCTACAACCTGTCCCAATTCAGTACCAACAAGTGCATGTAGTAATCTTTCCTCTATGTGAGTCTATCATTACCTTGACTACATTTCTCCCTTAACCCTTCTTTCATTCTTCAGTGTACCACAATAAAATACCCTTAAAGGGTGTGTAAAACATTGGTAAGATTGAAAATTTAGATGTTCACAGAATTGCACATAACTTACATGGTATGAAGACGGTCATGGTGGAAAACTTCCCTTGAAATTGTTTTGCTTGAAATGCCACAGTTTTTAGGAAATGAGTAAAACAATAGTCTTTATCCTGCAAATGTTTTCTCATGACTCCGAAGACTGATTGAGCAGGTTTGTTATTTTATGTATATGTTGGGTCACAACAAGTGTGGATACAGGTCTTTGGCAATTACCAATGTTGTACACACCCTTTAAATAAAAACTAGAGAAAGGGGACAAGTCTGACTTCATAATTTTACATGTACCTTGCATCAGCCACAAATGGGAAGACACCATTGTAGAAAAACATTATAGTGAGGGTCACCAGCCAGTAGGATAAGGTGAAGAATCGAATGTCACTGAAGCGAAGTTGTCTAGAGCTTTGCTTCACAATGGCTTCCTGAAGTAAAAAAAAATCAACAGACACTGTAAGGCAGTGTCCGAATCGGCGCCTACGGCTACAGCTACAGCTAGATCACCGCTTTATCGTGTGTTGAAGTATAGGCCAGATCCTTAGCAACAGTTGTAGCAGTAGCCATAGCCACAAATTCAGATGTGGTCTAAGTCAGCCACAGACTTAGACTTGAGGGATGGTATATTCAAGTTATAAACCAAAGATGCGACTCTGGCATCTTTTTTAGGTGCGACATCATTGGTCAGATCTCCTTTGAAATACTATTTGTAAACAGCTTTGAATATCTTTGTTTACCTGTCCTTGTTTCCTTACTCCATACGTATCCAGACAGCTTGTCAAAAGGGCTGCAAAGAATCCCAAAAGGCAGAGAAAAGCTCCTCCCCACAACACCCACGTCAATCCTATCTTCTCCTCAACAGATTTAGTTAAGAAGAAATTCAGTACACTTCCCTGAATGTGAAAGCAGACAAAATCTATTATTATGGGTCTTGACACTGCTTGAGGTATATGTGTTTCAGTTTGCAGTAACACCATGTGTATATAAACTTTGCTGTGTTGATTTGAGAACTTGTCTTGCTATTTATTCTACTGCCGCAGAGTAGATTTCAAACTTTTAGTTCTGAAAAGAACTGTCCTGCTTATCAACTACTACCTGGGAGGGAAGCATGAAATCTTGTAACTAACATGTACACACACATATTGGAAGCCTTGCTTTTTATTTGTTTACATGTTGTAGGAAAAAGACAGCTTTGATAACATTAGAAAAATTAGACTGTCAACAGGAAAATGTAGAGGAGGAGACATGGAGAAAGAACAGGCCAAGAGTGGGACCACCTTGCCCTCCTCATTACAGCACTGTTCAGTTCACCAACAAAATGTTGTTAAAGAAAAATTGTGTACCACTGTTATTATGGCAAATGCAGTCTGTAAAGTCAGATCTATTGAGCAATGCAGTTTTTCTGTTTCTTTTGTATTTACAATGTATGGATCACCATGACAAATGGAAGGGCATATTTTGTGGGTGAAACTGAGGCCTCATATATGTAATTTGGAAACTTGGATGCTTACCAGTCTAGAGAAAGTTAAAGTGATTCCGAAGGCAAGTGCAAGCTCTTTGTCTCTGAACCAGTAGGCTGTGATGCGGTTCTGTACAACTACATGTAGGACACAAGAGAAGGAAATTGTCTAGAGATTTAGGCTCTTGAATATTACAATGGTATCGGTAATAATTTAACATATATATCATTGTTTCCTCCCTGCATGTAATGGTTTTCCGCTTTTAATGAATGTGTAATAAATACAGGAATGGTCACTGCAATTACTTGTCAAGGATCCGTTTCCCGATCCAAATATCAAACGTCCAACGAGCATTACAGGAAACATTGCGCTGGTGCCTTTCAACATAGCTCCGCCGGCAAATGTGCTAGACCCGATCAAACACAGACCAGAAAACAGGAACAGTCCCACTAAAACAAAAAGAACAAAAACAAAGTTAACTAAAATATTCATTACCAAGCCTTCCAGGTCACAATGAACTTCCACCATCTTTCCTGGCAGATATCTGTATCTTTTAATTCACTTTTGTATTGTGGCTCAAATATGTATTTGTATGCCCTACAATAATTATAGAATAAGTATGTAACAATCAGTAACAAGTTTGTACAGTGCATTTAACTACATGCATGCAATGCACATAACTCTGAAACTTAAAAAAAAATTTGAATAGTTAGTCAAAAAAGCTGAGAATAAACTAACTTGCTCTTTACAGTTCTTCCACAACGGGATTCTTAAAAATCTGCTGGTTAAGACAATGATACTGTATAGATTCCTGAGGAGATTTAAAGGGGCTGTATTGTCATAATACAAGAAGGCCTGTGGCTCTACCTGTATTTATGTCCTCTCACCCACTTACTACATGCATGTTTAGCATGCACTAACTTGGTGAGAGTTCATAATTCCATGTGTACAGCCACATGGCTTCTTTGATTATGAAAACACAGCACCTTTAATGTGACACTCACCTGGATTGCCAAATTTGTCAATCAGGTACCCTGCACCAATTACCACCACTGCATTCCTGTTCAAAATAGAGGGACAAAGAAGCGTAAAATAATTGATTGTTTGTGATTGTTAATATCTAATTATAATTATAATAATAGGCATTTATCAGGCGCCTATAAACATTTTATCAAAGCACTTTACACTATTACTACTTCTGTTCATTGGGCCTTCATTGGGCATTCCTAAAACCATTTCAACTCCTTAGGAGTATGCAGCACCGGTAGCTAAATGGGCATACATTGCTTATTGTTCACAGTATCAACAATGTCTACCCTTGCAGGAGCCCGTAGTCCTGGGTGATGATGCAATTAAAGGGCCTTGCCCAAGGCCACAAACGCCATGACCAGGATTCAAGCCCACACTCTGATAAGCCAAAAGAGCTTGAGTTCGATGCTCTAGACTACTCAGCCATGACACGCAAATACAGCCTGCAACATCAGAAGCTTGTAAATATTTACAGTCAACTTACGTCCATGCATAGATGGCATACAGTAGATTGTACTGATCAGGGTTCATGCCAAGTCCCTCCACACAATCACTAGCGTTGGATTCGGTAGTGTTCAAACATGTGATATTCTGCATATATAGACAGAAACAAAAATTCAGACCAACCTGACAAAGTGGTATGTAAGCAAAGTTCTTGTTGAGTTCAAGAAAGATTTTAAACAACAGGCCTGTCAGTGTCACATGTTTAAGAGCAAGGCACTTTTCCTTAGTAAAGGGACACCTCTTCTACAATTGATTATGTACATTTTCAAACTGGACCAGCTGGGTCTAATTTCTTAGAGCTGTTTTAAAAGCAGAAAATATTGCGTGACAATTTTCTGACAAAATAAGCATGGTACCAGCCGCATTTTGGCTGGTAGCCTTATTCTGGTAAGCATAATTTTGTTTTGCTTAGCTTCTTATTGCTTAAGCAGCTCTTTGAGATTGAGCCAAAGGTGTGGAAGCTACTTTCTCTGTGAAGTATAAGGACTGAAACTATTTGGCCTATTGTATATATGTAGGACAACACATCAGAGGCCTCCTTCAGTCTTCCCTTATTAGAGTAAAAATTGTGCTATGGGCCTACCGAAAATCTCTTCCTTCCTCCATGGTTGTACTCACCCCCTGCATTACTGCCTGTAAGACACTTGGCATGTCGAAACAGAAGTATGTCCCAAATGTCAGCAAGCAGTTGAAGAATAACACCACAAAACGGAAATAGGCTACAGAAAATGAATGATATCAAAATAATTTTTAGTACCAATTGCAAGGACACAGGCCTATGTATTTTCATTAACGCACCCTCAGCCTCAAATCAAAACCTCCCTGCAAGCTGGGGCGGGATCATGCAGGGGTTGTAAAATAATGCAATGCATGCCACCGCTGCCTTGGTAGGCCTATACATTGTAGCCAGGGATGCAAGTACCGTCCGGCCTGGCAGTAGCAGGATTTGGCCAGGACTATCAAGCAGGGCCTATTTTTAATTTACATCCCTGGCATAGTCCCACCGACTGTTACAGTGTTAGTCCATGGGGGTCTACCTCCATGGTTAGTCCTAGCATAGAGCTGTAGAGCAAGAAACAGCGTAGAGAAAGATGTTTCCTTTCTATGGTCCCAGGTTCTCCAGGGCTGGAACTACAATTTATCGTTTATGCTTAATTTAATAATAATATAGTGCAAACATTTCTCACAAATTATGTTAGTGTTAACAAGATACAGGAAATTCTCTTTTCAATAAAATTAAAATTAATTATGGATTACTTTTCATACTCATAACAGTTTTAGGAAGTGGCTCAAAATATATTCCTACGAAATTTTTTCTTCATCAGCAGGGCCCTTATAAATAAAATCAGCCCCATTAATTATGATCATTTATTATTTAGTTAATTCAGTCAATGAATCATTCAATTCAGTGAAAACATGAATGACTCGATCGACGAGAGTCCAATGAAATTTACCTTTGGAAACGTCCATGGCTCCCTGTGATCTTTAATCACAGCAAATCTGTACTGGGGCACAATCGTTTGTTCGACGAATTAAATAAACTTTGCTGAAGAAGGGATGGTTTTGTTATTAAAAAAAACACACCGCACAAAGTCAAGCGCAGGAAGTCTCACAGAGATACCTCAGATCACTGCTGAGCTCCCGATTATTGTCACACGTTGAATGACAAGGGCGCCCTCTTCAGCAATTGCACAGTCCCGTTAGATTGCGCTTTCAGCTCCATTGCACTTTCATCTCCATTGCGCTACACAATCTCGACATCAATTCCATCGCAAGATTTTCACTACGAGCACGCAAACTCACGATCGCGCCCTCGCCCCGTAAGGGGAGAGCATTGTGAAATTGAAAAAGGGGGAAATACCAAAAACCATCCTCATCATTTTGGATTAGAAACGCACGTACGCGTACGCGTGTGTAATTTGTCACTCACTGAATCTCTATCTCTCAGATGCACAGACTCAGTCGACTGACAGGTAAGGTGTCGGAAAGCAGGTAGATTACAAAATTAGTTTATGTTTTATACTACTAGTTCATTGAACATGTTGGAAGCTCTAACCGTAATATTGGGAAACTACAAAGGGACAGTCATGACTCTGACACTGACAGTGGTATAATAATAAATAAATATGTGGGGACTATCGCACGGTAAGTTAGTAATCTGTTCGAACGAATTAACAATCCGTTCCTACAGTTTAGTAATCCGTTCGCTGGTTTAGTAATCTGTTTGAACATATTAACAATCCGTTCCCACAGTTTAGTAATCCGTTCCCACGGTTTAGTAATCCATTCGCACAGTTTAGTAATCTGTTCAAACGAATTAATTAACAATCCGTTCTCAGGGTTTAGTAATCCGTTCCCACAGTAGTCATCCGTTCGCACGGTTTTATCTGTTTCCACGGTTTAGTAATCTGTTTGAAAGAATTAATAAACCATTCCCACGGTTTAATAATCTGTTCGAACGAATTAAGAATCCGTTCGCACGGATTGGCAAAGGCATGAAATGGTGCTGCTCATGCATGCATGCGTACCATCCACGAACAACAACACTGCTTCAAGATGGCGAAGGGGCTGCGACGGAAGTTTCCGATGAACGTGTTGTTAAGTTTGTCAGTCTTTCAGTATGGTAAAGATGCTTTGTTATAATTTTAACTTGACAGGTCACATACAGCTTACCAACAGTCATTATCACTGATATCAGAGATGTCCGACTCTCCGCCATCTTGAAGCAAAGGGTTGTTGTTTAGGATCGTACGCATGCGTGCAGCACTTTTTTCATGCCTTGGCTAAACCGTGCGAACGGATTATTAAACTGTGCGACAGATTATAGTATTTCGTTTGAACAGATTACTAAACCGTAGGAACGGATTACTAAATCGTGGGAACGAATTACTAAACCGTGCGAACGAATAAAGCCCGCATTATTTTTTTCTTGCACTGTCCCAATTATCAGGCTCCGTATATCCGTAGGAAACATTTCCGCATTCAGCAATCCATTTATAGGGGATTTATTTGATTAGACATATAATACTTATACCTTGTATGTAGAACCAGTAACTGAGGCGCTGTGCCTCTTTTTTTAATAAATTTAGACATACCAATGATGTCAAAATTTTGAAAAGAAAGAGTACTGGGTCTCACTCCCTTGTGTAGGCTAAACAAGGGAGATATTTTATAATTAAATAAATGTGGTTGCCGGATCATCATTGATGCAGAATTTAGCCATTAACACATTTACAGCACACCAAATAACTGTTCCCCCCAGTAACTGGGGCACTGTACCCTGTCCCTGCCCTGGTACTTGTTTTTTCGAAAAACGCCTTAGCGAAAACTTCCATGTAAGTTGTAGATAACGAATGGGAAACCTCAACACTTTTCTATCATTTTTTAAACACCCAGCCACAAAAAGGCCCCAGATTCCAGAATGCATGAAAGAAAGACCCAACAAAATTACTTGAAAACCGTTACTACTGGCTTCTCGATATGTCAAAGACGCAACATCCGGCATTTAAGTGTACTCATGATCATTATTTTGTGCTCCAAATTGATGATTTTTAAGTCATCAATTGGTTGGTGTAACCATCCGTCACGATCAACTTCTGAGAACACTCTCAGAATTAAACAGGTGCCCTGCATACTGCGACGTCGCGATGCAACAGTAAATTGGGGTAGAAAATAATGAGTACAGCACCCCAGTTACTGGGTCTAACATGTAGTAAAAGTTGCAATAATCGCAACCCTCCTCCTGATGATCTTGCACATTTTTGTGTTAAAAAAGTGCTCTCCACAATTGCGCTACGGTAAGTGACAACTTGGGGGGAAACCTCAGCATAAAAACATGGGTTTCTATTCGAAAAAAATATCTCACCTCCTGAGTCTAATTGCGATAATTGTAACCCTCCATCCTTTCAACAGCGATTATTGCAACTAGAGGGAGTCCAGCGTAGTGGCACGTACTATTATGGGGCTACAGTAACACAAACTACAGACAGTAACCAAAACACAGTCCAAGTCCTAGAATTATCATAAGATTAGAGGTTCGTTGTGCTAACCTCACACTAAATGATCAAACTCATACTAGGAGTATCAGTAAACAGGTTCACTAGACTAGCAGCACTGTTTTTAGCAGTTGAACCACACAGGCGTAGAGCAAAGGTTAAAACTTAAAACGAACTAAAAAATTAACTACTCTTGTCTAGTATTGTGTAGGGCATACATGCACAACTTCAAGTTACTACGTACAAGTACAAGTACTCTTGCTCCAGCCTCACTACCATGGGCAGCGCGCCGTAACGCCCACTAACTCCGGTACGTCTCTAACCCCTGAAAGGGAAACACTAAAAATCAACGCTGATTGGCTCACCCAAAGTGGCTGCTATGCGAGTACGCTTGTTAAAAACTTTTGATCGGCCGTAGGCGCTTGTCTGGCGCTTAGTACACGCGTGTAAAAAAACAAGTATTTCGACGAAATAGATTTCAAATGAATCATGTTTTTATATGGGCACCTTAAACTGCATACAGTTAAAAGTATCACAAGATTGAAAAAGAATGAGAGGGGGCCAGTTGCTCTATGACTTGTGCGTCCTTTGACAGCGCGCTCTGCGTAGTCTCTACCACAGAATAGATCAACCACAGAGCTAATTAAAATATCCCTTATATTTGGATATTTCAAAGTCACACTTACAGGGGGATATGATCGAGGGATGCATTCTGGGAAAGAAAACAACAGCGAGATCATATACCACTGGGAACGAGGTTGCTCTTGCTCTAACTAACTTAGCCCAAGTATAGTTGTGACCACTGACTACTCCTAGATGAGGTTCATTCCGCCACTGTGAACGATTCAAGTCCCGCTCTATACTCAATTTTTCTGTGTTCAACTCAAAATTAATTTGTATTTACCCAGTCAGTTTCCCTGGTGATTTATTATTTGATAATTTTTATGTTTCATGTTTTATGTATTTTTGCCAGATTGTTAATACGGATATCCACCTCTGACTCTCTACTATTACCAACACCATGGCTGCTCAATTAAGCATAGATGCAAATACGTTGCGTCAGTTGTCACAGAAACTGGGTAACGGATGGGAAAGCCTGGCAACCTTTCTCAATATCTCAGCAGGAAAAATTTCCATTTTAAAGATGGATTACCAAGCCGAAGGGACAGAGGAGCAAGTGTTTCAAATGCTGATAATGTGGCAAAATGACTTTGATCAAGAGCTGAGCGAGGATGGAAGTGAAACAGAGACTTTAATAAAAGCTCTTGTTCAACATAGAAGGAGAGATTTGGCAAATGAACTTAAAAATGGTAATGTAAACCAAGTATTGTATACCATTCCATAAGTGCAGGTTCATCTGGGGTCAAAGTGCCTACTGGACCATCAGAACAATGACCACTGTACAGAAACTATAGCAGCTTGCCATTACCATGTTGTACATTGTCTAGCGAAAACTGCTACTTGACTTTCCGGGTTTCCCAGTGGACTAGTCAATTTGCAATCTACCCGTTTAATATTTTCTCTTTTCTTTTCTTTAACCCTCCTGCTGTCTGACCATCACTGTGGTTTTGAATGATAGATAAGCTATGCCAGCCTTGCAATATGATACCATGGTGGAATGCATCTACACAGTACACATTTAGTTCTGTGCACAGTTGTGCCACCATACACAACTGTGGCAGTTAAATGGTTTCAAATGGTTGGTCAACTCACTTGAAAATGTTGCAAACTGTAGGAGGGTTAAAAAAAGAAGTTTATCATTAGATAAAGTTTAAACTTTTTTTGGTGACTTGGTGTATTGTAGGTGTATTTTTTTTTCCCACCAAAACTTGAAAGTTAATACTTCAACAAAAATATCAGATTAATAGTAAGGCCAGTTTGAACTTAATGCGAACGCAAATCTAGGTAACCCAAATTTGCAATTGTTTTAATAATGCACTCAAGTTGAAATGTGTTCAGCTCAAGCTGCAAATCCTATTCTGTGAATTTAGAGTTGTGAGGACAAAAGTACTTTGCATTTTCAAGAAGTTGGCCCTACAAAATAATTAATTGTACCAATTAACAATGTTTAGTAGATTTTTTTCTTTTTTAGGGGGGGGGGAG
Source organism: Evasterias troschelii (assembly GCA_032357145.1). Lineage (NCBI taxonomy): Eukaryota > Metazoa > Echinodermata > Asteroidea > Forcipulatida > Asteriidae > Evasterias > Evasterias troschelii. Next base: position 2,538,646 of record JAUELU010000064.1, on the reverse strand, counting down.
AAATGGATTTTGAGCAACCAAAATGACTTTTGGTATAAATTCAAATGTAAATGGTTAACAGCCTTACGTTTTGACATGTGAGGGTTGAAACGTGAGGTCCATTATAGATTTTATTGGAAAGGTTTCAAAGTCTAAGCCTTATTCTAAAAGCTCGGCAGACTGTGAGGAAAATGAAATGTGATTTTATGTTGAACAAGGAAAAATTGACTAGAGCGGGATTTGAACCAACGACCTCCGGATTAACGTGCCGGCG
>JAUELU010000064.1:2456344-2468846 GCA_032357145.1 Evasterias troschelii | reverse complement strand
GTCACAGCCAGAATGAATGAAAATTAAATGAAAAAATAAAAATGAAATGTAATTCTGCTGCCATCTTATAGGTAAAACAATGATGAAACAATTAGCCATTTGCTTGTAAGATTTGAATAACGGTACAAACTTGCTTCATCTCAAGGTACTGCTTTAAATTTTAATTCCTTGGACTATAGAGACAGTTGCTATGTTAGAGGATTTGGGGCTTTATTTTCACTAAATTTTGACATTTCTAGAAAATTTGACCAAACGTATGTAACCCCCCCCCCCCCTCAGGTGAAGTTTGTAAAGTTCTGCCTGACACCACAAGTGCTTTAGCATCAGATCTACAGTAACATTCAAAAGATATCACAGATCTCACTCCAAATGCTGGAAAAGCAAACAGGAGTTAGAATAACAAGTTATCATCTCGAATCCTTAATGTAGGACATCAAGAGGGCTTCTTGCAGTAACATTTATGGACTCCCTGGAGCGTGACTCTGACAGTGTCTGACACCAAACCAACATGACCCACCTGAAACCATAACCCTGGCCTAGACCCTAACCCCTACACCATAACCCCTAACCCCTAACCCTATACCCTAGACCCCAACATTAACCCTAACCAAAACTCTGATCATACTCATAAACATAACCTTTCTATTTGCTGTCTTTACGAGGAGCAGGGTATATGTTGACAATTGTTGTGGTAGGACAGCCTTGTAGAGGTACTGGTCACCTGTTCCTCCTTGCCACTCACTGGCTTGGTACAGTTTTGTAAATTTATTTTATCAGCCATAGTTTTATTTTGTGGATTGTCCTTTTAATGACTTGTAGTTGGTTTGCCAGTGTAAAGTGTAATAAAATGAATAAATAACCTAAATTCTAACTGTAACAATAACCATATCTCTAGCCCAGCAACCCTTGAGCGAAGACCAATAGAGGGCTGTTTTCAGGATTGCCAAGTTCTTGATTTCGATGTTCTGATCAGGGATTGCTTGACATTGATAGTTTATTTTCAACTTTATCCAATGTTCCGGCAATATGAATTTATTAATAAACACTTTATCCACTGTTATTTTTTCATTGACTGCAGTCAGTAAAATTGTCAAAAGATCTTAACAGAGAGGGCGCCGCCAGCAGCTCATTGAAGATAAAACATGGAGTGGAATCCATAGAGATTAATCATCAGACAAATAAAGGTCAGTAATTGGATGGAGTCACTAAAATGGTAGCTAATAGTTCATTATCAAAAGTTTATATTTAAAAATTTTCACATTAGAATTTAGTTTCAGTCACGTTTACATGAAGGGCTCAGTTTATTAATTTTTTCACTAATTTGTCTTACTATCCAGTGATCAACATGGATGAAGTGAAGATGTTGAGTAACTGGCCCCGTATAATGGTCACAGAAGCTGTCCTTATGCAGGTAAATTCATTATTCGTTATAATTACCATAATGGTGTGTCTTGGCCGAGTGGTTAAGTGCATCGGACTCAAGTTCTGGTGGCTGAGTCATCAGGGTGTGGGTTCAAATCCCGGTCATGACACTTGTGTCCCTGAGCAAGACACTTAACTATAATTGCTTCTCTTCACCCAGGGGTAAAATGGATACCTGTGAGAGATGGTTCTTGTGAAGGATTTAGCTTAATGCGCTTTGGCAGCACAGGCTTTTGCAGCACAGGCTGTTCACTCCCCAGGGAGCTGAGATGGGTTCAGGAATGAAATAAATGGCCCAGTGATCAGGGGTAATAGTGTGTGAAGCGCAATGATCATTCTTTGGAACTGCGCTATAAAAAAACCGATATTATTATTTAATAGTAAATAACTCACTCATAGATCGTTGTTATTTGATATGTGGCACACGAGTCATGTGTCATCCCTTATTTTGCCATGCATTTACTGTCGCTATGTTTGACCATCGTAATCCTAGTATATGGAAATAAATATGCAGAGGAGTAGAATTTGTGGACCGGGGGACTTCTCTTTATAATGATCTGAACTATTCCTTGGCCCAATGTCATGGCTTTGCTGACCGTAAGCAAAGAAACGCATACGGAAGCAGGGAATTCTGCGCTTACGTCAAGCGTTCACAGGTCAGCAGGGAAGGTTTGCTTGTGCGCTTGTGTAGTCCATGTTACTAGGCATTCTACGCTTACACAGCTGGAGCAGAAAATTTCGGGGCTTGCTCGGTGAGCGGAAAATGGTGATCGCGAGCGCAGAATTCGGTGGTAAGCAGAGCCATGAAATTTGGCCGTGATGAGGTCAGTTTGGTCTTAACAGTTTTGTCTAGCTTGCTCTTTTCATTGTCTTGAGGGTGAAGTGTGTTTGAAGATGCAGGGCCCAATTTCACAGTGCTGCTTAACCACAAAAAGTAGCTCAGCACAACAAAATTATGCTTACCAGAATAAGGTTACCAACCAAAACACCATGTCTGCCTATGTATAATTTGTGATTGGTTTCTTGTTCATTTTTGCTAAGCAGAGAAAATGTTAAGCAAGATATTCTGCTCAAGTAGCTCTATGAAATTGGACCCTGGGCCTAATTTCATAAAGCCTATAAGCACAAAAACATGCTCAGCACAGAAAAGTATTGCTTAGCAAAAACAGGTTACCAGCCAAAATTACATAAACTTTGCATTGTTGTGACTGGTGTCCCACTCAATTTCTTGCTTGGCAAAGAAATTTGTCAGCAGTATTTTCTGCTTGTATGAGCAGCTCTATGAAATTGGGCCCTGGTCTTTATACAGGCAGAGTTGGGATCCAGTGTTGAATGAAAACTGCTCTGAGTATTTCTAGTTTATCTTCTTTTTGTGCAGTACATGGTTGACATCAAGCTGGATGTTGTGTGGCATAGCTATATACTGGAGTTATTGACTGGTAATCACCTACCACCAAACCCATACCCCCGTCTTGTTACTCTCCTCCGGCAATGTGCTCTCAGGTAATTAAGAGACCTTAATAATAACAAAGTACCCTGGGGTTGAACAGAGACAAATTGACTATAGACTTTTTAAATATCAAGGATAGAGGTTGATATTGTGTTTGAAAAAGCCTTCGGAGTGCCATCATGGCAGCCAGGGCTGTAAACTCCCCAGGGAGCTGAGAAATATTTAAGGAATGTTATTGGCCCGATGACCAGGGCACTAATGTAAAGCGCATTGAGACGTTATTGTGAAATGCGCTATATGTAAGAACTAGTTATTATTATTATTACTATTTAAATTGACTTTTTAAAGTGTGCAAATATCCTGTGTAAAGTAAACAGCTCTTCAAAGGTTCATCGTAGAGGTCGGTCAACCCCTGTACCCTGCCTCCAAATTTCTTTTTAACAAATCTCAATGTATTCTCATCCCAGGATGCGACTTTGTGCGGAGACAATGGGCACCATCGCCACCAAGCTTCTGCGCCCAGCCCAGACCAAACTCGTGGATCGTACCGCCAACGTCTACGGTATCCCAAGCATCGGAGCCTTCTGTCTGTATCAGCAGACTCTGGCTGCAGTAGACGCAGACCCTTTCATGAAGGTTGTGAAGCTAACAGAGCGTCTGGCCAACAGGGAAGTCGTCGCAAGAAAGGGGCAATTCCAGGTAGGTAATATTGAAAGACATTTGTTAGGCTCTTTTGTGTCAAAGATTTACTCTTGGATGTCATGGTTTAAAGGTGCTGTATCCAGTTGGTAATTGTAGGTATAAGGTATATACAATAAAACTAACCTGTGAAAATTTCACTTCAAAAGGTGGTCACGTTTTTGAGATATTACCGAAAAAACCAGATCGAACATTTCCAAGCAGAAAGAATATTCCCTATAGCAATACACAATCTGAGAAGCGTTGCGGCCGTAACGCCTCTCAGATTCAAATTTTGGGGGGATAAAAAGTGATATCTTTTTCCATAACCGCAGTACTTCAAACTTAAAAGTTTCTCAAAATGCATTATACTTTCCAAAGCTGCGGTACTTCTTACTGAGTAACTTTTTATTGCCACTAGTTTTCAGAGTCATTACCAAATGTATACAGACCCTTTAAAGGTAGGGTCATAAGTTCTCCAAAAATCAATGACCATAAAAAATTACTCGGTAAGAAGCACTGTAGCTGTTGATAGTATAAACTAATATGGTTTGGATAATTTTTCACCCCAAAACATTTTTATCTGAGAAACGATTCCATACCTGCCAACTGTTTAGATTTAATTGGAATTTTCGCTATTTATGAGATTACAGGCCGCAAAACACTACATGTCAAGTGAAGTGTTTCTCTCGATCTTTGTTCAGGTTTCCGTCAGTCAGGCTCTTGGGCAGAACTGCGCATTGTATGGCCGTCTGGTACCCTATCTCAACACACTGCATCTATATGAGCATTACTACATCAGGGGCACCATAGGAGCCGACGCCGAAGCTATTCAACTCTTTGCTAAATTGGGTAAGGAGCTAGCCACCCCTTTCGTTTGGCTAAAGACTAAACAACTTTAGTTTGGGTTTCCGAAATTTGTTGGTACTAAACAGGGTATTCGTTTTCAGAACACCTGGAACAAAAATTTGTTTTTGGTTTAACCCTGAACAGAAACGAAGTGAAGACATCAAACAGTCTCATAATTTGGATTTATTTTTCGCTTCCGAGGAAATTAAGGCTAGGCCCTCTTTGTTCACCGTGACTTGGCCAGCCGTTAATCACCTCATGCTGGAATCTCCCACTTACCTCTATACTGAGAACACAATGGGAAAGAATCATAGGTTTTTTTTCCAAGCTTTGGCTATGGGCTCAGTGTCTTGGCTCCATTTGATGCTGGAAACTTTTTGCACAATGTACACTGCTCTATAATTGATGACGAAGCCAAAGCTGGAGCCGGAGCCAAAGCCAAGGTTTGGAAGAGGCCAACGGCAGCTAATCTTTCAAAGTCCTGGTTTTACAGACAAAAAGGATGAAAGTCTGAAATTGGGGATGACAAACTAATCCCCAGTATAAAGTATTTTTCCATTGTTTCCAGCTCCTTTTGTCCCTCGCTTACTCCGGGGGCCAACAAAGTTTGATACTGTATGTGCATGCATGGCACAGCTTTCTTTCCGAGTGGGTCTTAATGTCCACCGCTGTTAACTTGTAACACTCACAACATTCCTGGCATGTTATTACGTCAACCGCCAAATGCAAAAGGAAACATTGTATATGCAGTTTTATCAGTGCCTTTGTCCTTCAAAAATCATGCTTTCCGGAAAAGTTCCAGACTCCAAATTGATTTCTACATTTTCTTAAAATTGACCGGATAAATTGTATTTTGTAATTTTGTCATAGTCTATGATTATATCGCAAGCATCGCAGCGCAGAATGTCTACGTTGTACTGGGTGTCTCCTTCAATGAGCTTGGTCGGTTCATGAGCGAGACAGACCTCCGGTCAGACAAAGCTACTTTCATCTCTCACATGGTGGATGCTGCCAGGAAGAAACAAGACATCTACCTTAAGGTATGTCTAACTCTTGGTGAATTTTTTTGATACTTTTAAATTGATGTTAATTTTGCATCGGGGATAAAGAGTATAATTTGTTTGTTTTTTACTCTTGTACCGATGTGTATTAAGCATTGTATACTGTTTCAGCGGTGCGTCTGTGTTTTGTAATTTGTTCACGTAGGTTTGTCTGTTTTTCCCTTTTTTTTTTCCAGTTGTTTTCTTTTTTTAAAAAATGTATTTTTACTGTTTACTGTATTGCGTGATATATTTTCTAATAAATAAATAAAAAAATTAAAAAAACTATTTAAATACCATTTATAATGCGCGAGTGTCCATCTTAAGATGCTCATGGCGCAGCGACACATCAATAGAGGGAAATGTTCATGCAGTCTTCATTAGGTGAGCCTTGAGGGTTGCACAGCTATGAGCTGTCGTAATACAGATACTATGGGGGTATTCTAGAATCTGGTGTTGGATCACAATAAATCGCAGTTTAATATTTTGGAAAAAAATCATAACTTCTGAACCACACAATGAATTTTTATTATCTTTCGTCTTTCAAAAGATCTTGGATAGGTGAACCAACATTACGCAGATGTGACCCCAAATTGACCTTGACTTCCTGCTCTAACCGGAAGTTAACAAAAATTCAGTTTGGTTCCAGTGTTAGAAATATTATACGAACCTAATGGACCTCTTAAGAAATATTAAAGACACAAAATTTAACAGCGCCCCCTTTAAACACTTTTTAAAAATAGTTAAAACAAAATGGGTTGCAAGGCTACATCGATAATTGGTTTGATGGACACTTTTTGTGTGAAGGAAAATAAATTGTGGCACTTAAATGACTAACTATTACAAAATATCTACATCGGCTTTCATAGCAACAACTACTTCATCAGATGCAATGAAGTAAAAATAACTTCAACCAATTTGTATTTATACAATCTAGCACAGTCTAAACAAAGGATAATGAGTCAATACTGAATCAAGAGGAAAAAATGAAGCATATCAAAAAGATTAGATAAATAAAACGTACAGATTGCTTTCTTGTATGGAATTAGATCTCCAAGGGTCGTAATCCGATAACGTGTTACTATCTTCAAGCAAACTTGAGTCCTCAATTCTGAGTGGTCGATCCATAGCAACAGAGATGTGATATAAATTTAGATCGCTTGGCCCATATCACTCTCTTAAAATTGCTCTGTTCTAACGTCACGTATTGTGCTATTTTAAGGTAAGTTTACTCAAACGACATGTATAGATGGATTGCAATACGTGTCATTGACCGCCATCTTTGATAAAAAACAACAGAAAAGTGCACGCGTATACGTGCTACGCACGACTCTCAGCCAATGATAGCTCTTCACGCGTGCACAATTCATCAAAGATGGCGGCCAATGACGTTTATTGCAATCCATCTATTGCATTCATCTGTGCCTCAAGTTTGCTTGAAAATGGATTTGTTATTACACGTGCGCTTGTGCAATTTAAAAAAAACATAGCACGTTTATGTCTCATATCCAACTCAGCTTTTAGCCTCATGATGCAGACGTGCTATATTTCTCCAGATTCCATTCAAACTTAGATGATAACTAATATTGTACTGTGCAGGGATCGTTAATAATCCAATCGACTTTACCAACGCTTCCAAAATGGACTGCCCACTTACTGCTAGCTAATGGTGCTGGGGACCTAAATACACCATCCTCTGATGTAAGGGAAAATTGCCCAGCATCAAGCGTTGCGACAACATGTTTGCCCTGGATGTTGAAGTCTTTCCTCTGTGGACCGGCTAGGGAATAGGATTCAGTTGTGTCGTTGTATATCATGAATTGTAGTGCCGGAATGACTGCAACGAGAAAAGCAAAGTGTACTTTGATTGTCATTGATAGAATAAGAAAAATAATCTCCACATGAAATGTTAATGTAAAAACATGAGCCTCTCGAATGTGGGCGAAGCAGTCGGGGAAAATTTAGGAACAGAAAAATTATTGGACAGAGAAATACTTTTTAGAAACCCAGCATTAGAAATTGGTACTTATGTGGGGTTTTTTTTCTGTGTAAAATTTGGGGCAAATCGACACCTCTGCCCCCTTTGAGTTCCCATATGCTCATGGGTGGTAGAGAAATGCGTCCATCCAATATTATTCCCTAACCATTCAGGGCTTATTTTGATCTCAGCAATCAAAATAAGCCAGACATGAATGCTCTCAACCCAGGTTGTACCTACATAAAGATTTATTTATGTTTTTACTTAAAGTGACATCAAAGTTTTATGTATTGTGTAATTTATGATAACTTGAGGATGGGATCAAGCTTCAATGTTGTAGGATGAATCACAAATTGGTGCAGAAAAGTGGATTATGTAGAAAAAGCATTGTTTTCTAAAAACAAAAACAAACAAAACAAAATCGGGATCTGGGTAAAAAGCAAACAAGTTCTGACTATAGTGTTGCATTTTTCCCGCTACAATGCACAAAATCGAACAAGTAAATTATTTGTACATGGCTGATGGTTTAATGTATTGGTGGGTCCTGACAGTAACTCATTTGCCCATTTGTATCTTTTAACTAAACTAATTATTGACGTTTTGTGTGGTTTTTTTTTAGGGGGTGGGGGAAGTTGGCCATCGTAGTGTCACAAATTAAATGAAAGAACTCTCTATAGCTTCCTTGACTTAACAAAAATAACAATCTAATAAAGAATTGTTGTGTGTGTGTTCATTGATCTAACAAATAATCAGGCCATCTGTGTTTAAAATAATTCTAAAATTAGAAGAGGGGGAAAAGCTTACAATCCAAAGAATATCCATGTGGACCATTTACATGAAAAAAAGACATGTAAACTTCCTCAGCATTGTTCCAAGATGCTGTGAACTCTAGACGTAGTGGCTCGCTTGCATCTTCCAGAACAAGAAATTCATGGTCGTCTGCTGTAAAGATGGTCTGGCAAAGCGGTTTTGCAGTTGATGGCATGAAGTTTGTATCTACAATTGTCAAAAATCATTTTTGAACAAGTTTTATATGGTGACTGACCCTCCACTCTCAGGAGATTCATCAGGCGAACTTTTTCATTGTCCTACAATTTGGTTACCTTTTTCAAAAATTCCTTTTTCTTTAGAAATCAGTTCCCATGTTAAAATGATTTGTAGCCCTTTTTTGTTTTAAACACTGATTTCCTATCTGAATACTTGTTTGTGTCGTACTTTTGATGGTAACTGAAATAAACTCAACCAAACCTAATTCATTTTCTTTTTTGATTCGGGGTTAAACAAAGAAGAAATGCCTGGAGTGGGATTTGAACCAACGACCTCCGGATTAACGTGCCCACGCCCAACCTACTTTAGCTATCTAGGCTATGTTGGTGGTCTCCCTATTTTATCAGTATCTTTGTTCGGGTTTGCCAGTCAGAAGCCATTCAACCGTTAACTGCTGTGTAGCCAGGGATCACACCTTAATTTACGTTACAGCCAAAGATTATGACCATATAGGGAGACCGCCAACATAGGACTACATAGCTCAGTTGGTAGAGCATCGACTTTGTTCGTTGGTTCAAATCCCGCTCTAGTTAAGTTTTTCTTTGTTCAACCCTAAACCATTTAAATTTTACCCAGTCAGTTTCCCATGTGGTTTAACATTTTTTGGTGTGTTTTTCTTGTTTGTAATAATGTTGACACGGATTGCAGTGATTTAATTTGGTAAAACTAAACTCTTACCATCATTTTGTGTCATACTTAAAATGGTAACTGAAATTAACTCGGCCAATCCTAATTCATTATTTTTTGTAAAAATACTGACACAGATCACAGTGATTTAGTTTGGTTAAAATGAATTCTTACCATCGTTATGTTGTTTATGAAATGGTTCGTCAAAGTAGAGGCAGCCACTAGATTTCTGCAGTGAGGCCTCTTTTTCAGAATACACCCTTGAGTTGAGCTGACAGAGCTTGTTGTCCATGCAAAAGTTAAAGGACTTGCATGCATCATCGAGCAGACAAAATGTGGCACATATTGCATATGTACGACATGAAGTTTTGCGAAAGGTTGCTCCTTTAAGCACATGACCTCGCATTGGGCCAGGGTAAAATTGATGAGCGACTCCCGAACGTAGGAGGTATCCACGAGATATTGGTGGGCATGTGGTACTTGTATAATAGCAGGTAGTAGTTGTCAGAATGACTGTCGCCCATGCAGTGAAAAATGCCATTAAGCCCGCCATTCCTCATGAAATATCAGATAAAACTTTTCTTTCACAGCGTTTTCTACCTGAAAGATAGGGCATGAAAACCTTAAAACACATGTAAAAAACAGTTGCGCGGCATGTGGGAAAAAGTAACATCATCTGCGTTTAACAATGACAATTGTGAAATTTTCACAGTTTATTTTAAAAGGATTAAAACAATTGAATGGTTCCAAAAACCAAAGGTATATATTGCCCTAAAGTATTATGAAGAAAAGTGGTTAGAAAATTGTATGGTGCCATGGTGGCACGTCTTACCTTGCTGATATTCAATAGATCTTCCAGTGGGTGGATCAAGGAATCTCTTGAGTTCAATACAGGATTTTTAATTTAGTTTGGTTTGTGTCAAAAGTAATTTGTCAAGTATCATAGGAGGACAGGAGAACCTACAATGCATCCGCCAATCGTGAATGTTGAGGCTAGAACTGATAAGTGGGTCTTGCGTAGTAAGAATAAAACAACCCTACTGGGTGTAACACACGAAGTTACTGCTTGGACACTGTTTGTATATGAAACCATAGCAACAGTTATTGATAATAAAATATCAATTTGCTTGTTATTGATTTTTAGTTAAGAAGCGCAGTCGTTTGGGGGGTGGGGATTAAAGTGAGTGTACCTTTGGTTTTTACTCCAAAAAGTAATGATCATAAAAACTGACTTAGTAAGAGGCACTGCAGCTGTTGATAATGTCTACAATTTTGAGAAAACATTAGAGAAAAGGATTTAACCATTTTTCAATCTGAGGACAGTTTCATGCATGACTGGGTGTTCCAATTATGGACTATTTTTCCTTCAAGGACGTTTTAACCCATCCAGATTAGTCCAACTATATCTCAAAAATGCTACCAGATTTTGGAATTAAATTTTCATAGGTAAGTTTGTTGTATATAGTATGTCCACATTTATATCGAATTAAAACAATCAAACATAAAATTAAAAAACATATATCTTGTGCCTTTAAGCTCTGATTCTGAAAGTAATGTAAGGCAGTCTTAATTTAGAAGCATACCTAGCTCAGTCAAGGTTTTGGTAATTGTTAACGCATCGTCAGAATTAAAGTGGTAACGTAAGGACCATGTGACCTGTGACATCATAGTTACTAAAGTGCCATAAAGCCTAGACTTCCTGCAGGTACGATTTGCTCACAGCCCCCAATGGTAGAAATTTTAATCTTACATGTTGCAGAGATTTCATTCTCTGATTTTGAACATTTTTTGATATGAAGAAAGGGGGGCACGTCTCCCAACTTAATCAGCTGAACTTTTTATAACCCTTGAATTAATGTGAAAATTAATACAGAAAATATATAAATTTCCCATATGACTAGTATAGTATCTTGCCTGCCAGGAAATGCTCTGGAATGTGCAAGGCCACTCTTTTTGTGGACAAAGGTTACATGGTCAAAATAATAGAATTTGTCCATACTTTTTGTAGGTGTTCGGGCAAGATCCCAAACTACTTTTGTTATTATACTTTGTTTTAAACTATAGCCCAAGCAACTATTGTTTTTGTTTGGTCTTACTAGGTGTTCAGGTATGAGCCAAAACAACTATATTTTCGTTTGTTTGGTTTTAAAGTGTTCGGGCAAGAGCCCAAACAATTATTTTCTTCTGTTTGTTTGGTTTTGGGGTTTTTTTTCTGTTTGTGTTCAGGCAATGAATACAATTTTTTTTTTATTTTTTTTTTTTTTATTATTTGGGGTTTTTGAGGTGTTTGGGCAAGAGCCCAATCAACTATTGTTTTTGGTTGTTGTTTGTAATGTAATTTACTAAGACCTCAACCAAACTTCAAACTTGTGATTTCAACTATGCATGAAAAGGTGTAATTAAATTAATAATGAAATACTTGTAAACCGGAAGTCCTTGATGTGACGGGATTGGCAGTCTTGCCTTTACAATTTCAGGCAAACTACAAACCTTCTGGCACTATAAACGAAAACCACTTAATCAATTGATGAAGAGAAACATCTCTATTTATGGCAATATCCACGCAATGGGAAGAGGTATTGTTGTCACACGCACCACACTCGCTCATGGCAACTGAAACTACTACTAAACTGGCAGCTCTTTTGAAACTTGATTTTTGGTTGAAAATTTTGTGACAGCTATATACGTACTGGCACTTCTATCGATGTAATCACTTTGAATATTTGTATCCCTTACTCTTTAGGCCAAGTATGAATCAAGAATATCACATAATCATCTTAGTGTCTCCTGAGAACCCAATAAATACGACAGCCAAAACTGCCAAATTAATTTGCCAAAGCTGGCGGCTAACAATTAATTTGTGTAACTTTTTCTTTAATTATTTGTGTAATTTATAAAGAAAATTACTCTCCAAAAGGACACAACCTCTAAATGTAAAAAAAAAAAGTATAACTTGTTTTTTGTGTCAACACAAACTTTGTGTAAATTTAAGAAGCATTTTGATTAAGGACAATGGGAAATAGAGGGGAAAATAATATTCATTTCCCAAAAGGGCAAATTAAAAACCAAAACTAATGTAGTTTCACTTTTTGGAATTGTTTATTGCTGTATAATATAGATTGCAGTAAAATTAAGAATAATTGTGGAAAGTTTCATGGAACCGGCCATTAGCTCATGGAAAGTACAGAAAGGGATGGGCATTAAAACAGGTCAGCCCCAGTCTATAGTTAGCTCAACCTTTTGTAGAAAAAACATGTGGATAGCTGGTGTATGATTGACAGTGAATAAATACATGAATACATCAATAAATTAAAAATGACAACAACTATAATTGAGTCTCTAAAGCTTACTAGGTTATCAATGAACAACTGCATAAATACATAAATAAATTTAAAAAGACAAAAACTATGA
>JAUELU010000064.1:2381801-2392224 GCA_032357145.1 Evasterias troschelii | reverse complement strand
CATTCCACTCATAAAAATGTATATATTAATGACAAAAGCTTTACTTTGACAAAATACCACTTCCAGGTGCCTTTAAATTTGTTGTTATCAACATTTTTTTATTAAAACTATGTATGAATAATAATAGCTTTTAAGTGAGAGTGAAATGTCTGCTTCAATGTTTTCCTTGATCCGCTGGCCATATGCTAGTATTTGAGGACAAAGTGCTGTTTTTACTTAAATGACAAGGTACAATTTAACTAGGCCAGTTAGCCTATAAAATCATTGTGCAAACGTTCTAGTCGGTGAACATGAAAAGGTTAAGGGGCCAATTTCATGGAGATGTTTATTGTTGCAGGAAAACATATGCTGAAGAACAAGCGTATGTCAACAAGCGGTTAGCAAGAAAATGTTATGATGGCCAGCTTGCGCATTCACCATGATTTTGCATTGTTACACCAAGTCACTTGCTTAAATGTCATTTCCTGTGCTAACAGGTAGCATGGAAATTGCACACGGTAGCCAACAAAATTAACCGGTAAGCAACAAAAGTAGCCGGTAAGCAACTCTATGAAATTGGATCCTAGTCAGTTAGTATAGAGTTGTGCAGAAAACTGTAAATTTTGTGATGAATGTCATCAACACTTATACTCTCCTGGGTAATTTGCTAGTGATCCTTCCTCAACTTAACAAAATCCAAAACCACAACTTGAACAAATTATTTGTATCATAAATAATTTTGAATTTTATTTGCAACAAGTTGCTATGGGTGTTTTTTTTTTTTAGATTTTTGTATGAATAAAATTTAAACAGAAGATTTGATTTGATTTCTTTGGAAAAATATAGTCTTCGTTTGAGTTGTCTTCTTGTTGGCGATATTCGGGAGATTTGCACAGTCAGCTATTGACCAAGTCTAAGAACAGACAAACTACATCCCATTTGTTGTTAACAGTGGAAAGACCACCAGTAAATTATTCACACACTATAAACTGCTTTGTCTCTCCTCTGGTTGCAGAGATGAGTACAAGTGGACTAGAAATTTCCTGTTAACATAACAAGGTCACTTGTCATTTAGATTGGGTTTGATTTAAAGTACATTGCATAATGTTATGATGCGGTTATGGTTTTTTGGGCGAGCCGGTTTATTTTCAACCCTTTAATTTTGATCGAACACATCAGCCCATAAGCCCACCGACCTGTGAAAATTTAATCAAACGAGGTGATAAAAAATGGGACTTGAGAGAGCGTTGATGTTTTTTTCAAGGATTTTGTGCACGTTCAACGAGCTCCCACACGGTTGGAAGAAATACACTATGCTACAGTTTTAATTAAATTGTGTTTATTTGATTTGTTGGTCATAGCTGAGTAATACCGAGCTTGTTCATTAATTCACAATTTTTGTTTCACATTTTTTTCTCTAAATTTTACACAAACAGTGTCCATAAATTTCCCTGTGTCATGCGATGACTATGTAGTTGATCTATGACAGTCATGCTGTCATTTTTAAAGATTGTAATGACTTTTCATTGTGGAAATCATTTCTTAGGAGAACTTCCCTTCTTTGTTGACTTGTTATATCTGATTTATTTGTTCTTGGTTCTTTTACTTGCGCTACCAATCTTAGTACGCGGGACCTACATGTACGGCTTAATGTCCTATCCGAAGGAAAAAGTCATTATGGTCAAGTGCCTTGCTCCAAGACACAAGTGCCGCGACCGAGAATTGAACGCACATTCTTCTAGAAACACCAGAGCCCAAGTCTGGTGTTCTTAACTGCCGGTATTTAAAGAAATTTATAAATAAGATAAATAAGATGGCAACAGAAAAGAGTTCTCAGGCATGGGATTTCTCAGTTTTTTTCTAATTTCAGGATTTTCTCAAAAACCTCCTTTGGCCTTCAAATTTTCTTGACAGAAGTAAAGCAGCCACCAAAAGGAAGAAAAAAGGAGTGAACATTGTGTCCAAACCTGTATTTCTGTTTTTTCTAATGAAGCACAGGGTCTGTAAACCATCTGAGTTGTAACATTTGTTACACACATTAGGGGAACCCAGACCATCAAGCCATTTTACAGGAATGTTCACATCCATCCAATATCATTTCTGAGTTCTCAGACTTCAGTTCTGAGTTCTCAGACTTCAGTTCTGCCCCTCCGGTCCCTCACCCATCCAATTCTTCAGGAGAATATACATGCCATTGATGTTTTTATTTTATTTTGTGCCTTACTACAGATATGGTGGAGGCCATCAGCAAGCTGGTGAAACAGGGACATCAGCTCACACCAGAGGAGCGTAACCTGCTTTCTGTTGCCTACAAGAACGTCATTGGTGCGCGGCGGGCTGCATGGCGGACGATCAACACAGAACACGATAAGGAGGCGGCCAAGCCGGAGGGCAAATCTGATGCCTTCAAAATTGCGCTTGCCAAGGAATACCGTATTGAGGTTTGTGACGGTTACTTGGTTGAAAGTTAGCATGGTTAGGGTCATAGATTGGTGACGTCACGTGTGAAAGTTTCAGCTGAATACAGTGTCTGCTTGCTGAGAAAACGGCATAAAAACCCTGAATCTATCCACGCTTAGCAAGTGACAGCAGGCCCCAATTGCATCTCCGGCCAAAGCATTTCGCAAACAGACACCAACCCTCAGAAATCTGAGGAAGGATTCATGCATAAATCGTTTCTCAGATTCAAATTTTGTATGGGTGAAAAACTGTCCAGACCATAATACTTCAAAGAGAATCCTTTCTCAAAATAGTTTATACTATCAACAGCTGCAATGCTTCTCACCAAGTAAGTTTTTATGGTCATTAATTTTTAGAGTATTTGCCAATCTATGACCCTACCTTCAACGAAAATCACTAGCTCATTTATTCTTAGTAATATTCTTTTTGGGGGTTGAACATAGGAAAATTTACTAAGCAAGACTTGAACCTGCGACCTCTAGAGCATGTGACTTATGGTCATAAGCAAATGTCATCAAGAATTCCAGGTTTCTGATTTCTGATCAGAGGATCCTTTTTGTCTTTGGCGTCTCCTTTTTCCCCACAGATATCCTCCTCTAAAGCTTGCTGTATTCACTAATTAATTACTTTTTCTCACACTTCCCACCTTTGATTTTGTCCTTTGTTTTTGTCGTTTGTGTTTCCAATGTCTTGTTGTCAAACCAGCCCCTTCCCTTTAACCCCTCCCCTTTAACCCCCCCCTGTCTCCTCATTTATTGTTTACCCTTTACTTTTTCAGTGTGCTTTCTGCCTCTCTCTCTTTCTCTATTGATGTATTTCCACTTGACTGCGTTTGTTAAACTTGTGTTTGTATGTGTTGTGATGTCATTTAGCCTTCGAGAAAGACTTTGCTGGTGTCGAAACGTCGGGCTATTCAATATTTGTTGATGCTTTTTATGCTGAACTTTTGCATTAAAATGACAATTTTGTACTCTTTTTTTTTTATACATGATGTAGATTGAGAAGGAGCTATCAGACACCTGTTATGAGATCTTGAAGGTGTTAGACGAGCATCTGATCTCAAACTCAAAAGAAGATGATTTTGAGTCAAAGGTCTTCTACCGTAAAATGTAAGATCATAGACAAAGAATAGGATTCACAATAGCCCCCTTGCATGTGTCGTAAGACTCTCAAAAAGCGCCAATGCACTCTGGGAGATTCCTGATGGCCATTTCCTCCTGACTTTTGTTAGGAAATGTTTTAAATGTTGCATCTTAATTGTGAAATACCTGTCTTTGGAAATGGGGGGGGGGGGGAACGTGGCAGACAGACTTTAAACCTTTGTGTTGACTTCTTAAACGTGGTGGGTGCTAACTTGGCAGGTTCCACTGAAAGTGTGGTGGTGTGTCAAGCTTTTCTACATGAATGAAACTAATTTTGATGGTTTGTTTTGTTTTGTTTCATTTTTAAAGGAAAGGGGATTACTTCCGCTACCTGTCAGAGTTCAGTGAGGGCGACATAAGAAAACAACAGTCTGAAAGTAGCCTTGCCGCTTACAAAGAAGCCGCTGTAGATGCAGATAGTCTGATTGCCACACATCCCATCCGACTTGGTCTGGCACTCAACTTCTCCGTATTCCACTACGAGATCATGAATAACCCGGTAGGAACTCGGGCCAATAAGCCTCCTCTTCGTTAAATTTCAGTGAACCTGCTGTTGATCCAGTTCACCTAGCGTCATCGCCACAATAATCTTGGTTGTGCCAATTTGGGAGACAATGTCCTTGTTGTGTTATACAGTGTACATGTGCAATTTAGGTGACACAGCATTTAATTTGTTTGAGTATTTGCTTGCAATTTGACTCCAAAAAGCAAATTTATATTTTTTTCCGCTTCTAAGCAGAAAAAAGTTAAAAATTGCTAAAGCCAAAAAAGGCAGGGTTTTTATGTACTACTCAAGAAATTGATGTTGTTTGTTTTTTACTTGGAAGTCATTTACAAGTAAGAGAATTGATTTTTGACAATGATTTTTGTTGTGTTCACTTGTAGGAAGCGGCATGCAAGCTGGCAAAAGACACCTTCGACGATGCACTAAAGGAACTGGACAAGGTCCCTGAGGATAACTACAAGGATTCCACGCTTATTCTGCAGTTGCTAAGAGACAATCTGACCCTCTGGACGTCAGAGGGGGAAGCAGATGGTAGGTTTTGTGGGAGGGTGTTTGGGGGAGCATGGTGTATGCCAGCCAGCTGGGTTGACTGGGTGGCCTTCTGGTGAAAAAAGGGGGAAGGGAATGCGATCTGTCAGAAGTTTTCCTGGTGTGAGGAATTCATTTGTTGATTTCCTTTCAGCCCATTTCCTTACCCCCCCCCTCCTTCATTACTCATCCGTTGCTTTTTCTGTACACTTCCTACCTCTCTCTCTTTTAATTTCTTTCCACTTGAATGGTTTCAAGTCCTCATATGTTTTTGAAAAAAGGTGTAACTAAGAAGTTTAAAACAAGGAGCTGTAACATTTCCTTCTTTATTTATTCCTCGTTTATCAACAGAAACCAAATTAGAAGACGTAGAAGACCAACAACAAGAATCTTAAACTAGCATTATTATACAGGTCAATGGGGAGACGGATAAAATGTGAGTAAAAGATCTTCAAGTTCTGATTTTTGGATTCCAGATTTGGAGTGTTCATGTGGACAGTTTCATGGTTAAGGCCCGTTCATACTTCACGTGAAGTTCAAAAGCGAAGCAAATTTTCTTGCATCACAATGGATCACCTTTCAAAGGCTGCCAGATAGAAAAACATGGCATAGTGAAAACAGGCCACCAGCTAAAATACCATGTAATGCCATGCAACAGGTTCCCTGCTAAGCAAGATTCTATGTTAAACAACTTTATGAAATTGGACCCAAGGATTACAAAGTAAGGCCATATCCGAATTGGCAGCTACAGCTATGACTTTTACTATGGGCGTTGCTAAGGACATCCTTTATTTCAACACATAATGATGCGGCAATCCAGTTGTAGCCATAGCTGTAGTCTCCAATGGGAGACTTAACACTTTCAGCAAATCACCAAGAGAGGGTGCTCGCTACCAGGAAAAGTAAAAATTTTAGGACTAGGAGAAGCATGGGAGTGACGATCACCGACAGCACTCGTCAACAAATACTTCGCGTTTTGCATGTTTTTTAGATTCAACCCTACTATACGTTTGTTTTGATAACACAATACCAAACACGTCATGAGCAGTACCAAACTGTTCTGGAATAGCACGTACTGCTGGACATGAGTTCCCACACAAAAAGCGGTGTGCTGAGTGGCGAGTAGTTGCAATCCGTACAGTCGAGTAGTTGCAATCCGTACAGTCACAAACGACAAGGGCTGATCTTGGTGACCAAACTGCAAGTGACATGTTTTACTCTTAAGCACTTTTAGAGACAGAACATACACTGACAACACTGACAACACTGCCAGACAGTGGGATCACAGACAGACGACATAGTTGTTTATTTCTTTTATCCCGCCATCTGAAAGCCTAACACTGTAGTGTAACAGCCAAACAACTTGACTTGGTAGGTCTGCTGCCCTCTAGTGGCAGAGATTTCCAAAAGTCTCCCATTCAGACACAGCAGAAGTCTGGCTGTGTACAAATTGGCGGGTGCAGCTATGGCTGCGGCTGTTGCTAAGAGTGTTGCTATGGGCATCCTATGCTTCATTACTTGTTCATTTGACCATCAAGCCACAGCCGTAGTCACAAATTTGGACATGACCTCTAATGGTAGTCACAAAGAATGTCAACAAAATATTACTTTTTGTTCTCTTGTTTTTTCAGGGGAAGAGACTTCTTGGCTGTGGACCATCAACCCAGACATTCCTTCACTTTTTTAGAAAGGAAAAATCCTCACCCTTGGATGAACACTTTCGTAAAATGAAGTGGGCCCTTCCAGTCTCCTCTACTTGGATCTGCCTAAAATATTTTAGGTTTTTTGTTTTGTATCTATAATCCATTACTACTGTTTTTACGTCCAAAAAACACAAAAGGGGAAGTGGGATTCGGTAATGTGTAGAAACATGTTCATTAATAATACTCCACTCTGGTGGTGTTCTTACAAGAAAAATATGTCTCAGGAAGAGCTTTGCTTCGTTCAGCTGGTTCCTGTCTGCACAGTGGTGAATCATGAACGGCATTAACGTTTGATTTCGTGGAAATACTTTAATGAAGGAAGTGAACATCGTTACCCCGAAAACCTCCCAAATCCTTCTATATCCTCTTGGTTGAGATGAAGGATTTCTGAGAGCTGTTGGCCAGAATAACGATTGCTTATCACTGAGTCAGGGCATTCCAATGTTATCTTAGTCCAAACTTGTTGGTGTGAAGTGACGTAGAAGAGGAGGATATTGGAGGATTGAGGCCACCTGTAGGCAAATGGGCCTAGGGAGCATTGGTTAAGGGTTTTTAAGATTGGAATAGTCAGTTGTTTCAATCCAAGTCTTGGCTCCTCATGAGAAGGAAATGTCTCCATACCATAGATCCTTTGTTGTAACGCTCTTTCATATATCGTTGTGTCAGTGCAAAAATGTTGTACCATATTGAGATTTGAGGTTTTTGCACAGAGCGTTTTCATGCGAGGTACAACGTTTTATTCAAAAGTGAGACACAACGTTTTTTGCACAGAGCAGTTTTGTGCAAGCGAAGAATATTTATGCAAAATGGAGAAACAACATTATTGCACTGACATGACGTTATAACCCTGTTGAAATAAACATAATCCTCATAGTGGTGCTCTTGTTGGGGGGGGGGGGGCATTTGCCCGCCCTCCAAGACAAAAGTCAAGGTCTTTGATCTATTTTAACTTTGAAGTGTGTTTGTGGCATCTTGCAAATGTCATGTGGCGATGTTTTGTGCTCCTTGGCTCAGTAGAAGACATGTTTGTTTGATTTTTTCTTTGAGCATAACGTAAACCTTGTTAGCAGACAAGACTTTTATTTGGTAATCATAACAATAATAACCAAACGGAAATGAAATATGAAGTTGGATCTTATGCAGTCTTGTCCTTTTAATTGTTCCTTTTGGATATTTGTTGTTATACTGAAATGTTCTTGTTATGCGGGATAAAATTGAGTTGTCCTTAACTAGAGTGGAATCCGGGACTGTTAAGGACAAAACAATGTATTAGTAATAACTGGCATAATATTTGGTATGTTTAACTATTTGGGTTGATTAACTGCTTTTGCTACAGTTCTTTTCAGAGATTTTGTTTTTATACTACCTAATTTAAGAATTTTAATAATTGCCCTAACGAAATTGAGAGTAGATACAATTATTATAAGAGAATTGAAGAGTTGGTTTATTCTGGTTAACATAGTGTTGTGATTGGCCCTGGTGAATAGAGGACTTCCTCTTTGTTTGCCCTGTTGTCTGCAACGTCCCCTACCCCAACCCCAAACCCCCCCCCCCCCCCCCCCCCCAAAAAAAAAAGGGGAAATGAGGACGTCCCCGCCGATCAAAACACCCAAATCCCTTTTGTCAAAGCCTTTGGTTTCAAAGAGAAGACTGGTCTTGCAGAACTACACAACCAACCCTGGGGGGAAAAAACCAAAAACAAACCCAAAAACTGTTCAATAAGGAGGTCAGGTTTTCTGGTTCTGACATTTAACTCCAGTCACAGGAGATAGTTATACGGTATTCACACAAGAACGTGGCTAACCACAACAGACGTTCATCTCATGACCAACTTTACAAACTGCCGTTGACATCACTTGCAAAGTCGAACCCTCTTGATAAAGTTTTGTTTTCGCTGCTTGATTGTTATTTTGCGAGAACACTTGGGGAATACAATGGCATTGGCCATTTTGTTAATAATGGCAGCTGTAATATGGTGCCTAGTTAAGTGTGGTAATACTTTTGGATTGATTATTTTGATAAAAACCATGGCAACGTTATCATCAACCTTGTTTTCCTTGTTTTCCTTTTTCGTGAGAGTAGATATTATGTTTGTAGTATTTGTGTTTCTCACAATGCTGTTACTGGTTATGTTAATTTTAAACTTCAATGAGGTACTCTCAAGCAACCATATTTGATTTGCTATCTTATTTTGTTGTGCTTCTCCTGAACAGTTCAGGAAAATTGTTTGAGAATTTTCTTTCTGAATGACCCTTCAGTGACTGGAAATAGGAGTTTCCAAATTTTATGGTTGTTTTCCTGCTAGCCTTGGGAAGAGTTTCACTTTTGTATAAATATTACAGTCTGTATATGTGGACAGAACAGAAGAAGCGTCCTACAAGGCCAACATTTGCATGCAGGGACATTTGATTGAATATGAAGGGACGACAAGGATGTAGAGTCTGTGAATGAATGGTCTTACATACAATACCCTATTCCCATTTTAAACAATTCTGGTTCACATTAAGAGAAAGCTTTTTTAAAGAATTTGGCCACAAAAAAGTCGGACAGTATACATCCTTTTCACAGCGTGGGTGTGTTTACATTATTTTAATTACTTGGGTCATTGAACTTTAATAGTGGATGAGAAGTTAATCTGCCTGGGGCAGTCAGCTGCCCTACTGGTCTGTGCATGATCCAAGTAAGTCCACTGTTTGGAAAAGGAATTAAATGGAGATAACAGGTGTGAGTTGTCTGATGAAAAGATGTTTCATTTTAGCCACTTTCTTTAATGGAGCTTTCCTGTTATGATGTCCCATTGCACATGATCAGCACATACAGGATTGTCACCATTTTGAGAGTAAACACAGAGGGTATAACACATGGAGAGTGACTCCAAGAATGGCACAACCACTATTATTGTAATCATGGCGCCAGGTGAATTGGGTCAACACATATGTAACGATGATGATATTTTTCCTATGTATCAAATTTCTTTCATCTATAGTTTTTCCTGGTAGATATGAGTGGATTATTTTGCGAAAAGTAGTGTTTTAGTTCCCCTTTTTGAAGTAGTTCTAAATAGTTTAATTTTTACCCTTCCTGTGCAAACTATCTGTCTTACCATCAAAACAAATGCAACAAAATTGTAACAAACTCATTAAGGAAATTTGTGATTATTTGGTTTTGTAATGATTATATAATTATGTGTTTACTCACAACAAGCAGTGGGTGAGTTTGATAAACATTTGCATACCTGCCAACTGTTGTGTTTTTCCCAGAACTGTCTTGATTTCCAAGTTTAAAACACCTTAAACCTGGTACATTATGTGGGGGTTTTTTCAGGAAAGGAATATACATATATTTAACTTTAAAAAACCCACCATCAACACAAATTGAACGGCAGTCTTAAGTCGGACACCATCTGAAGTTGTAGTATGCTATATCTTGAGGGAGCTGTTCTCAAGGCAGAGGTTTGTGGTCGTCTGCTGGGGTCTATTAATTAGCCAAAATCCTGGACCCTCCAAGGGGCCTGGATTGCAGTTTGACCCTAGACCCTACATTGGCCAATTTGCTTCCACCTGCTGCTTTTTTATGTGTACCTTTTTCCCATATTTCAAATGTTGGCGGGTATGAATTTTGAATTATTTTAATTCTGTGCATAGTAACATCTCTTCTTCCATCTTTCTCTTTTTCTCTCTCTCTCTCTCTCTTTCGATTTTTTAAAACAAATGTGAGCTTAAATGTCAATAAACATGCCTGTTACTGAATCTGAATAATGTGTTATTTGTGTATTCTTGTTAGAAGATGCATACTTTTTTCTCACGCAACACACATATATCTTATGGTTGGTAGCCCAAGGCGCTATCCTGGGCCTAATTTCATGGCTTTGCTTACCGCCGAATTCTGAGCTTACGACCCATAGAATTGTAAGAGCAGAGCTTTGCAGTAAGTAGACTTTTGTCCATTTGGGCATTTGGTAATCTCTCTTAAGATTAATGGAAATAAACACTTATTAGTCAGAACCCTACAGCAGCTTACAATAGTTTGAAGCCACTGGACACTATTGGTAATTGTCAAAGACCAGTCTTCTCACTTGGTGTATCTCAACATATGCACAAAATAAC
>JAUELU010000064.1:2322264-2334471 GCA_032357145.1 Evasterias troschelii | reverse complement strand
ACCATGTAAGTTTAATGTAAATCTGTGAGCTTTTCTGTTTTGTGTTTTACCAGAAGTATAGAGACCCTTTAAGGGTTAAGGTGAAATGGTTGTTTGCACAACTAAATGTGATTCTTGTAAACAGATTTAAGTGGGAAATTTATAAGCTTAACATTGTGGTATTGGGTACAATAAGCATTAACCATGTTAACAGGGTTCAAACTTCACTCAGCCAGCCACAGGTCTTGCAGTACTTTCACTGGACTGCAAATAATTTTACATATTCCATCATTTGCAGGCCTGGAATTCCATGTTTGAGAAGGGAAGCCCATTTTCAGTTTGCAATAGGGCACTGCCATTACAAAATCTTAAAGTGTATGGGACACATATGATGTACTTTGAATTAGACCAAGTTGCTGTCATTTTTCAATCGATTAAAATTCAATTTTTTAGTTTCCAGCCACATTCTTACTCCCAATGAAATTAATCCTGAGGTCATGAGAGGTATGAGTGATTCAGACTATACTGAAACGGGTTCCCAGTATGATTGATCATCATGTTCAATCTTATATTTAGCATGTCCTGGCCAGCAATCCACCAGCAGTGTACAATAATCGTGATTAACCTGGGTGGTTGCAAAACTGACTCATAGCCAAATTGGCAATCTCATACGTCAGACAGTGCTTTGCAGGACGTACGTGCAGTGAACAATTTCTCCGTACATAATTCCCCCAGTGTGGAGAATTTGTCATTCACCTGGAATATCCAACATGACCGGAGGAATTACAACATTGTCGTTAGTAGCAACCGCTTATTAAATCTACCTTGGATCGTAAAGTGCATAGCATTAAGTAGCGTAATAGGAAATCCTAGCATTACTTAAAATTCCGTCAATAAGATCAATGAGCAGAGGATAAAATGGAATCCACGTGTGTACACTGTAGGTTGTTAATTGTACTTTTTATCCAATGTTTCATGCACTGCTGTTCTAAAGACCTGTAATTTAGTGACAAATTTAGCAACCTGTCATTGTAGACCATGTAACCTGTGACGTCACATGGTTACAAAATGGCCACAAAGCCTGGACTTCCTGCAGGCACAATTTGCACACAGCCCAATTGAAGCTCTAGTGGAAACTATTTGGAAATTATGACACAAAATGTTAAATTTTCCATATGACCAGTGTAGTGTCTCGCTTAAGTAAAAATGTAGGGGATTAAAATATTTTTGATAATTTATGTTGTATCGTACACTTGGATGTGATTCCTTGTTGTCTGTCAGTTACAAGTTAAATGGCTCCTGACTGGCACCCCCGAAAAAAGATATTGACAAAATAGGGAGACTTCCAACATTTGTGCTAAATAGCTCAGTTGGTGTAGCATGGGCACGTTAATCTGGAGGTCACATTATGTTCAAATCCCACTCTAATCAAGTTTTTTGTCTTTTCAAGCCCAAATTAAATGAAATTGACCCAGTCAGTTTCCCTTTTAGGTTATTACTTGAAATCATGTATTATGTATATTACAGGCATACAAAAAAACCGAGAGTACAATGTACATGTACCTCAGGTGTAATGTGAAGTAATTTACATGTACGTATTAAAGTAAGAACATTTGCTCATAAGCAAAAGGGAACGCTCAAGGCCCTCAAGTGAAACGTTTATTTCATTTGTAACTCATCATACATGTAGGTTGATGTCAGGAGCGACATCGAGGAAAACTTCCAAACCTTATGATCTACTAAGGTTTGCAGTAACCATGGTTACACCTTGTGATAAACTCTCTTGTGATCTTAATTTAATTGATAAATCGTACATTATTTAGGCTTCGCAGGCCTGATGCTTAGTTTTGTGAAAAGGCAAGGGCAAGGTTATAGCCAGGATTTGGTAAAAGGGTGTCCACAAAAACTGGGTGTCCAAGTTGTTCACTCACATTACATTCATGTATACATGTACATGATGTGTAATTTACAGATAAACAGGGTGTTCCATTTTAAAATAGGGTGTCCAAAAGACACAAAAGACAACCCTCTGGCTAACTCTTTGACATGGGCAAGGGCACCAAGGCGATTCTCCACAAAGTGAAGAGCATCTTTAAGAAGAAATTGCAAGCTTCATTCGGAACGTTTTAAGGGGCACCAATGCAATGACCAGGGCAATGGAATGGGCTCGATTTCACAAAGCACAAAGATTCACCATACAATTCAGTGGTTTGTATTGTGACATCACACTTTAAGTACTAAGCAATTAAGATTGATACTCAGTTAAAGGTGCTGACGTTTGGATTGGAGCCTACTGATTGTGTTAATCGTAATAATAAAACTAACCTGTGAAAATTTCACTTCAAAAGGTGGTCGTGTTTTTGAGATACATGTATCCGAAAAACCGGAGCGAATATTTCCACGCAGGAAGAATATTCCCCATAGAAATACACAATCTGAGAAAGTTACGGCCATAACGCTTCTCAGATTCAGATTTTGAGGGATAAACAAACTTTCTCAAAATGCATCTATCCAAAGCTGCTGTACTTCTTACCAAGTAAGTTTTTATTGCCATTAATTTTCAGAGTCATTACCAAACGTATACAGAACCCATAAGATCAATCTTACATTTAGCTCTCTTTACATTCAAGAATACCGACCTGGGAATGATTTCACATGTGAAATCAGCCCCAGGCCGGTATTCTTGAATTTGGTGCGGTATGTACATATGTACATGATACATGTGATGTGTAGAGTTTTGAGGATTTACCTCCTCCTAAGCTCAAAGCGTATCGAGAAGCGAGCATTATGCATTTTTTTATATTTATACATGTGTATCTTGCGATGTAACATTTTCAATGATCTTATTACATGTAGTTCTCTTAATTATTGTCTTACTCTCAGCTTTTCACTAAGTTTGCCTGTAACTTGCTCACCTCACCTCACCTCATGCTGTCACATGTTACCACAAAGTCAACAACTTAAAATACCATAATCTTAGAAATTCCAAAAATCTTAAAATACCCAAATTACTTACCCAAAGATGCAGTGTACAAAAAATCCCTCTCTACAATTAGGTTGATTAACTCTAAAAATGGTTGGCAGTAAAAACAAACTGCATTAGAGTAGCAAAGTACTTTTAAAGGTATTATTATACTGGATCGGTAAGGATAAAAAGCATCATCATTGTTAAATTTTAGTTTGAAGGGAAAGCTTATCAAACCATTTTTGCTTTGATAATTTTGGGGTGAAATTATATCATATTGAGAAAACTGTACCTGAAAACCTTTTTTTTTATAAGCAACAGGTGATTTTGGGGTTGTTTGAAATTAAATTAATAAAAAAATATGGGTTTCACTATTTTCTCCTGACTCACACAACGAATTAACCCCAAATTTTCACAGGTTTGTGTACAGTGTATGTGGTTGATCACACAAAATATGAACACTGTCTGCCTCTATCATGTCAGCTCAACCAATCCTGTATTTAAAAGCAGAATTTGTTTTGACTTAAAAAAAAACAACGTGGTGTTGTTAAACTTAGAGAATCAAACTGGAATATCATCTGCTGTTGCCCTCCCTCCCTGTTTGTTTTTAACATGTTTAATGATGCATTGCAGATTCTAACTTACTTGGTTAGTTTTGGTTGAGCACTCTACACACTTTCATGAAGTGGAAATGAAACGTCTGGGGGGGGAGGGATGGGTATGTACAGTCTGAGATACACGCACATTGTCGTTCATTGTACGTACATACTTACTGACGTCACACTGTAGGAACATGTAGGATTTCAGAGTTACAAACATTTATGTAGGTTGATGACGCACCTCGACCATTCCTTGAAAACGTTTTCCAGCACTTTCTTCAACATGAGGTTCACAATGTACATGAGTACACAATGATTTTAGGATGACAAGGAAATGAGGGCAACCTTACCATAAAAGAGCTCATAGCGTCGCAGGCGCAAGATGTGGAAATTGTGCTGAAATGTGATGTATGATGCACTGGACGCCAGTTTGATGCAACAGTAGTTTAGTGCAGACAATGAGCATTGCTGTCAATGGTACTGTAATTTACCAAAAATGTGCTAACTGAAATAGCGCCCATGCTGTGCCTCACATGCTGTGCTTCACATGCTGTATAGAAATTTGGAAACAGATTTCAACATTTGTTCACTGGTTAAAACGGTTAATTGCTACATTGTACAAATCGTTATTATTATTATTACTAGGTTTGAGATAACTCCCTTTACTGCACAGTGGACATGTACATGTACGTGTACATGTAGGGGTACTTAGTACCTACATGTACTGGCTCTTCACACATGCTGTGATCTGACTGCATGTCAACCAGGTCCCCTGTATACTTGATTGACCTGTGCTGTAGGCATTACTGGCTGTTCATTAGGATTAACAGCATTTAGAGGCAGGGACCTACATTTGCCTTACGGCTGCAAATCAATTAGAGGCCAAGCTAGCGCAAGATTGGATGACAAAAGAAATGAGAGGATTTCTCTGGATGTGTTGTAGGAGAGAAACACGTACATTTTTTTTGTACACCATCTGTAAAATCTTGTATGACTTCAGACTCGGGACTCAAATTTGAGTCGGACTGCAAACTACAAAATAGCAAACATAGGTTTTTTTCCAAGTTGTCTGTTATGTCTTGTAAGAATTGTTACAGTTGTTACAAGACATAACAGACTACGTGAAAAAAAAAGCAAATTTGTTCATGCTTTCCTCTCATTTTTGAGACAGTACCAATGGATGTACTGTACATGTATCAATATTTTTAGTGTTAAAGGTCTGCTGCTATTCATTGTCAGGAGGGTACTACAAGTAAGGTAACAGATCAAACTGTTTCAACCTTTATTATTGGAAGAAATTTGACAATTTTGGAGGTTTAAACTTAAAGTACTTGTTGTAAACTTCCAACCATGGCGTACAGCGTTGGCATAGATTTTTCTTTTAAATACTTTAAGCAACTCGAAACCTTGGACTTGACTTGACCTTTGTGACTTGGACTGTTAACCTAAATGACTCGTGACATAAACTCGGACTCGGTCTAGGACTCAGACTCGAATGGGGAATAAGGACTTTGAACAATGAGAACTCAAATACATAATACATGGTTTACAAGAATCTGGATGTCAAGGCTGCAATCTCTCCATGTTTTGGGCTATTTTGTTAGTTTATGTAGTTAATCTCTTAGTACTTGCACAGATCCCCCCTTCCCTCTTTTGAAGATGTTTTTTTATTTTTTTAAATTTAAACATGTTATTTCTTGAAATAATAAAACAAGAATTGGTGAATAAAAATGACAAAAATATGTAACAGAAACACTTTCTTGGTTAAACTTTTCATACATAAACGAAATTTGCACACTTGATTGTTTTGGAAGAAATCTGAAGCTCAGAGTAATGTTATTCTAGCGGCCTTATGTCCCTCAAGAGACAAAAGATGACAGGTACAAATAGGTACATGTAGGCAGACCTTCACTAGCTTGTACAATGTAGATGATTCCCCCACACACCCACCCCAGTATCTACACTGTATTTTATGTACATGTATGTATTCTCAGTTGCCAATGTTGCAACGACTCTTTGAATCCGGGAGCTACGGTCGAACGTTATGTACATGTAGGTGGCGTAATGTACACGTACATGTAGATCTTAACTACATTTATTCAAATTGGCATTTCATTCCGTCAAAAGACAGGCAAGTGCACGCATACACATTGTGCTGTCCCTACATGCGTAAAAGAGCAAAACAGGTTTCCTTCTTAAATGTCAACATTGGTGAGATTAAAAATGTAAATGTTCACAGATTCTGCACATGGTGGAAAACTTTCCTTAAAATAGTTATGCTTGAAAAGCTATAGTTTTTAGAAAATGAGTACAAATTATCAATTAGTTGTTATCTCGGGTGTCCAAAACCCGGCGTTTGAAAACAATGAAAACATATATTTGGGGGTTTTCACTGTTTTCTCATTACTCGCAAAGACCGATTGAGCTTGTTGTTTCATGTTTATGACGTTGGGTCACAATAAACTGGGGATACTGGTCTTTGAAAATTACCAATGTTGTACTTGTGCTTTAAAAGGAAATTGAGCTGTACTTTTCTAGAAAAGTTAACTTGTGGGGTAGGATTTACATAGTACAATGTACATGTACATGTAGTTTGAAATAAAATTCCATCGACCTGTTTACATTTGTCAGTCCGTGACTGCCGTGAAAAACGAGAGCAAATGTTGCTGTCAGACAGACCTTGATGTATGTGTATCAAAACCAACCACCGACCACCGCTTCAAAATCATACAAAATTGTGTGTTTATGAAAGAACACCTGGAGAAATGATTTCACTGGATACTTGGGAATAGTGTGTACTTTCAGTCAAGTATTGTGTTGTAACCTGGAAACTTACATTCTTGCCATGTCTGCAAATGATGTAATCTACCAGTACATTTAACATTACAGCGCATCAAAGTATTATTGTTTTGATCTGGTAGGAGTTCCTGCAATTCCTTTTGCATGATTGCAAGTTCTACCTACGTGTACATTGTTATTTCCCCTGCAGGAAAAAATAACAAATGCTTGAAAATAGAATGGTTTACTGTTGACGTATAAATAAACACTTATCCTCAAAAGTTAATATGTTGTCAGTTTTTCCAACCTGCATGAGTTTCATAAAATTGGTGTACCGTTATCTGAAGCCCCTGTCTAAACAGAGGTTTATTGTTGGAATGGTATTCTATCCCCGTTTGTTTTGGAAAGATAAACATGTTTTTTTTTTGGAAAACTGTTGTCTGTGGTGTTTGAGTTTTCACTTTTATCATTTTTGTTATTTAGAGCCATTTTAGAGGGAAAAATTTGCCTTGTTACCGCAAGAGCTTCAATTTATGTGCCTGCTGTTCAGTTTCTTTTCTTTATGTGATCAGGGCCCATTATCATGGATCTGCTTACCGCTGACCCTAACCGCTGAGTTGTACTTGCGATCATCCTTCTTTGCTTTCAAGGCAAGCGCCAAAGTTCTGCGCTAGCCGTGTAAGCCAAGAATGCCTAGTAACGTGGAAAACGTGCGCACACACAAGCAGAAATTCACTGCAAACCTGTTAAAATATGCTTGAAATAAGCACCGAATTCCCTGCCTCTGTAAGCACTGGTTTTTGCTACACAGTAAGCAGAGCCAGGAAATTGGACCCAGTTGAGAACTTTTCAAGAGAAAGACATGGTGTTGAAGATGAATGTATCTGTACTCTACAATTCTGTTGATAGTAAAGATCTATATGAAGGCTCTGATCTAACGTTACTCTGATCATTATAATTATTAGTGTCAGAGGAAGGTTTGAGAGTGATGGGCCGGTTCTTTCCGTGTCTAAGTGCTCAGGTTTGGTCCTTTTAGCTCCTGTAAACCCGGCCTCTTGAGCCGACAACCTGAGACCTATGCGAACCACTCAGCAGAGTTCAGGTCAAGAAAAACGCCGCAGGTTGCAGCTGTCCGAATAGTGCAAGACCTCCAACTTTTGGTGGTCAATTTCATAAAGTATGTTAAATGGTAAGCAAATATTTCTGCTTACTGAAGCCAAAAATTTGCTTACAATAACAATGTACATGTAGGTACAAGCGGTGTTAGCAAGAAAATTAAGCAGCCAGTTTGCACCTCCAACATATCTTTGAGCGACAAGCCCTGCGGTTTAGTTGCTTTCCTCAAAACTCAAGGCCTGATTTTACGGTGTACAGTTTAATGTTTGAACAGTGTCTATTTTTTCCAATATCAGAGGCCCTAAAAAAATAATCTCGTTGAAGCTTTACAATGTACACTGTACATGTACATGTACAGAAAGTAATTCTTTCAGCCAAATTTTCAGACCTACGTGCTCACAGGAATTTAACCTAGACAGCAATATTATGTCCACTTCATCAACCGTGTCTAACTGATTGACACACTACAACATGTACATGTATGTACACTCAGACTAGATGCTCCACCCCATCATGGCCTCTGTGGTGTTGCAATAGGGGTTCCAAACCCTTTGGCCGAGAGATCTTACTGAAGGTCGAGGATGTGACACATGAATACATGAGTTCACTGAGCAATCTTCCACAGTGTACAATGTACATTTATCTCTATATTTCCTGTTCTAGTATTATTCACTGCTTCGCATGATTGTTTTGTCTTTTTGTATTTAAGCATTACACACTGTATGAAGTGTGGACCTGAGAACAAAAGAGGTCCACAGAGTGTAGAGTCTTGAAACACTATGTGAACTTACATACGGGCACAAAGTGTTTTTTACAGTGTTCAAGAATGTGATTTTTTAAGTACACAGAACAAAGGAATGTCCACACAGTGTATGTAACACAGATCTGCAGACTGTCGGGAGTGCCCTTTTGCACAATTGAACAATTGACCCCACAAGGGAATTCTTTAGAAAAGGGAGTAATAGAACAACAATAGCAGGACCCCACAAAACGGATCCGTAAGGGTGTGTGTGCAGAGTGTGTCTATCCATTCAAACCGAGGACTTTAACAAAAGGAATCCGAGTGTGTGACAGAGCGAGGATGTCCTCGCTACGTTTTTGTGTACAAACCAAATGGGGACGTCGCTAAAAGAAACTATGTCTTAACAATTGGAGAATTACAAAGAGAAGTCCTCGGTAAGCGGGATTCACAAGCGTGTGTGAGTTTGTAGGGACTTCAGATTCAAACTGAGGACTTAAAGCAAACTGGCAAAAGGGTAGGTCATGATTGCTGTCACTGCGAAAACAATGGTGTCCACATTTTCAGGACAAACATGACAAAGAACTGAACAAAGGGGGTCCACAATTCGAGGTCATAACACACTTGCGTGTGTGTTGTGTTGTATCCAACCACAGCTGACCACTTTCTTGGCAACATTAACAATAAGGTTTTTAGTATTATGTCAAATGCCTGAGATATTTTTAACAGTTCATTCTTGTGAGTGTTATTTATAGACCTTATGCGCATGACATCATTTGAGTTAGGGTATGACTGATCATTAAAAAACCATTTGGTTGAATGGTTTCGAGTGGTGAGCTAACTGTGTATAGAGTAGACCCCCTGAATTGTTTCAAATGGTATGTCAGCTTATCTACATTGTATAGCCCAGTATGGATACTTTCAAATGGTAGCACAGGTGTCATTCACCATTCAAAACCATTAGCCATAGGGGAATACCACAGTGCAGTGTGTACAAAAACAATGGGGTTGTAAACGTTAGTGAATTTTGATTGGTTTTGAATGATGTACATGTATGTATCAGTAGGAGGGTTAATGACGTCATTGCATAACCCGTACTGGTTTTCAGTTTCATTTGGGCTTTTCAACCTTAATGCATATACGTAGATCATCACATCTCCCAACTGAGGGCCCAATTTCACAGAGCTGCTTAAGTTAAATGTAAGCACAACAAAATTGTGCTTACCAGAAAATGTTACCATTCCACATCATCTGTGGCTACTCATTTTTGCACTGTAGAAATTGTTTCTGCATTGTTTTATTGAAATGTGGCCCTGTATTCCGTGTTACTGATTGCAATTTGTTCTCAACTCGTTCACTAACGATTCGGGGTCATCTTCAGTTTACCCTCTACAAGTACAAAGTTCCCTCCCGGTCAAATTTACGACAGAATTCAGACTTTTTATCCAGTTACACTTATCTATACCGTCGTGACCTTTTTTTAGAGTGTGTGTGTCCACAGTGGATTAGTTTTCCTTGTATTGTAAGAGACTAGCAATGATGCTTGTCAAACAGCTCACTCCAGTGTGGAGTGTACTTTGATTTCAAAGCTCAAGTTCAATAACGGCAGATTTGTTTTGTTCGGTGTTTGTTGATAGTTTCAGGGTACTTAATTGATCAGCCATTACTCTGTGTACACATCTATTTATTATTAGGCTTTTTTTGTGTGTGTGTACATGTACATGAATTTACTTGAATGTGCATGCAGAGTGACTGCTGAGTGTTCTGACACCCCTACATTGTATGTTCCAAGAACCCTGTCATGATCTACATGCTAGGGTTAGCGTTAGGAATGGGTAGGAAAATGCATAATTTTTTACAAGATTAGGGCAATCAAAACATAGGGCTGTCGGAACATTGTGTGTAACCACATGCACATACATACATGTACATGTACGCATGTTGTAACATACATGTATGTACTGATACTTGTAACTTTGATTGTGTGCACATGTACATGTACATGAAGATATGAACAAAAATTCATGTGAGTGCAGTCGTTTTTCATGCTGTTCCTGACACAGTTCATGGGGTTTAAGAGAAATCATAAAATGTACAGTGTATTCATAATATTTTACAAAAATACACTGCATCTCACTGTACAGTACACTAATTTGTTTTACAGTATTTAATACCGGTATTGTGCTCAACATTGTACATGTTGTTATAACAAAAAAATAGTTTCAATGTCCAAGAAAGTGTGTGTAGTGTTTCTGAGGTGCCTGGAGGCTGGAGCACTTGTAAGCTTACTTGTAACTGATCTGCATCTAGGAGCACTTGGAGTAGGTATGGTTGGTACTACAGTATGTACAGTACATACAGTACCTGTACAGTTCACATGTGTACTGAGAGGAAGGTCTCTGGTTCCAGTCTCAGCCTACATGCACGTGTGTGTAGTCACTTGTGCACTTTGGTTTCAGAAAAATATCCAGACAATCCACTGTGCATACATACTCACTGCGCAACGCTTTATTTAAAGATGGACAGAGGGTACTGGAATTCATGTTCCAAATCTCCTCTTTTCAAGAGCTCAAGGTTCCAGACCTGCATCCTTAAATGCTGTACAAATGAGGACTACAAGAGTTTGATAGGCTGCCACCATTGATCAATATATGTATGGGGAGATAAGTCCAAGATCTCATCACACCCATGTGGCCAATAATCAGCCTTGGGTTACGGCCAAGGTTTGGCCGGATCACTTTGAACACATTCCATATTTTTCTCAAAAGAAAGAAATTAACCAAACAAAATGGTGCACTTTATTTAGTAGAGCATTTATTGTTTGTACTTATAACTTAGTTTTTTTGTGAAAACGATATTCTAAAAAAAGTAACTGACTCCATAATTTCTGAAAAATTAATCTTTTGAGCCATTTTTGAAATCTTGATGCAAAGTGGATAAACACTGACTGTCAAACAACCTTGCCCTTTTAAGAACAAAGTACATGTACTAGACCTGCTGATGTACACTGTACTAGTTACAATGTATGTGGGAGGCCATTCTGTATCTCAAGAGTATTGTTAGCAGTGATTTACAGCCAGCCTGGGGCTGTTGACTTACCCTTAATGATTATAGCCCCCATCCATGTAATTATTCTTTCCTACATGTATCAATCACTCTTTTTTTGGGGGGGGGGGGGAGGTTGTTTTTAGAAGCACAAGTACACACATTTAATACAATGTGCAACATTTGTTTCACATTGACTTGCCTCAATGACAGTTTATAAAATTTATATTTTAAAAGAAGACAGAGTTTGCTCTGAATGTTTTCAGTGAATATGGTGACTAGCAAGTGGTACTAATTACACCTGTAGTATGTACATGTACATGATGTATGTAGATGGCATTTCACTGGTCTGCTACATTGTACAAATGTAGCTTTCACACTGGTCCATATTTTATGGTTTAAAGGCAAAGTACATAGTTGGTGTATCTTTGGTTTTTGGAACTTATTGTTTGTTTTAATCCTATATGAATGTAGTGTGTACTGTACATTCAAACTGACTCGTGAAAATTTGATTTTGAAAATATGGCAGAAGTGTTTCTCAGATTTAAATTTTGGTGCATAAAAACTGACTGTTTACATAACCACATTACGTCGAAGGGAAATTTTTCTCTAAATGCTTTATTTAATTGTATTGCTGAAAGCTGCTGTACTTCTGTCCTTTCTCTATGTTCCAGCCAAGTACATTTTTGTTGCCATTAATTTTAACAGGACAACAATACAACTAAAGTAGAAAACAAGAAAGAAAAACTGCACCAAATTATCCAAGAATAGCAACAACAACAAAAATCACTCTAAGACTTATTTACACTGCAGTCCTTAAAGTCACCTGGAAATAGAATTTTTTTTTTAAATAGAAGAGTATAAGTTTATTAACAATAAAACAATTTTGTGAGTAATTGTTTGTCAGTATTTATATGTTAAAAAAATATATAAAGTTGTTTGGGGGCGACTCCGCCCATCCCTTTTTGTGACGTCAATCGAGGAAG
>JAUELU010000064.1:2290666-2312440 GCA_032357145.1 Evasterias troschelii | reverse complement strand
CTATCAACAGCTCCCCATTACTCGTTACCGAGTAAGTTTTTATGCTAATAATTATTTTGAGTAATTACCAATAGTGTGCACTGCCTTTAAGTCTGATAATTTTCTTAATAATTTATTGTTGTCTTTCCCAAGTTACTGGGGGAAAAAATGAATAATAATTATATGTCTACATGTATTCCCTACATCTACATGTACAAGTATTTTAGCCAGTGCTGTGTATTGAGAGAGTTTCTACATTGATGGACCAGTTTTCTTCGGTCTCATGGTTCCTGGGTGCCATCTTTGGTCCAAATGCAGCACAACCCAATGGGCAGACTAGTCTGGCACCCTGCACTCGCCAATGCGTTTTTTAAAAACCCAAAATGGCTTCTAATCGCAAATTGTCGCACTACTTTCAATACACAGCCCTGATTTTAGCTAAACACTTTGGAAACTATTTTCTGTTACTACCACAAGATGATGAATTAACACACCCAGTATTTTGACTGATGTGTTCGTGCTTTACAGATACTCAAACATTGTTCAAATCAAGATAGAATTAGTATTTTGTGTTCATACACAAATATGATATTCTTCTTACTTCAGTCTGATTTCCAATTTTTTTGCTCTTGAAAAAAATCAGGAAACTTTTATTATTAAAGGCCCTGGACACTTTAAGTAATTACTCAAAATAATTGTTAGCATAAAAACTTATTTGGTTATGAGCAACGGAGAGCTGTTGATAGTATAAAACATTTTGAGAAACGGCTCCCTCTGAAGTAATGGAGTTTTATTAGCATCTGAAAGCAACAAGGGTGTTTTTTCTTTCATTATTCTTTGGTAAATTCGATGACCAATTGAGCCAAAATGTTCACAGGTTTGTTATTTTATGCATATGTTGGGATACACCAAGTGAGAAGACTGGTCTACCAAACATGTTCAGTGCCTTTAAGGCCGGAAAAGTCTACTATAATGAGCCTACATGTACACCATTTACTCCTTTATACTCCTTGAAATGTTCCTACATACTTTTATCTAGGGGCCAAATATCAAGCCTGAAATACGACTTTATATACTGTATATGAAATGGTTGACTACATTACCATGATTGCTCCAGCCTTGCTACCATGGGCAGCGCGCCGTAACGCCCGCTAACTCCGCATACGTCTCTACCTCTGGAAGGGAAACACTAAAAATCAACGCTGATTGGCTCACCAAAAGTGACTGCTATGCGTGTACGCAGTGTTAAAAACTTTCGATCGGCCCTAGGCGCTTAGTACGCACGTGTAGAAATGCAGGGGGACATGATCGAGGGATGCATTCTGGGAAAGAAAACAACATGGCGCCCGGCGAGATCATATACCACTGGGAACGAGGTTATGATTGCTCTTACTTTGACAAGGTATTCTAATGACCCAATTCACCTGACGTCATCACACATTCAACTTTGCTTGCACAATTTTGGGAGTCGGTTCCCCGTTTGTTACTGTGTGTAGTGTGCGCTTTTTAGCCGACCTGTGCAGTTTATGTGCAAACCATACCTTTACAAGATGTTAGTTACATACATTGTACTTTGTAGGTATAGTTTAAAGACTTAGCATTTTGTACCTAATCGTCTTAATCGTTTCGAATCAGAACAGTTAACCAGATTAATGGCACAATAAAATTGTTATATATTATCACATGTCATGAGTATTTAACTACTACACATACATGTACATGTATGTACATGTATAAAGATAACAATAATGTTGGACTCTTCTCATGTAGTGCACGTATTTGATCTACCAATGAGGTGCTCAATTGTCTTTATTTAGACAAAGAGAAACACTTTTTAAGACGGGGGTTTGAAGTTTTCAGGTATTATGAGCAGACCCGTTTAATGTAGCAAATTATAAAGGTTTGCAACTACATAAAGGTGCTGCGGCACACTCGGCAGCCACTTCCACAAACCCCCCTTCTCCATGTTTTCTAACAATAAGGATAACTGGGGTCTTGTAGTACATACGTGTTCACGCATTACACAACACACAGGCGATGGCTTTACGTCCCATCCAAAGAATGAAACAATTATGTTGAAGTGTCTTGCTTAAAGGTATTATACAGGATTGGCAGAGCTGACAAAATAATCACAGACAGTGTTCATGTTTTGTGTAATCAACCACATACATGTACATGAAATAACAAACCTGTGAAAATTTGAGCTCAATTGGCCATCGAGGTCATGAGAAAATAGTGAATAGAGACCTTATGTGTTTATTACGAGTTTATTATTGGCCGCAATAATAACTCTATTGTTTTGCTCATTTCTCAGAAATGATAGCATTTTAGGCAGAAATATTTTAAGGAACCCTTATACCATTACTTACTTTAGATCATGTGTGAATCTGTGAACATTTGTGTTTTTCGATCTTACCAATAGTGTACAGGACCTTTAAGGACACAGTCACAGGTGTCAAGACTGGGACTCGAACCCACACTCTTCTGGTCAGAAACACCAGAGCTTGAGTCCGGTGCGCTTGACTGCTCGGCCACAAAGAGAGCACCAGTGTTGTAACTGAGTGAAAAAAAGAAACTAAAAAACCTGATTTTATTTGATATCTAAACAGAAATGGTAGACTACATGAAGAAGGTGGCTGAGATGAGTGTAGAGCTATCCATTGAGGAAAGGAACCTGTTATCCGTGGCATATAAGAACAAGATTGGCGCCAGGAGGGCATCGTGGAGGATGGCCAGTGGTGTGGAGCTGAAAGAGGAGAAAAAAGACCCAGCTCATGACCCCGCAAAGTTAAAGCTCATGAAGGAGTACAGAGAACAGGTACCAGACTACTGAGTCATAACCCCTGTCTCACCATCATCTAAGAATATTACTTGAAAAGCTAAAGATCATTTATGGTTAAAGCCTTACAGCCCCATGTCCTTCTACAGCCAATTGCCAAAGTTGGGTCTTGAATTACTTGGAGACTGTACAGGCCATGGCGTCTGGTGCCCTGGTTTGGCTTTTGTGCCCCTTCAAAAGTTTCCCATAGACTTTAAGATTGAAAGTGCCATTTGCAAAATGAATGACCTTTTTCTCCAAAAGATGAAATTCCAGGCCTGCAAAGTGACAGATTCAGACTGGGGCCGGGAGGTCCAATTAACAGTTGCTTATCACAGGGTCAGGCATTCCAATTTTATCAAGTCCAAATATGTTAGTGTAGTTGAGTGTGTACCTTGCATGTAATTTGTAAAAGCCGCTGTACATAGCATACCGTGCACACAGAGAGCCCGTAGCCCACAGGCACACACACAGTCTAACGCGTGTTATCATTCCGATCTTTGGACTTTCCATTCATGGTTTATCTTACGATTGCACAATGCAGGATGGTGAACTTGTATAGCGCCCCTCATGCTCGTGAAGAGTCCTCGGAAGCGTTTGGGGATGTACATGTATTAGGATGTGAAGACAATTAAATACGAAATGTTGGACTAGAGTATGTTATGGGGTTGAGGCCACACGCCAGCCAAACTGTCTAGTCTGTAACGGTTTGAATAATAATAGTATGGAAATCAAGATAATCAAAAGCAACTAACATACCTGTGTAGAGAAGATGACAAAGAAACAAGATTTAGATACTGAAGGAATAGCCACAATAGTCCCTGTTATTAAAAGACACAAATCTCTGCTTGTTTAAAACATTTGGAGGGGGAGTTAATATAACCACCAAATCCTTCGGCGCAGTGGAGTAGTAATCTTAAAGGGACACATTGCCTTGGATCGGGCGAGTTGGTATAATAAAAAGCATTTGTAACAGTTTGTTATGAGATGAATGTTTTAAAAGTAGAATACAATGATCCACTCAAATATGGCTTGAAATTGCGTGGTTTTCCTTTTACATTGTGAACTAACTCAAATTTTTGACTCCTATAAACATCCGATCCAAGGCAACGTTTCCCTTTAAGAATCAATAATAGTTCACTGCCCCCGTTCATCCGTACAAAAATAAGTTTCACTTACCAATGGTTCCCTTTCAGAACTAGAACTTCTACATAGAAGAGATAAGTTCTGCTTGGTTGTCACTCCTAAACTAGAAGTTGCACTTCTTATTACCCCACACCAAACAACATGTACAAAGCTTCAAATATCACTATTGATCCTGTGCACAACGCAAAAGGCACCTCCGCTCCATGGGTGTCTACCATTTTTGGAGTCAGTTCCTTTGTGTACATTGCAGTGTTGTATGACTCGAGTCCAGGACTCGGACTCTAGTCCGTCTCGAGTCACAATTTTGGTGACTTGGACTTGACTCGAGTCACGTCTGCAAAAGACTCGGACTCGGACTCGACTATCATGACTCGGACTTGTCCCCGAGGACTCGTGACTCGAGTCACGTACACACAAACAATACCTTTTTTAAATATTAAAAGCAATTCCGATGATCCGATTGTCATTCCCGGAGTGCACATGGAGTTAATGTCTAGCACAAGAAATAAGTACACTGTCGTATGGTGTTGCAAGTACAGTGTAATAGTGTTCGTGATTATTGTGTAGATGGCCATCTACGTACAGTTCGTGTATGTTCAACTCGTATGTTCAAGACTTGGACTCGGACTCGACACAGGTGACTCGACTACAACACTGGTACATTGTGAAGGAAATGGTGGACAGGATAGGCGTGTGTAAGTGATATGCGCATTGTGCACGAGGTCGGTCAATGCATGTAAGTCAGGCTCCTAGTGGATGATATCCATGCCTACATCCTTACAGACTGAACGAAGTAACCCTATTTCAGCCCCAGGAGTAGGTGGCAACATGCCCCTGATGACAGCTGGTTTAGGTTGACAGCCCAAATCAGTTAAGTGTAGCCCTCACACTTTTGATGTTAAGGGATATCTCTAAAATACAAATACTAGACACCCCCCTATTTATCACTCACTTGGTTTCAGGCATACGATGTAAAAATGTTTATTCTTTAACTACAAATACTTGTAATATTTTCGAACTTATTTTTCTCTTTGGTTTAGATTGAAAAGGAGCTTTCAGATGTATGTTCAGACGTCCTTAATGTCATTGATAAATATCTCATTCCAAACGCAAGCCCTGGTGAATCACAGGTCTTCTACTACAAAATGTAAGTCAATATAATTATGAAAATATTAATGGATTTGAGTAAGGCTCGGCTGGGGTAGAAACTTAAGGTCTTTAACTATTTTTGCATTTATACCATGGGTCCTTTGGTTGGTAAGCAGTTTGCAACGGCTAATTTTGTTTGCTCAGTAGATTTCAGTGTAGATAACCAGAGCCCAATTTCATGGCTCTGCTTACCCACCAAATTCTGCCCTTACGATTACCATTCTCCGCTTACAGAGCGCTAGATGTGTAAGCAAAGAATGCCTAGTAATATGGACAATGCAGGCGTACAAGCAAAAATTCCCTGCTAATCCGTGAAATTCGCTTGACGTACATGTGTAAGCATGGAATTTCCTGCTTCTGTAAGCGTTGATTCTTTGTTTACAGTAAGCAGAGCCATGAAATTGGGCCCAGATCATTTTCCCCAAAACACAGCTGAAGCTCTGGGCTATGTTTGGTGTTGGAAACACCATGCAAAATGCACACTGCTCCAAAATAGATGACAGAGCTAGAGCCAAAGTCAAGGTTTGGAATAGGCTCCAGGGACCTCCCCAACCAATAGGCCTCAATTCCAAATCACTGCTGGAAGCAGAAAATGTTTAATATAATTTGTTTTTACCTCTTACACCAAAGTGTGTTAAGCAATGTATACTCGGTACTTTCTCGAGTTCTGTGAAAAAAATCCACAGGCAAATCACTCGGGTGGAAATGTTGGTTAACATTTTCCAACTATGCCAAAAAGGGGCCAGTCACAGATGGTAAATGTGACATGGTGTTTTGACTGGTAACCTTGTTCAGCTAAGCACAATTTTGCATAGGTCCTGATTTGATTGGCTGTTTACCCTTCGGAATCACTCACAGCAAAGGGTTGTGTGTGGTAGAACAACTGTTGACAGAACTGTCTGAAAATTTAGTTGGCATTTGCCTCATGCAGGCTAGCATCCTTGAAATCCATGTGGGTGATATTAAATGGTTGTGTACATATAGTAGGAAGGTTGACTGTTTACTTTGTACTTTGAAATTGTTTGCATTCACCACATGATATCATTTTGCACTGGCATAGTGCAGTTCCATGTATTCTCAAACACAGTGTGGATAATTTTGAATGGTCAGACAGTACAGTAGGAAGGTTGACTGTGTACTGTATGAGGATGCATACACCAATAAAAACCTCTTGCATATGACATCACAAGTGCAAAACATTGCCCTCACTGAGGAGGCTGAGAGTTGTGCGCAGCCCGTACACACATGCTCGTTTCCACTGTTTGACATCAAAGTTGGCGGTCAATGCAGTCTGGCAAAGTTTATCTACTTGTACATGTGTCCATAAAACCACGTGGATAATGTTGAATGGTCCCGCAGTATGAGATTAAACCTTTCAACTTCTTTTGACAATCAGGAAAGGGGATTACCACAGATACCTAGCCGAGTTTGCAATAGGTAATGCAAGGAAGGAGGCAGCGGAAAACAGCCTTGTGGCTTACCGAGCCGCCAGCGAGATCGCCTGCGAGCAACTGGAAACGACAAACCCCATCAGACTCGGGCTGGCGCTAAACTTCTCCGTCTTTTACTACGAGATCCTAAACTCACCAGAGAGGGCCTGTAGACTGGCCAAGCAAGCTTTCGACGAAGCCATCGCGGAGCTGGACACATTGAACGAGGATAGCTATAAGGATTCCACTTTGATTATGCAGTTGTTACGAGACAACCTGACGCTTTGGACAAATGATGTGGCCGCAGAGGAGGCAGGTCAGTAAATGCAAAAAAATTATGTGATTCTTTTTATTTTCAAGCCTGTCTCAAAGGTTACAGGTATACTGGTGTAACAGGAATACCAACCAATCTCATCTTATAGGTCAATTTTGGGGTATTAAGAACAACGGATTGCCTGCGTCCTTCGGATAGGACGTAAAGCCTTTGGTCCCATGCGATGTGTAATGCATGTAAAAGAACCCAGTGCATATATCGTAAAGAGAAGGGGTTCACCCCGGTGTTCCAGTACTAATCGGCAGCAAATTTCACCACAGCACCTTGTAAACCATTACATGGTGCTATAAAGGAAAAAGGTCTCATACTTCAGAAAACGTACATGTAGCTCCACATACCTTGCAGGAAAAATACTGAGCGCTTTGATTCGCCCCTAGGGGTATGATAAAAAGGGGTATATAAGAACCAAGAATTATTATTATTGTAGAGACACAGGAAGGAGGCCGGTTCTCTAATTAAAAAGGACGATGATTCACCAGGAGACAATACAATAAAAGCAACAGATTTTACATGATGACATGTGAAATATAAAGTAATGATCTCCTGTACTGATTTAATCTAAATCCAATGCAACACCGCATGCACATTGAATACAAAATAGCATATAATACAAATGCACAAAGTCACTTAATGTAAAGCTAAAGGTCAAAAGGTCAGCACAACACGAGGCTGGCTACACACACACACAAGTTTACAATGTACCGATTCAAACAGCCTAATAAATCACAATATTTCTATAGTCAAAAGATACTTTAAGACAAAATAATACTCACAGAGAGTTCTACAACCTTTATTTCTCCTATACATGTAGTATTTGGAGCACGGCCAGAGCCATGCTCCCCACAAAATGGAGAGAAATACAGACCAATTATTATTGTGCTCTCTTGTGCTAAAGCTACCAAAGGAAAAGAGAGCGGGTCTACAGGTCGGGACCCTAAAGCAAACTTATTACAGTAAAACACTGAGGGCGCACTTGGGCTCCCTACATTATTATCAGGCATGATAATTTCCTGCCATTTGGCGGTTTCACGCTTTTTGGAGGTCAAAATATTATTTCTCCGAGTTCAATGTGAATCCTGTTTAAAATAGGGGGGGGGGGTAGGGTTTACTCAACATGGTTAACCAACCAATCATCCGGCCCATGTTTACATTTTTATTGTTCGGATTTTAAACGTTAACAAAATCACTCGAAAGTGCCACGAAATGCTGACCAAATAGCGATCACGATGTACACAACGCCTGATCCCTCACACAAGCATATCGTTTCCAATTTACAGGCTTGTAGTCTTCGTTATTTTGTTACTTTGCGTGCGACAATAAATGCAAGAAACATTGAACGCTAGGGTGTTCTAGAACAATTCGATAGCACAAGAGTAAACACCCTCTGTCGGTGAAATTACGTGATAGCATACAAAACCAGTTACAAACGCCTTGACTGAAGACTTGACGTGTCTGCGCATGCTCGGGGAAGGCGGTTATTCCCTGAAATTGCAATATCATCATCACTGGACTGTCGACATTATGTTCAATGGAGCACAGTTCCATGGAAATTTTTTAGCTTGTTTACGAAAAACTACAGAACGTGTAGGCTTCATTTTACAAAAATTACCAATTTAGGATTTATCCTGGTGTCAATCATTTTGATACAGTTTGGATTTTAGTACTTGAGTCAGAGGTGAATGATATTTTTATTTTTTTACTGTTTAACATGGAAATCCACGTCTCAAAATTATACAAATTTTCTCAAGAAATAACCCAAGAACTGAAAAATATGTTTCACTTGTTAACTTACTATTATAGAGTGATACATTTAGTCTCTCAAGTGTCAGTTGTGTTTATTTCTGCTGTTTAATATGGACATTCAGATCTAAAAATTACATTGAAAATTGCTTGAAAATGATACTTTTCTGCAGTACCTAAATTGTCAAAATTTTCTAAAAGGGGGCGCTGCCCCCTTAACCCCCCGCTAGCGGCCTCGGCCCCCTGGACCCCCAGCACGCCTCATCTTCGGCTCAGATAAAGCCTGCGGCTTGATTAGGATCATTAATAGTGGATCAAT
The DNA here is from genome assembly GCA_032357145.1 of Evasterias troschelii. Taxonomy (NCBI): domain Eukaryota; kingdom Metazoa; phylum Echinodermata; class Asteroidea; order Forcipulatida; family Asteriidae; genus Evasterias; species Evasterias troschelii. Next base: position 2,303,525 of record JAUELU010000064.1, on the reverse strand, counting down.
ATTTTCCAGGTTTTTTTTTCAACATAACCCATCCTCATGCCTGTATTATTTAGAGTTGAATGTTTTTGGAGGACATGGGAGGGGCTCTGTCTAAAGATCAGGGTTCAAGGGACATCTCTTGCCAAAACACACCAGACACCATCACAAAAGTTAAACATTTGCAAGAAGTATTTTTTGTGCATTATTTGAACAAGAATTTGTTTTCCAAATTTTCCCAAAGCACAACAAAAAATTATTGTCTTTAATACCTCACTCCTCCTTCAAGATACATGTACATGTACCAGATACATACAAAGGTTGTAGACAGCTGAAGGTTCTGGCACTACAACACATTGCAAACATCAGTATTTTAACATTCAAGAATGTTTCTGAGATGCTCACATGGTGCAATTTAGCGCTGCACACTGTAGGCCTGGAATTACCTGAAGGCCACGGCCCAAGTTCCCCTTGTTTGGTCTGAGTTTCCCATCCAAAGGATGAAGCAATAATCAGTGTCTTGCTCGAAGGCAAATGTTTGTGCTAGCTGGAGCCTAAGTGTATTTCATAAATGATCCAAGAAAGTTTGACGGTATGTGTGCGCATTCACACTAGCATGCCTTTTTGTTTGGCTTACGGTTGGCACTGATTTTGAAATAAAAACTGTGCCAAGGAAGCGCTTAATAAGCAGAAAAACTGCCTACTTTGGGCCATGGTGATAATTTGATGACACTATGGAGACCACCTTAGTCTATTATCATTATGTGTATATTTCTGACAATGAAACTAAGGATGCCTCATAAGTGAACTTAATCACTGTACTGTAGCTTGCAAGCCTCAGGAAACCTGTAAACAAGGGTGCTTGCTACATGTATGTAACCCAGAAACATCGGGGTTATAACTCTTCCATGACAAGTGTTCTGGTACACAAGACCTTTGGCTCAATGTTCCATTCGAAGGACAAAGCAATTACGGTTAAGTGTCTTGCTTAAGGGCACAAGTGCCACAAACGGTACTCGAACCCACACTCTTCTGATCAGAAAACACCAGAGCTTGATTCCGGTGCTCTTTTGAGTCCACAACACGTCTTTGCAAAACCATCTTCTTTTTCAGGAATACAAAACATTATTTGGTCATTTACTATTTTGTGTGTGTAAATTTCTGAATGTGTACAAACAGAGAGGAAGAACGAGAGCAACCTTCAGGACATCTCAAATCAATGTGAACAAGAAGAGGCTGCCTCCTAGAATCCATTGAGTACAATCAGCCTGCATCCTTCAACCCCATCCCTTCTAGCCTCTCTCAATATGCACTCGTCCTCACAACGCATGGAGTCCACTCGTCGTCAACCTCTTGCCCAGGTGGGCTCCAAGGCATCTTTCAAGAGGAATCATGGGAGATCGTTGAATGGTTTGGGCCTGGAGATTATTAATAGCTTCTATATCCGCAGAAAATATTGTTCATGTGAAAATATTGTTCAATGGGAACAAATTCCCAACTCAGTAGATTGGGATACCAGGTAAACTTTAATATTTGTGAATAGTTTGCCGATCGTTTATTTCATATTACTCATCCCCCCCCCTCCCCAAATAAAAAATAAAAAGAGAAAAGAAAAAAAAATAGATAAGAGATGCTGCTCTGCAGGGGTTTATTTACACAACTGTGACTCCAGATTAACATATGATAAATAGAATTACGATGGACATGTTGTATTCTCTATGTATTGGTTACCTGTCATGCATTTTTTACAAACTGCATTACGATTTTGGCTGATCCTGCATTTCATATTGCTGTGTGGTACAACATTGGGCTTTTTTTTTTAAGGTGCTGCGATCATTGAGAAAGTTTGTTATTCTCAATTGGTTTTTTTTAACTTACTTTTAAAATGTTAAGCAAACAGCAAATTGTTGTTGTGCAACTTGGATCGCCCACTTGACTTAAAACACCCACGCTTTCTTTGAGATGGTGAGCGAATGTTTTTCTCAGGTTGACAGGATCTCGGAACAGACTTACATGAGCTGAAATTTTAAAGTCGAACGCAATCCCCCCAAGAATGTTGTACCTTCCATTGAACAAATTGTGATGGTCCCCATGCCAAAAACCAGGCACTCACTACTAAAACTCAAAACTGAGTTTAAGTTGCTGACCAATTAGGCCAAGTAAAACAAACTTACAAATTTCTTGTCCCCGCTCGCCTCCTTTTAATGCCGCCGCCTCCTTTTATTTACTAAAAAAAAAAGACTATTCAGAAAAAAGCAACAACAAAAAATTATCTTAAATCAGAATTTTTTTAAAGATTTAAAGCTGAAATCGGATTTTTTTGTTAAGCCCAGAATGCAGCGCTTTTATTTATTTGTAGTCATTTTTTGCTTTCTTGCCCAAATTTACGCACCATTCAGATTTTTGGGATAAAACTGAGTGGCATCTTTGATATTTTGAATTACCTGAATCCAATTTTATAGGCAAAAAATAGCAGCTTTGCCTCAAGAATTCCCAACTTTCTCATTTCACTATTCTCAGGTGTGCAGTCCTTAGCTAGTTGAGGGTAAAAGTGTGATTCTCCTGACTTAATATATCATCAGTGTCTTGGCACCAAACCCAGCTTGGCGTTCTTTTCAGAGCGGACAGCAACTGTTGTCAAAGGTGATGGTGCTGCGATTCTGCAGTGAAGGGTCTTACAAATTATTTGTTTCGTTATAAATTCCATCAGTATACTCAAATAGCACAATATTTGAAAAAATATACCTTGGCCAGCCATTTTGAGCATGGCGGCCATCTTGGAAAAAATAGCTAAAAATTGAAAAATAGTAAATAGTAAAGCCCTGCCTGCCTCCTCCTTTTTGAAAAAGTCCGGACGAGAAACTCGTAACTTTTTTTACTTGACTTACATGTAGATGAGAACAAGAGTTTTCAAATAACACCTAATTAGGGCTATCAGGTTAGTATTTCTCAACATGTTTTAGACACCACATCACATTGATATCGTGCCTGATGTACATTGGTTGTCTTTGATTTTACGCCATTTTACCATTTGTGAGAACTGTGTGAATTTTGCCGTGGGGCGTTCTGTAAGTATTCTGCCTTGCAAAACATCCAAATGAAGCTGCATACATGTACATAGAACGCACTTGGTTGTCTGAAAAAACCCTCTGTGTGCTTTTTTATAGCATGACATTACCGCATCAACCGGTCAAACAGTGTCTATTAACTACTCTCCTACTCTCCCTTAAAATAACATAAATAAAATATCAACTTTTCTGATATTAATAACGTGCTTGGTATTCCCAACTTTTGTCTTAGTCTGCCCTAAATACTTGTGAATTTTAACGTCATGTCATGGTGTCATGTCACGTCCTGATAAGAATTTACTCTTAAGCACCAAGAAAAAATCACATGTGGATGCTGATGTAAACTGAGTGTTGAAGCAAGGGTAAAGTTCTTGCTGCTGGCCAATTTTGATTTACTTAGCTGGAATTGACTATACTTATTTCATTATCTTACTTAATAACCTTTCTAGTATTATTTGTCACTTTTTTTCTTTCTTTATTTGTGTTGTGCAGTTTGCGTTTGTTTTTTGTGCAGTGGCACGCCAAAAAGTCATCCTCACAACTCAATAATTTGTGTTTCAATTTGTACATTTCCGTAGTCAATAACTCTTTGAAATATGTTTTTTGTAACATGTTGATTGTCTTGTGTGGTTTATTTTGTACACAAGGTTAAACAAAAAGGCAGAGACCGAATTGGCGGCTACAGCAATGGCTGTGACTGTTTCTAATGGCATTCTATGCTTCAGCACTTGTTCACGCCGCAGCCACTAACCTGGACTCTATTCTGAGGCTCAATTCTGAAATAGGCTGGTGCTTTCCCCCAATTGTGACTGTTCCACTGGTGATTAGTTAGTGGTAGTCTGGGAGCCAGGCAAAACGTAATCTTAGATTTAAAAAAAATTGTAATGCTCAGCTTGTGTCATTCCTGTATCAAAGATAAAGTATAGCACTGGTTACTCTGATTAGAACATCAATATTTTGTCCTAAATTCTATTGAGTTAAAATAGAGTCATTCCCCCCCAATAGCACAAATATTGTATCTTGATTTTGCAATGGAAACCTTATATCAATTTTGCAAAAACATTGTAAAAAAGAATGTACACTCTTATTTTGCAAAACAATGTATCTCTATTTTGCAAAAACATTGTATGTGGGGGCATACTTTTTATGTGTACATCTGGGCTATTTTAAGCAAGATATGATGTTTGGACAATAGGACATGCATTTTTGCTGTACTTTACCAGTGAAATACATTGTCTTTTAAAAGATAACAAATACCAAAGAAAACAAATAAATGGTAATCTGTTCAGTTTTCAGCTCTGACTGCAATATGGTAAACGAGTATGCAATTAAGAATTTATTACCTCAGTTAATGTCATGTGCTTAATTAATTTATAATTCCTCATAAAAGCCTCCAAATGGAAACCAAGAAAACACAACAAAAAGCGATGCCTACTGACTTTTTCCTGGCATTGGACTTTACAAGCTCAAAGTTTTGACTTCATTTTGTCTCTATGTGAAATTGACTTAAATATATACTAGTACCTTTATTCCATTTCCGTGTTGTCTATGTGATAACAATTTTCCGTAAATTAAGAAAAAAAAGAATAACTGTCTGACAGTCTTGAAAAAAGGAAAAGAAAAAAAATTAGTTGAGCGATTATTATTATTGATATAACGTGATTGCGTGATTCGTGAATCTCTCTATTTTAAATATGTTTGTTTTTAAATGAAACCCGGAACTTTTGAATTGAATGGTTCAGGGGATGCACAACTTGGCTGCATTCGTATTTAAATAAGGATGATCACATACATTAGTCCGAGACTAATTGCCTATTTCAAGTTCTCCATTGATCGTATTCATTTTAGCGGGTTACGTAATACAAATACGTAGAGTCATGTTCATGGCCCATCAAACAATTTTATATGCACATTTTGCTTAATGCGCATAAGAGACCTTTGGATTTCCGGTATCTTACTCGTAGAATTTTGAAGTAGTGATGGTGATATTGTTCAAAAAATGAATATGAGATAATTGCAGTGCCACATTTCCACATCACTCCGAAAAATTCTTTTCGACGAATTTTAAGATAAAAACACATAATTGTTTTTACATCCTAGATATGTATGTATTTGAGTTTTGTGTATGATTAGCTTGTATAATATGTTTAACTGTAAAATGATGTAAAGTATTGTTTGCAACTCTCATATTGTGAAGAGAAAAACAAAGATTTAAAAACATTGATATTCAAGTGTCACTTCATTGGCTATTTTCCTGTCCAATGGAAACAGGCACACTGTGTAAGATTGTTAATTTGACTAAATTTGCATATTATGTCCGTCTTTTGAATCTCATCAGAGATTAATTTTTCAGTGAGGTAGTAGTGGAATTGAATGAAAAGGATTTCTCACGGTTCCTTCACTCTTAACAAAACTTTCAAGAGAGAGTTGGGCCTCCTCTCAAAACGACTCCTCATTAATTTTAAAATAATCTTAACAGATGGAATACTTTATAGGATGCACACATAGTTACTTAAATAAGATTATGTCATAGACAATATTGAGGGTGTTACACAGGATTGGTAGAGCTGGCAAAATAGTCGCAGACAGTGTTCATGTTTTGCGTGATAAACCACACATGAAATAACAAACATGTGAAAGTTTGGGCGTTGTGTGAGTCAGGAGAAAATAGTCAAAAAACATGCACAATTTACAGCATGTAAGACATTATCCTTCATTTGGGTAGTAACAACCAAAATCAGTTGTTGCCCTTTTTTGTTTTCAGATACAGTGGTCTTGGATATGACCTCATTTCACAGGAAAAAAATATTGTTCTGGTATGAACTTCATAACCAGTATAAGCTTTCAGACTGAAATTAAACAATACTGATGTTTGTTATCATTGACCAATCCTGTTTAATACCTTTAAGGGTTTCAAGTGACTTGACACTGACAGGATCCAGCCTAATGAATGGTTACTTGAAACGCTTTCGGCCATCCTCTTTTCATTGTTTATCAAGTTGTTGTGTTCGCTTCCTCTCCCCCCCCCCAAAAATATCAGATTGTGACATTTGGGTTAGTTTCCCGATTATGTATGGAAAGCATTGGTTCATAACAAAGCTGTGTTTAGAATCTGAAAGGTCACCATGACCTGCACGGACTAATTTAGACTTAGGGAGAGTCACAGAGGTAACGTTTTCTGAAGCCATTTAGTCTTTACCCTTGTAGGGTACATTTTGCCCAGAGCCAAGAAATTCTAACATTTCTTGTATCGACCGGGTTTCTAAAGGACAAACTTTCATTTCATCTTCATTTATAATGGCAACAAAACTAGGACGGTTCAAGCATTCAGTTTTTGCTGGGCTTCCTAATCCGTATGTTTAATACCTTAAGCAGTACGTCAAACTCTGTTTCACAATCGGATTGAAATATTGAGGAATCAACCTTTTCGGGGAAATCAGGTTTTGTTTGCATAGTGTTTACAATTTTGAAAGATCAACCAAAGAGCAATTCATGAGATACTAACCTGTTGTATCTTTGGGAGTTTTGTAAAGATTGATGATATGCTAGACTTAAGAAGAAATTCCTAGCACCTACTACTGGAACATTTTGCCAAGTTTACTTTCAGCAACGGGGGGACAAAATTGATATTTTTCTGTCTGAGGGTTGGTGTCCAGAGATGCGGTTGGTACCTGTTCTTACTTGGCTAAATGTGGAGTGGATTTGACGTTCTTGTGAAAATACTGCGACTATTTTTTGTTTCTTTCTTACCAAGTAAACACTGTATTCAGCTGAAACTTTCACAAGTGACTTTTATTGAATCTTTCTTTATACTTTGGCTTTTAAATCATTGTCAAATAAAAAATACATGTATGACCAAATTTAACTCGCTACTTTGTGAATACTGAAAAAACAACAACAAATTGTCACTGGATGGGAATTGAGCAGCCATGGACTTACAGTTTAAGATGGATGGGGCGAGATCTAGCTCGAAGTTTTCTTGAGCAGCCGTGAAAATCTTATTATCAGGAAACAATTTTATTGTCTGTATCAAGTGGGGGATAGGACACTAATTGTTAATTTATTCGCATGATATTTGTGTGTGTTTATTGTTTATTTGTTGCCAAAAATTTGGACTGGAAAAGTATTCTGAAATCTTACATTGAATCTATTTCCCAAAGACTTTGTTTTTTTTCTTCATTTTTTCACTTTATGACCAAAGTAATTATTCATGTAATAAATTGTTTGTTTTGATTTACAGTAAACTGACAGTTTTGCATGCATACTGTTAATGTTGCAGCTTCGTAGGAGTGTAGCATAAGAAACAAAAGTTAAAATAAAATAAAAAGAAGTATATCAATTAGCCGCAAGTTTGCCAAGTGATTCAAGACTTTATCTCTTGTTGATGATGATTATAATATTGAACTTTTACATTGTAAACTATCAAACTTGATTCAATAGAATTTGTTTAAATATGTATACAAATTGTAGCTGTAGAAATTAGAAGTAAAAATACAAAACAAGTGATAGTATTATACAGAGGACCTTTTACCACCACAGCAGTTGTATAACAGCCCGCATTTTTTCACAAAAGTTTTGTTTGATTTCTGAATGTTTTATCGTGGATGCACTTAATAATTCCAAGCGTTTTCCTAATAATACATCATCGGATCAATAGATTCCTTGCATATGACGTCACAAGCCCAAAACAGCGCCCTCACTGAGGTCAACAGAAGACCTACCATTGGCAGAGACTTGTGCAGGCGCGTACCTCGCATGCCATTTCCATTGCTTGACCTCTGCGATGCAAGGGGTCTATCGGCAATGTGCATTCCAAGGTCTAATTCTAATAGAGAAAAAACCCATCACACCACCTGTGTCAATTTGAGTTAAGTGTTGTACATTTTTAGCTTTTCAGCTGCACCATTAAAACAAAAATGGTACAAAGTATTGCTGTGCCTTGCACTTTCCTCCTCTTTTTATGTTCTTGTTAACAATTTGCTGTTGCATGTCTGGTTTCGTATTGTTGTTATGTTAAACACATAAATTGACATCTCTAATAATTTATATTCAGTGTATTAAGAAGAGTTTTTCCTCAAGCACAAACATTTCTCAATTGACGGTGTTGTTTTTTTGGCGCTGATCTAATTGTCGTCAAATGAGCTGTCAGATGTTGATTGTAAGTGGTTATGAGCATCGGATTCAAGTTCTAGTGGTTTAGTCATCGGGGTGTAGGTTCGAGTCCCAGTCATGACGCTTGTGTCCTTGAGCAAGACCTTTTGCTATAACTGCTTCTCTTCACCCAGGGGTATAAATGGGTACCTGCAAAGGTAGAGGTTGATATTGTGTTTGAAAAAGCCTTCGGAGCGCCATCACGGCAGCCTGGGCTGTATACTCCCCAGTGAGCTGAGAAATATTTAAGGAATGTTATTGGCCCATGACCAGGGCACTAATGTAAAGCGCATTGATACATTATTGTGAAATAAGCTATATTAGAACCAGCTATTATTAATTGACAGATTAAAACAACAGTGGACCAGTCAGAATTATCTTGAGTTGTCGGACCGGCTAGTTCAGTTTTGCAAAGCATCTCAATTTAAACACGAAAGATGGACTAGTGAGAAAAATGGCTTACCCGTAGAACGAGAAAGTAACTTTAGTCTCCTCTGGCTATCCTAGTCACTGAAAACGTGAAGGGAAAACCCTGAACGATGTACAATCTCTTGGAGGAGAATTAGAAGCCTCTTTTCAGCAGTCATGAAGCACCTCCATGGTTACTCACATAAGGTTGACTGCAGGTATAACCAATCTGGGTCCGATTTAATTGAGCTGCTTAAGCAGAAATTATTGCTTATATTTTAAATGTTCTGCTAAGCCAACATTTTAAGGATAGTCACATCAGAAATGTATTGCTAAGCAAAAATAGGAAGGCAACCAGTCATCTTCAAAATGTTCTGCTGAGCAAAAATAAGGATACCATTCAAAAATAGTACGTGACATGGTATTTTGGCTGATAACCTTATTCTGTTAGGCATAATGTTGTTATGCTAAGCTACTTTTTGTGCATGAGCACCGCTACATGTATGACATTGAGCCCTGGTTTTTGGAATGATTATCTTGGCTTTGACATGTATGTTGAGATCTTGGCCCAATTTCCTAAAAACTGTTTAATGGTTAGCAAATGTTTGTGCTTACTGTGGCAGAAAAACACATGCGTAAGCAAAAGTGTATTTCATAAATGATCTAGAAAATTGACTTTGTGTGTGCGCATTCACAATAGATTTGCATAGCGCTACTCATCTGCTTACAAGAACCACATGAAGAAGAAGCTAGCATGCCTTTTGCTTTGCTTACAGTTTTATGAAATGGCTGCTAATGGCTGCCAAAAGGTCTTTATGAAATTGGGGCCCTGTTGTTATAACAAAGCAAATCTATTAATTAAAAAAAGAACTTGTTGAAGTCAATCACAATTTAGAAGCGAGCATCAGCTACAGGTCCTTCTATTCAATGTGTCGCTGAACCACTTTAAAAATGCTGCACAAAATTCCCTGCTGTAACAAGAAATATAAACGTCTTACGTTTCAAGTTTGTTAACTTAAATAGACATATCTGTCAACCCATCTCAGCTCTTTACTATCCTCCACTCTATGGTCACTCAATATCAAAATGCTTGGACTTGGATAAGCATTTGTTGTTTGGGTCTACAGTCCCTTAATCCTCTGCGACTGGACAACTTGCTAAAGAGGACAAGGGAGGATTAGTGTAAGCCTTGCTGACCACAGCAACTATCTTTAGTGGGTACCAGTCACAATAATGCAAACTCAGTTTGGCTGGTAACCTGTTTCTGCTTAGCAACATTTTTCTAGGCTTACCAGGCTTTGAACTTATCACCCAATTCCATGGTGATGTTGTTATTTGAGAGGAAAATGGTGTAAATAAGGCTGTGGCTACAACTGTTGCTAAGGGTGTTGCCAGGGTTTTTCTATACTTTACTGCATGATGATGCAGCGATCAAGCTGTAGTTATAGCCGTAGCCGCCAATTTAGACATAGCCAACGGGTGGGAATCTTTCTATTCAAATGAAGGATCGGTTAAGTTTGCTTGACGAGTGTGCATGTTCTTATAAAGACAATGATCCATATATAAATTGTTGTGGTGATTTGTTTTTAAAATATGAGCCTGAAAATAATGTAATGACGGATCTGTTATGGAGTATTATTGTTTGTATGACACTGGACTGTACATTTCTATTGATTGATTGATGGAATCATGGAGTAATGCAATCCTCCATGTTTTTGAAGTTGCATTTTTACGCTTTCGAAAATCAGAGAGTGTGTCACTTTTATTCGTAGAATAATTGATGGTGGATGAAAAATTTCTCTTTTACATTATGCTGCAGGTTTTATCTTCTGAAACTGGATTAAATTATGCACTATTTAAAAAGTGTTAATTTCAAGACAAGAATAGGAAAATGCAAAGGTGATGTACAATTGTAACGAGTGACTTACTGTAACATTTAATGTGTGTAAAAATGTACCCAAATTTGTCAGTTGTAATACATTGCAACCTAATGGCTCCTCCAGACCTTTGATATCCTAATTGGGGCATGAGGGTTCCAATCGGGTAGAAGTTTATCCCAATTGGAATAGTTCAGTTGTAATGCGTCGCGTCCCAATGGTTCCTAACTGGGTTTCTAACTGGGTTTCTAACTGGGTTAAGAGGGTTCCAATCGGGGTAGAAGTTTATCCCAATTGGAATATTTCAGTTGTAATGCATCGCATCCCAATGGTTCCTAACTGGGTTTCTAACTGGGTTTAGAGGGTTCCAATTGGGGTAGAAGTATATCCAAATTGGAATAGTTTAGTTGTAATGCATCGCATCCCAATGGTTCCTGAAGTTGGACCCTTGAGATTTTAACTGGGTTAAGAGGTTCCAATTGGGGTAGAAGTTTATCCCAATTGGGAAAGTTGGGGTAACAATGATCCTGTAAGCTGTATTATGGGTTAGTTACAATTTGTGCACCAATTTTGGCCATGGTCAGATGACTTTTGAGAGCAGAATGCCAGCAGCGTAAAGGTTCTTGGAGTTTGAGAGTGTATTAATGCAACTCAGATGTAAAATATTCACTACCGGGTACAAAATAATAATAAATTGTCTATCTTGGGAAGCAACGCTAATAATTTGTGCACTTTTTATTGTTGATACAGTTGTTGGTAATTGACATGTTGGCCCATCATAGTTTCCAATAATGCATCATTTAGGGGTAAGCGCACAACTTTTGTACAGAAACGCATTAAAATGCCATGCTGCTCATCGTTGCAGCAAACAGCCGAAGAAATTAATTTAGATAGAGGGTGCATTTATGGGGGAATGTGATGGGTCTGATAAACATGTAGACAATTTATGCATGATTTTGATATATACTTCTAGATTTTAGTGTACTAATATGAAATACATTAAGAGAAAATAAGGAAAAGTCACCACAAGGTGGCGCTATAATCTTATTCTAATAGTTTGTGAATCATACAAACCTTTTGCATATGATTTGCTTCTTCACAAAATTCACAAAATTCTGCACCTTCTAGAGCATGTGGATTAATGGTCCTGTAAATTCTGTGTAGGCGTGCAATTCTGCAGTAAGCAGACATGATGTATCCAACCAAACTTGATTTGAGCTGTTCGCAGATAACTAAAGTTTAACCAGCAAATCAGTCGTGTTTTGTCTAATCTTTTGACATTTTCCAACCCTAGGGCCTGGGCTGCCGTTCAGTCTAGGTCTCCTGCCAGCTTGGGGCCCGGTATCAATTTTAGAGCTGTGTGCGTTTTTGCACATTGCTCAAATGGAACAAATTTGTGAAAAAGCTCCTTAACCATGAGATTGAGGCTCAATAGACTGGTACCTTTCATTTAAAGATTCTGAACGCAAAGGCTGTACTGGCAGTACGAGGAACCCAACCCAGCATTTAATTGCCGTGTAATAACCAGTTCTGTCTACCTTAGGCCATGTATGAATCGGTGGCTAAGACTGCTGCTGTTGCTAAGGGCAGCCTATACTTCAATGCATGTTACCATGGTGATCCAGCCGTAGCCACAGCCGCTAGTTCTGAGAAGCAGTTTTAACTGTAGCCAAGCTTGATTCAACCCGTCCTACCTTTTGTATTTGTTTCAACCACACCCACTTTCACAGTATCATCATTTAGTATTAATATCTATAGAGTGTATCTGGAAAACCTATTTTGCTGTTGTTTTCGTTGAGTTGTTAAGCTGTTACCTTGTGTTTCTAGACAACAGTTTGTGCGATTGTGATGAAGGAATACATTGTATTTATTAGAAGTTTTGAACACATTGTTTAGAACCATTTCTGTTTTTAAAATAAAAGATATTAACAATCACCCCATGAAACAATCTTTGTGTCTAGTGGTTATTGTGAAAATAAACTTGAACTTCTGTCCCTTACACCCTCCCCATAGAAACAGTAATTTGTCTCCTTTACGTATTGTCAACGTATACCAGAAATAGTCACCCTAGCAGTGGATGTGTTGACTGTCTCCACACTCACCCCCTTGAGGCCGCTGAGCTGATTATAGTTAAATTAGTAGATTGAATTTTTCCCTACAGATAGGATACATTCTAGACTATATAAATAAATAAGTAATTAATTAATCAAATAAATAAATAAATAAAATGAAAAATGTAAAACATAAATTAAATTAAATAAATAGAAGGAAACAAATATATTTATTATATTGATTAATTAATTATTAACACGTTGACTGCCGCCTACGAGTATATTCGTAGTAACAGGTGTAACGGATTCTGCCACTACGAGTATACTC
>JAUELU010000064.1:2079456-2090105 GCA_032357145.1 Evasterias troschelii | reverse complement strand
GCAAAGTGTGATGTCACAATACAAATCACTATGGTGATACTGACAACTCATCTTAAGATGAATCTTAGTGCTTTGTGAAATCGAGCCCTGGGCTAGTCTGATCCAGTTTGACTAGCTAGTCAAACCCTGCAGTGTTCGTCTGACATCTAGAGTCGACTATGCTCAAGTCTAGTCGACTCAAGTCACCTAGTCGAATCTAATAATATCTGGCATTTCGTGGCCATGCGGTTTAGTGCATCGGACTCAAGTTCTGGTGGCTGAGTCATCAGTGTGTGGGTTCAAATCTCGGTCAAGACACTTGTGTCCTTGAGCAATGCACTTAACTATAATTACTTCTCCTTACCCAGGGGTAAAACGGGTACCTGTGAGGGCAGAGATGGTTCTTGTGAATAATTAAGTTTAGTGCGCTTTGGCAGCACAGACTGTATACTCCCCAGGGAGCTTTTCAGGAATGAAATAAATGGCCCAGTGACCAGCAATTATCATTCTTTGCAATGGCGCTACAGAAGAGCCAATATTATTATTATTACTTATTGTTATTATTAACATGCCATCTGCCTCCAAAAATGACAGAGCATGGGCAGACAGTAGCCTTGTTTGTCGTCAGTGGATGGGGGTCAACTGTTAGAGCATTGGACGACTCGGGATATGATAAAATTAATAATAATAATAATCAACATTTATATAGCGCTTCATACGCAATGTTTTTTAAGCGCTTTACAAATAAAAAAAATAAAAAAATTACAATAGCTTAATAGACATCATAAGAAAGAGTAATCATGATTTGGAATTAAATCTGTATGTGTTCATTCCATTTTTGAAAGTGTTTGCATTCAGGGAATCACGCGTGATGACGGGAAGATTGTTCCAAATGAACCTAATTTCATTGTTGTTGTTTCCACAGTCGGAAAAACCTCGCAAGAAGCGAAAAGAGAAGAAGGACAAGGATCCCAACATGCCGAAGCGTCCGAGCTCGGGGTACATGATCTGGCTGAACGAACACAGAGAGGAGATTAAGGAGAAGTACCCGGGTATCTCGGTGACGGAGGTCTCCAAGAAGGCCGGCGAGATGTGGAACAAGCTGGAGGATAAGGAGGAGTGGAAGGAGAAAGCCAACGAGCTGAAGGCTGTTTACACCGAGCAGATGGAGGAGTACAAACAGAAACTCAAAGATGAGGGCACGACCACTGCAAAATCTCCCTCTGCAAAATCACCCAAGAAGAGGTAAGAGGGAGAAACAAATCTTGGCAGGTCTGATTTCTGTTTTTTGTTTTGCCATTGCAAAAACACAGAAAAATTGTGATTGAATAATATAATAATATTAATAATCTGCGCTTTATACTCCCATGTCTCAAAGCGCTCAGTATTTTTCCTACAAGGTTTGTGGAGTTACGTGTTGAATTATGAGACCTATTCCTTTGCATAGCACCATGTAATTGTTTACAAGGTGCTGTGGCGCAATATGCAGCCAATCAAACCAGGAACACTGGGGCGAACCCCTTCTCTTTACGATAAGTGCACTGGGTTCTTTTACGTGCATTACACAACACACAGGACCTACAACTTAACGTCCCATTCGAAGGACGAAGCATGTGGTCAAGTGTCTTGCTTAAGGACACAAGTGTCACAACTGGGATTCGAACCCACACTCTGCTGATCAGAAACTCCAGAGTTTGAGTTCGGTGCTCTTATCTGCTCGGCCACGACACGCCACAAAAAAGTCTTCAAAGTCTTTTAAGGTGCTGTTAGGGATGATGTCGTTTTCCCATCTCTTCCTTGGCCTACACGTACCTGATACAGGAAAAATAGACAGGGAAGAGATGTGGAAACGGCATTATCGCTAACAGCACCTTCTACCTGGAACACCCAAGAGCACAAGATAGATAAGAATGGAGAGTGCAAATTGGCGAAGCCAACCTCCTGTGGGATATGGTGCAAGATTGATCGATGTGAACATGTAGGTCTGCCCTTGTACTCGATGAATTGTTCCTGCTTTTTTGCCGAGGACCAAATATCATGCCTGCCTGGGGGAAAATGAGAAAAATAATAGTTTACAAAAAAGGGAGAGCGCCAACTGTAGTTTTAGCCATAGGGGTGTCTGTGTGTCTTTTGGACACTCTGTTTTAAATTTGGACCCCCTGTTTTATCTATCATTTACATGTAAATGTATTGTATAGTTAACAATTTGGATTCCCAGTTTTTAAATTTCCAGCAAATTTGGAATCCCTATTACCAAATCTTGGCTAAAGAGTGCCAACTTGATAATCTAGAGGTCGCAGATTCAAATCCTGCTCTTGTCAATTTTTGTTTGTTCTCCTCAAAGTAAATTTAATAATATATACTCAGCCAGTTTCCTTTGTGGTTTGTTACTTATTATTTGGAACAAGTGATCCCTCTGCTGCAGCTTCCCAGGTTGTATCAGAAACTTAGGTGTGATCTTAAACGTAAATAATTCTGTTGAGTCAAAGAAATGAAGTTGATCATTGTGTCTTTAACTTCCGCAGCAAAAGTAAAAAGAAATCCAGCAAGTCGCCGGATTCTGCGTCCAGTCCAGCCAAGAAGATGTCCAGCGCCGGCTCAGGAGGAAACTACAAGAGCAAAGAGTACATCAGTGATTCGTCGTCATCAGGGGGCGAGGATGAAGACGACGATGAAGAAGAAGAAGAGGTAAGTCTTAAGACGTTTCTATTCATCTCAAAGGGGAAGATAGCAACCAATGTAACACTATAGACCCTTATCATGTTGCCACCATCTTGGTCAGGTTCCTTGTGTCCCAATAACAGTAATGGATGGTAATATTCATCAAACAAAAAGACTAGACTATTTGCCCTTCCAGCCTCGGTTTGGTCACATTGATTTGAATGGGAGAAAGATGGCCGCACCATAATAAATGTCTACTTGGTCTTCTGTGCAGTTTCTTCTCTCCCACTCTCTTTGGTGTATTTACGTTTCTCATAATGTGCCGGAACCGTCAATTTCTTGAAGGAGGATGGAGAAGAAAGTTTTCAATCATTCGTAAAGTCTAAAAATGTGTTTGCTGGTTTTTTTTTTCTCATCAAGTCATCAACCTTGCATGCTATATACAGTGCAGGGCACATTTTCAGCATTCTCCCCTAACAGTGCTCTGCTGGCCAAACGCTAGTTAGAACATGTAAAGACCAGTCAGAATTCACTCCAAGTGGTCCAGCTGGCTAGTTCAGTGGTAAAAAGAACCAATATTCAATATGAAATATGGAGATGTGAAAAAGCTGGCTAGTCACTGAAAAAGTTAAGTGAAAACCTTGATTTTAGGCAATGAACACGCAGTAGGACGAGCACAATAACTTTACATGCAAATTTGACTCGCCAAATAGCAGATCATGGGCAGACAGTAGCTGCGTGTGACATCAGTGCGGGGGTCAATAACCACGCTAAATGTCATCTGCCACTCTGTTACCCTCGTTGTAGACCACCTTTCTATTGCAACGTCACAGCCCGAGTTTTTGCCAACTGAGGTTGGAAACCTGTGGAAAGCCATAACTGCAAATGAAAAACAGATAGCCATGGTTTGTAGCAATGTTACACAAAATATTCAAAACAAGGTGTTGAATTTGTTTGAAACAAATCAACCAATTCATGGAAGGTATTTCAGCTCATGAATCTTTACAGAAAATGTTGAATTTGGTCACACCATTTGTTACCGGCGAACTTTGTTTATCAATAATAGAAATGTCTATAGTTTCCATTTGATAGCATCACTAGGTCTATAGTTTCCATTTGATAGCATCACTAGATTGATAGTGTCAAGTTTGTTTGTTATACCACGTTATTACTCTCTCTTGAACTATACTTTCTCCACATTTTGCACTTGTTCCTTGTACAATTATATTTCATCCTGTGTAATGTTTGTTACATTTTGTATTTGATGTGTTTGGTATGTTTAACATGATCTAAACATTCTTACTTAAGTCTGAATTGAGTCCTTTTGCCCTCGGAAAAAACAGCAAAATTGTAGCCTAAAAAGTCTATAAAAGCCTGTACCATGCAGGGCAGCCCTTGTACTCAGTAAAAATGTCCTATTCTTTTCTGTGGGTCAGTGATCAGGCTCGTTTTGAGAAGCGGAGTATCAGATCTAGCATTACTCGGTGCCCTTTCAATTGATTCCTATAGTCTAGACTTTAAGATTTTCCAATGGAAGTGCCCTTTGCAATAATATGTAAATGGCCTTGCCTCTCAAAGGTGATAATCTTGGCCCGGAGAAAAAACAAAAAAAAATTATATCAATGTAATTGGCTCTGTCTGTTCATTGAAGGTGCTAGGCTTGTTATAGTTCGGTACTTGAGACCACTCGCATTGTAGCACCAGTTAAGTAAAAATGGCTGCCTGTTTATTTTGTTTTCATTGTACTGCAAATGTTACAGCACTGTCATGAATCAAGTTTCTGTCACTCGTGCCCATTTGTCCTGACCCATTATTATGATATACCGCCCTCTGTTGGTGAACAAATGCTATATTGACCATTATAAAGAAGTTTGGGTGAGAGTCGACCAGACTGAGCTATAAGTCAGTCTAGATGTCATTCGAATGCTGTGTGGTTTGACTAGCTAGTCTAACTGGATCAGCCTTGCCCCGGAGCACTGTTTCTCTAGTCAACTCTGTGACGGAGAAAGTTTTGTAAACTTTTGTAATTCCACGCATAGTTAATTTAAACAATTACCTGCTAGAGTACTTCATGGTTAAACAACAAATAAAGTTTTTTTTTACCAGTTTTTCAATCAGTAATATTCTCTATATGTTATGCAAGTTATGCAGAGAAATAAAAGAAAATGAACTTGGAAGGGCCAACACCTTTATCTGCCCACCTTGTCATCGCTTCGTTACTATGACGAACACAGACCACTCATACGTGACTTGAATTACAAATTGACTAAAGGTTAGCACCGGAACTTACTCCATGTAAAAAAAGTGTGACCTTTGACTTAACCTTATTACCACTACCAGACAGGAGTATTGCACCATCCTTTACTTCCTGTTGTCCACCGTTTAATTGTCGGCAGTATTTCCTGACATTGTGTGGTCCTTGGGCTATCATGGTGTGTTGGAGACAAGACAATGGAATTTCACACATTTGGATCGTCAATTCAGTGGCCCCTGAAACTGTCGGATTCATTTCAATCTATAGCCAATACCTGGGAATCTATTTTGAGTGCTGTGGTTTTCGATGCAATCTGTGCTTGAGATTTGAGAAAGAATTTCCTTTCCTTCCTGTCAACAGCCCAGTAGGAACGACACAATTTGTTTGTTTTTATGATGGACTTTCAGAGGTGGTTAGCTTTGGCTTCATGCATTTTAAATCATGTACATTTTGTTGGGTCTCAGTGTTTTTCGTCATTACTGGAAGTCAGAATAGACTGTGCACATCTCGCGCGTAAGCGAACTTCCAGGACCATTGTGGTCTCAACCATATGGAGCTTTACGTTGGCAAGATTTTGTTGCGTCTATTATTTTAGTTTAATGTACTTTATGACCATGAAAATTAAATATGTTGTTTGGAATGTAATACTAAGTGATACAAAATATAAAAGTAAAATCAATTCAACAATACAATGAAGAAAACCCAAGAAATAAATTTGACCTCTGCTTCCAGTTACTTGCAAAAAAATTAAGAATTTGTGCCCACCTCCGATCACCAAATTTTTTTTGGTTGCGCGATGATAATCACCAGACACTGTAATTGTCAGACGCTGAGCCTTTTCATTGCAGTCTACGGTTGTCGAGGCTTTAGCGTCCTCTTTAAACTGCGTCACGCGTTATTCTACGCCCGTGCGATCATCGTGCGTCTGCGTTTAAACCTGCTTTTAGTGGTTGCACTTACTCTGGCGTGGATTTACAAAAGTTAAGATCAAATAAACATCCTTGTCCCAGAGTTTTTAGTTTGTTTCAACAAAAACTAACAAATGATTTGTGTGTTTATTATGAAAGCTAAAACCCTTTTTATACAAATTTTAATGATTATTTTTGTTGGTCAGATTTTTTCATAGATCGAATTAAAAACAATGATTTGATTTTAAAAAAAAAAAAGTTCTTGGCGTGTTTTCTCGCTCCGATACGCGCGAGACTTGCACAGTCTATTAGGCACGACGACACATAGACAAATTATCTAATGTCAAAGGTCAAACCTCACATTAGAATAAGTTTGCCAAGATATTGACTAGCTTTAAGAAGCTTTCATTGAGTGATGTTAAGATTGATGCAGGTTTTAGGCTTCATTTTCATTGTCTGAGCAGATCACAAAGACTTGAAACATTATCATCAAAAATACTTTTAGAATTCCTTACAATATGTGCAAGGAATCTTGTGTTGCACGTATTCAAACTTTTTGGACCAAGTTGGTCCCTACAGTTTTGAGATTTGCACAAGTTCAAGTTCTGCTTTTCAAAATGCTTAGTTTAACTTAGTCTGTTGCTTAAAAGGTTGTATCGTAGCCATGAGATATATAAAAATAAAATAAGTTTTAACAAATCGGCAAAAGAAATAAAAAAATTAAACCTGACCTCCATTTTCAACAAATTGCTAAGGGTATTTTTATTTCTGATAATTTGTAATTAAATAGAACTTAACAAGAAAATTTGATTTCACAGAAAAAAAGTAGTCTTCGTTCAAGTTCCTCGTTTTCAATATGTGTGAGATTTGCACAGTCTTTTGAACAAACAGTTGGTTAGAAATGTGATACAGACTTTAAAATGTCCCTATTAGGTTTCTAAATAGAATAATTTGAATAAGTAGGCTTAATTAAGCCTATGGCTTATCTAGAATTAGGTAAATTAGCCTGACTGCTTTGCTAATTTGTGAATCACCATTCACTATTGCCTGTCATTCATGTACTTGGTACACTTATAATATTAAGCATTTTGTCAAAACTGGTCTAGTTTGGTGGTCTAGTGGTAAGACATCTGCTCTAGCAATGCAATGGTTGTGGGTTTGAATCACAATGGAGTGACTTACCCTGTGGATTTTTTTCACAAAACTCCATTTGTACAAAGCTCAAAATTCACTTGAAACGATGAAAACAAGTAATATGGGAGTTACTAGCTGTTTATCATCCCTGCCATGCAAATACATTGCTAGGTATTTGCAGGGCAACAGGGCAAGGATGCTAAACAGCTACCGGAATAAATGTTTTCTAAAAGAATTTGTGAAGGAAGACGACAAACCATAGACAACAGTATTTTTAATGGCGGATGAGTAGTTCTTGACCCCATAGGTTTGACCATTCAAGGTCTGTGACCTCAAACTGCCTGGAGTCCTTCACTCTGATCCTGTGTTGGCTGACCGTGTGTTGGGGTTCAGTGCCACCTTCTTGTCATGTGACAGAGAAGGGAGGGAACCAAAACCTTGCCAGCTGTTCAGGAAAGGAAATGATGAGACAGTGTACCCTGACATTGAGGGGGTCTGTCACCAGACCAGGGTCTGTCACCAGACCATGCGTTAACCCAAAGGTCTCTTGGCGATGACAGACTGGATGGAAGTGCGATGTCCAAGTTCTCAAATAAATTGGAACTGCTAAATGTTCTGATGACTTGTGATGAGTACATCAAGCTATTTAGTCGTTAATTCAGGCCTTGGCTTTTGCTTTATGGAAAGTATCCCACTTGGCTAATAAAGTGTGCTCTTTACCTGCCCCCAGGAAGTTTTAGTAGATTGGAAACATGGATTGTCATAAATAAATCTATCTATAGTATTAATGGTAGTGTTCACAACCAGTGTAATTGTCAAATGAAGTTACATTCACACACTCAAAAACAAACCAAGGGTCGATTTCACCAAACTCTTCCTAACTTAGGACTAGTCCTAGGCAATGCTAAGAGATAGGACTAGTCTTAAGTTACTCATCCTAACTTAGGACTAGTCCTATCTCTTAGCATTGCCCAGGACTAGTCCTAAGTTAGGAAGAGCTTGGTGAAATCGACCCTTCAACACTCTTAAAAATATATGAAGTAAATCTGGAAAGGAAAAAATATGAGCATTTAAAACAAGTTGGTTGTACAGTTTTTGAGCAGACAATAGGGTAAGTTGAGAAGTGGTGTTTCCTGGCCTGTGGCAGTTTTTGCTAGACATATTGTATGCCAGGATAGGTTGAGCCCTGTTGTTGCTTGGATGGCATTTCGGAGTTGTCTTCACTTTGAATGTCTTTCCACTATTTTCCGAAAAAAGTGCCTGACTTTTTCAGTGACCAGTCAGCATGATCAGTTAGTTAGCTTGACATCTCACTGGTCCACCAGTATGTTTCAAGTATGGGATGGTTTTCAACAACGAAATAGCCAGGCTACTTCAGATGTAACTTTTTACTATACTGGTCCTGAGTTCAGTGAAGTTCAGAGAATTATCCTTCTCCTTTTCTTGCCTAAAGTTCCATAAGATTGTATAATAAATAGTACAGTACGCGTACAACGACTTTGTTATTCTAAGTCGCAGTCTACGACACAGTCTCTGATTCTCAGGAAGTGATATTATCTCTTGATAGACTTGTTTTTTCCCGTGCTGGTGTTTGTGTCAACTTTGTAGTGAAGGCTAGCGGATTTTACGTCAGTCCGTCGGCCGGTCAGGGTGTACCCTTCTGATTAAAAAAATGTGTGACCTCAGTGAGATAGCCCTGAAGATTATGTCATTGCCATCAGATTTTGATGCTATTCAACTTTAAATTAGTATTGATGGCCTAAATTCCATTAACAAATTAGAAGAAGGGGGGGGGGGGGTCAGCCTATTTGATGAGATATTCACAAGCTGGTTTAAAGCGTTTGTTTCTCGAAATCTAGAGGATGGGAATGGATTTACTCTTCAAGAAATAGTTATGTAATATCCATTTAAAAGTCTTCAACAGAATTGGTAAGGATAAAAAAACATTGTTTAATTTTTTGGTGAGAAAGCTTACTGATTGTGAAGTTCATACTAGAACCATTTTTATCTGTGATACAATGTATATCATCACTCCAATGGACAGGGTAGAGATGACACACAGTTATGTAATATCCATTTAAAAGTATTCAACGGGATTAAAACAAACTTTGTTTAATTTGTGTACGAAAGCTTACTGATTGTGAAGTTCATACTACAACCATTTTTTTCCCAGTGAAATATCACTGCAATGGACAGGGCAGAGATATCACACAATCTTCGTTGGATTGAGGTCACGCGTGTTGCATTGCTGGTAAAGAGCCCCCCCTCCTTAGTAATGACACAAAAGGCATTGACGTAATTCCTGGCTAGGAGTTCATTCAAAACTACACGCACCACTCTCATAGTATTTACTGAACACTTTGTACCAAGTTTGCTCATCTTTTTGTTAATTTTTGTTACTCAAACAAATTGGACATAATATGTCATCATGTCACTTAGAGAACCTGATGCTGGTGCAAGTGAAATAGCCTTGAAACTTAGAAGAGTGGTACAGCTAACCCACCTTTCAACAAAGCATCACAAGAGGGCGCTGTGGCAAGGCAACCAGTCCACCGTCCCCAGCAGTAGTTAAAAAAAATGTAATAAACACAATATTTAGGTATGGTGCCTAATCACCACAGGAAATGTAAATAACTAAACATGGGTTGAGAGAAAAATCAAATGGTCCTCATTGGGATTTGAACCCAAGACCCCTGACACTGTTAAGTCATAATTCCAAAGTTAAAACTGCCTAGTTTGTTCTGACAATAAAAACATTTCTTGGTGAAGAAATCTCCCTTGTTCTGAAATAAATGTAATTAATAAATCTCAAAACATATAGATGGTCAACTCCAAATTGATTTCATTAATGTGATAACTTTTACTGGGAATAAGTAATATTATTCTGGTTTTTACCTAAAGTTACACTGATGTGTGGTAAGCACTGAATGTTCAGAGCTGTCCAAGTCCTGTTTGAAAAAAATCTACAAACCACTCATATGGGATTCGAACCCACGACACAGGCATTCTAGTGCAGATATCTTAACCAATATTAAAAGTTTATTGACCAAGGTCACCAGCATTAACTTTTAAGTTCTATTTATCTACCATCGTTTTTGCTTGACTCACTAAGCCAAAAAAACCTGATAGCCCAGTTCCAATGTTCCAACAAACGCAAGGCAGTTGACGTGTCATCGGACCAGCTGCTAATCTCTCATCTCAAAGTTCAACGACCTCTCGATGGCACAATGGTTTTAATTTCTCTTCTCTTCACTACTCTGGAATCGGTCCCAGATATACTCTGACATTCCAAAAGCTACATAAGCTGTGTTCAATTATTCATCGGCCAATGTAAGCTGATTAACATTATTTGCATTGTGTTCAGCAAGGTAATGAACTCAAGCAAGACAAAGTGTTTTCAATCATTATAATGGCTATCAGCTCATCTTCTTTCATCACAATCAGTTTCATAAACAATTAAACCTTGCTTTGAAGCAGACCTTGGGCTTGGGCACCCCATGGACTTCGGCACCCCATGGACTTCATTTCATGGACATGCTAACTGAAACCCCCAAAAAAGAAATAAACACATACAATTTTGCTTACCAGAATATGGTTACCAGTCAAAGTGTCACATCACAGGTACCATAAATGGTACCTGTGACTGGTTTCCTACTCATTTTTGCTTAGGGGCCATTCATAATAGTCAATGTTTAAAAATTTCGATTTTTTTT
>JAUELU010000064.1:1995072-2007765 GCA_032357145.1 Evasterias troschelii | reverse complement strand
TAAACCATGTAAGTTTAATGTAAATCTGTGAGTTTTTCTGTTTTGTGTTTTACCAGAAGTATAGAGACCCTTTAACGTATAGGCCATGCATTCTACAACATTCACCTGAAGACGATCAAAGCATACTGATCGAAACCTCGTATTGGTGAACTTCAGGTCAAAACTACCACAACTCATAAGGAATTCTTTGTACATGGTGTATCCGCAAACCTCGATGGACTAATGAAAGCAGAGTTACTTATTGTATTCTGAGTATCAGCGATTTTTTGTAGAGACTTAATCACGAAATTTGATTTACGAAGTGCATTGTACCCAATTTATTTAATTTATTTTTAATTCGTTGACAATAATTGAGTGATTTTGAGGATGCTCTGTCAAATGTTATCTAAATGCTGGATGAACACAATGCCAGAAATGACAAGAAAGATAAGAAGTTAGCAAAAGTTTTGTATAATTTGTTGTCACATTATAATTGTATATTTTTAGAAATGTATACAATGAATAAAAGGTGAAGCAGGGCTGTCAAGGAAGTACAAAAGTATAGAATCTGTCATCGAAGGATTTGTACAACCAGACCCCTGTCAACGATAGAAATTTACATAATTTTTGAACTGGAAATTGTACACAAACACCTTACACAAAAGTAAAACAGTAAAATAAAAGCAATTCCAAAATCTGTCAGAATACCCACAAAAACAAGAGACAGGAAAAAACCACCAAAGACACAAGACTAAGCCATTGAGCTATACATTGTTGTAAACCAGGCAGCTGATAAATCACACAAGAGTCATAAGTGTACCTAAGTAATGTTTTTCTAAAGTCTGGTCTTAATTATTACATTATCTGAACAAATTGTTTGCCACATTACTTGCCATATACTGTGAAAATATTGCTAGTATTTTGTGTACACACTATGGAAGTATAAAGGTTCACAGGGTCACGTGTCTGCACGTCATTGTAAAAATTTGGCAACTAGAGAAATTGCTTATTGCACTAGGGCGGTAGCCATTGCATAACAAGCAAATATTCTAGTCATTTTTCTATTGTCACTCATCACCCTCCAATCACAACTAGCCTACACTATAAGTCCTTATTGTGTACGTACAAGATAAGTCATCATCGCTTACAACATATCGTGTGATAATTATCATGTACATGTACGTACACGGTAAAAGAGAGACCTTTTTAAATTATTATTGTGGCGGCAATAAACTCTCGTTCATTTAATTCCCATCATCTAGTTTTCAAGAATCACATCCTGTCCTCTAACCCAGTTCTCCATTGTCCTTAAGTAGTTTTACACAATATTGATGTATTTTCCATTCAGTCGGTGATGTGATGTTTTGTATGTCATTTTTATCAAGTTGCTACTGTTTCTTTGCCTTGCCTTGTTACTGTTTTGTTATATTTTTTTATTTTTGGAGTGTTTTTTTTTTATAGGGATCGTAGTTTCTTAAAGTATTTTTTTGTTATCGAGTGTATTTCAGTCCAACCGTTTATATGTTGAGGTTACAAATAAGTGCTGTACTCTGCTATTCTATGTATTGCTGCAATATTAATACATGTTTAAGCAACATATGCCATTTTCTCGACTTTGACAAAATTGATGACGAAATTTATTTTCCGGGGGATCGCACTCATAAAAGTATCCATTTTCCACTGATGATTGTCAACCACGGGACACGTTGTCCATGAAAAGCGTTTGTATAAAACCGCTTTGCGAACTAACACGGTCCGCCATTTTGTGGAGTCAACAAATTTGACTCTACAAAATGGCGTGTCGTGTAAGTTCACGATGTAAAAGGAAAACAACGCAATTTCGAGGCATATTTGTGTGGATCATTATATTCTACTATTAAAACATCATTCTTACTTAGTGCATTTCATAACAAACGGTTTTAAGCGCTTTTCATAGACCAACTCGCCCGTTCCAAGGCAACGTGTCCCTTTAAGCATTGCACTGAAATAACTCAGGTTCACGTAGCGAATGGTATGCTCACGGACCGAACCACTTACACTTAGTCAGGTTTGCTCTAATCCACGAAATTATCGTTACCTCTCAATCCCGCGGGCGGAGAGGGCCCCCAGCCCAGAGGATCGCATGCAACACTACCGTACACAGCAGTCATTTCTCCCATCAGTTTTTATAGATAAAAGCCTTCCTGTCTCGCGAGCCCCGGTCAGGGTTGACAGCAAGAGGGCACGCGGGAACTCCCTTGGCAAAAAATAAGAAATGTCATTTCCATTTTCAGTTCTCTGGTCTGCACTGTGTTTTGAGTATCCGTGAAGACCGTCCACGTCAATATTCGGATTACAACGAGGGTAAATGGCAGGCAAGAATTGCACTCAACTAATTTCCAACTGCTACTGGGAGAGTAGGGCCGAGTGGCGTGTAGGGTCTTTAATGTAGGCTGGCTTTTGTGCGGTTGGAGTCGAACATCGACACTAATTTAGTTGCAATGTAAAATAGAGGATGGCGGGGAAAAATGGGAAGGAACAAGGGCACTAGTTATCAATAAACACACTTACAAATCGTACCTGCAAAGAAAGGCCGTAATGAATTGTAAAACTAACTTTAAGAAATACTTATTTACATGCACTTTGACCTTTGCTCTGCTGATAATTTTACATTCCTCACGTACAATGTTTTCAACATCCCAATTTGCAAACTACCATTATACGAATTGGAACATAAATTAGGTACATCATGTATAATTATTTCGAAGAGTACATTTATTTTCATTTCTTACAACTATTTATTCTGTGAAAAGACTAGTTTAGGTAGCACAAGAGGTGTTCTGGACACCTAATAACAAGCATGGGCATCCACTTTAAACTTGAAAATTGATTGTTACTCTACATGTACCTAAGATTTCTTGTAAACGCAGTATAATTTATACTTTTAGTAATTGCCAAAGACCAGTATCCTCACTTGTGTACACCAACACAAGCATAAAACAACAAACCTGTAAAAATTTCGGATCAATTGGTCATCGAAGCTGCAGGAAAATAAGAAAAACAAAAACCATGTTGTATAGAATTGTGTGCTTTCCAATGCTTTCGAAAGACTTCATGTCTGAAGCCTTTCTGAGATTCAAGTATTTTGGTGAGAAATTACATCCTTCACAAAAACTACTTTACTTCAGAGAAAGTCGTTTCTCACAATGTAAGTATTTATGGTAATGTATTTCTTGAGTAATTACCAAAAGTGTCAACTACCTTTAAAGAACAAATCTGCGATGGCCCTATTTAGCACATTTATTTTCTCTTATGATTTCCTCTGGACTTGTGCCAAATTCAATGCTCGTACCAGTAAAGGCACAATTCCATTCGTCACCAGCCTGCCGTATAGTTCCTTGTTCGGCATTGACGTCCTCACGCCACCATCTTTAAGGTAAACAACGATGACGAACCAATGAAAACACATATTAAAGTACGCGCGGCGTACATGACGGACCAATGAGCAACCTTTAGACTAAACACTTCGAGGCTCGTGAAGAATGCCAGATACCGGCCTAATAGCACCTGGCAGCTCGCTGCCAGATGTACCTTTGACCTTGACTCATCGTGTGCGTTTTGTCACCACTAATTACGGGTCTTTTGCATGTAAATTATCTTCAATGAAACCACTGCGTTTGTAAGACCAGCGCCTGTCTTTATCCTTACAGATAAAGACAGGAGACCAGTCTACCTTCCTTTGACCTCTAGCCGAGGGCGCCCTACTGAAATATCATAATGTGCATAAAAAGGTGACCTCTATATTTTGGGGAACTAAAACGAATGGAAGTTCTTTGTTCAACAAGTATCCCAACTACACAACTCTATGATAGCGTGAGAATCATCCTATCTACTCACAGCCATGCATTTATTATTCCAAGTCAGTAACCCTCCAGGTGGCTGTACCTCCAATGACCTACATCGTGTTCTGAAGATCATGGAAATATACCTCATCTTTGGCATTCTGTAATACACGTCTCTGTATAGCGATAAGTGGCTGGTGTAGGTCCCATACCCCGCATGCCATCTCATCTCCCAAGTCGACCCGTCTTGATCAAGGTATAGGACGGCAGTTAATGTGTGCGTCAATTCAATAGACGGTTACCATCTTCCCTCATGGATCATGTAACAGATAATTTAAAGTTGCAGCGCGCCCGGACGTAACCATCCCCGCGTTCTCTGTCTCCATTTACAGTCCCACTCTTCCTTACGTAAATAACCGCGAGAGTTGAAGTATACCGAGAGTTGAAAAAGACCGGGTTAAAAGCATAGTCAGTCCAATTACAATTGATCTAATACCGGGTGTTGTTCTGATGGGCATTGCGTTATACCTATCAACTTTCTCCAACATTTTTTGTCTTTCTTTCTCATCCACGCCGGCCGGCTGTCTATG
Organism: Evasterias troschelii; assembly: GCA_032357145.1. Lineage (NCBI taxonomy): Eukaryota > Metazoa > Echinodermata > Asteroidea > Forcipulatida > Asteriidae > Evasterias > Evasterias troschelii. The sequence continues at coordinate 2,003,375 of JAUELU010000064.1, read as the reverse complement.
GCTCCTTTGTGACAAGGTATTTTTGTATTGATGTGCAGAGAGGAGAACGGCAATATAAAAAAAATGTAGAAGTCTTTTTAAGAAGAAGTGGCAGAGTGTAAGAGACTGCGTCAGACTTTGACTTTCAATGACATCTTTATTTAAAAAACGATTGAAGTCATTTTTAATAATAGTTTACAAAATTACTGGGAAAGCAATAAGTATAAGCAATAAGACAATAGACATAACAGTGTAAAACATCACGGGGGTATCCCTAGCCAGAAGAGACAAAAACCACGCCCACCCCTAGCCCTCCAACTAGGCAAGGTGCAGAAGGAGTCAAACACTCTTTGGAAGTGGTCAGAAAGAGAGAGAAAGAAAGGAATTACCATGATGTATCACGGCAGACTCGCAGATATTGCCGCCGCAAGTCGACCGAACATTTCTTTTTATATACATTAAAATTTCGTGATATTTGTAGTCAGACGAAATGACACGATGAGAATAGGTCTATATCTATATTTTGCTTTGGTTATGTGAAGCATAGTTTAAAAACTGTATCCCCTCTATATCATCCAGATCCGGATAAAAATGAAACTGAAAATTAAAAAACAGAAATAGTTCAGTGTAAATAGGTCTTGAAATCTAGGAATGTCTGAAATCATCGCTCGGTGTTTTGTTTTTTTTGTGTTTGGCATTCATCTGCTGTCGCACCTTTTCTGCTATCGGTACATCACTTTACCTTCTCAGGAAGGTAAACACATTTATCACACCCACTGCAATCCCGTAGGTTGGTGTTGTTTGTTATTCAGGCCCCCATGGCTCTTGTCATCTTCAAATGTGATGCAATCTGTCAGCATGCTCTGCCTGGATGCTATATTTGCAATATCATCACCATATGAGCCAATTCAAGTGGCATGTCTGGATAGACTGCTCCCCCCCCCCCCCACTGCAACCATCTTGATTGAAAACAGGCTTCGTCATCACCATATCGACGTTTTCATTGGACGAGTTTTTACGCGGAGCGCACGCGCGTTGGCCTCGTCGACGCATCGACGTTGCTGGTGGTACGCTCGTATGAATTTACTTGGCTTGCATGCACTGACCGAAACCAACCAAAGGTCAAACGTAAGAAGATCTGAAAAGTAGTTAATGGCCGGTGTCTGGCGTGTTTACAAGTGTCTCAAAGTGTGCCGTCAGACGATCATTCTGCACCGTGACCTGCTTCACTGATCACCCACTGTTTGAGGCAGCGTGGCTTTTAAGTAATTGCACACGACGTAAAAAGAATCGAACCGGCGCTTCACTCCAAACACAAATTAACCGCAGTTTTTAAAAGCATTCGCGTGCAAAGATGGAGAGACTTGTTAACAAGTCAATTCCTTTTGGGCAGGAACATCAAAATGGTGTGCAGACTCTAACACATTGGAGCCAGAGCTCTGCACTGAGAGATTTGCCATAACCTGCGATTAGAAACCATTTTCGGTGGTCCCCCCCCCCAAAAAAAAAAAAAATAATGACAAATGCATGTGCGCACACATTATGCCATACTAGACTGCTACACACTAGATTGTGCTGCATTTGGACAGAAAATGGCGTCCAGCAACCACGTGACCAAGGAAAACTGGTCCCTTTATGTCGCAACTTTCTCAATACACAGCTCTGACATAGGGGATAGTTTCACAAGTTAAATGGACATTGTAGTTGATAATTTACTTTAACAATGCTATTACGACTATTTAGTGTAGAGTCAAACAGAAGCGATGCACTTAAAACTTCTAAAATATTTTCCAATATATGTTACTGAAGACTTGTCGCCCAAAGTGCTCGTGTTTCAATAAAAATGTGTTTTTTCATTTGTATAACAAAATATAGTATAAAAGAAAACAAACATTAATGTAGTTGATTTATTTTCTTTGGTTACTTCTTTCAAGGTGGTACACCATTATTCTTCTTCAACTAAAAATCAAACAAAAACAAAATACACAAGGTAAAGAAAAAGAAAAACAAAGTCAGGCAACCTTTTCGCAAATTGAGATAGCTAATGTTTTTGGTTTTTTTATTGTCACCGCAGCGGGGACCTAACAAAGATTATTGAAGTCTGAGTGTGATACGTGTTTGTTAACATGACCCCGTCTAGTAGTCATGATCCATCAGTATATAATCCAAAGAAGAAGAAGAAGAAAAACGAAAAAAAAACAGAAAAAAAAAACAAGCCATGTGCTGTATCTTTAAAACCAATCTGCACAAATACAATTTACAAGATGACCTAACTGGTACCCCTGACCTGGCGGACATGTTCAAATAAATTGACATTATGATTACCAGCGTGATATGGATATGCGATCCCCTAAAACATGTGTAGATGATTGAAGAATGTTCACGTCCCCAGGGGACGAGCGGAAGTCTTCAATCGTACATAGCCCCAGAACGGAAATTGAAAAAAAAAAAAAGGGAACCGAGGAGATGTGGGAGCGAGGGGGGATATTTATGTATTCAGGCACGTAGGTTGTGAGGTCTCTTCTTCGCCCCAATGACATGAATATTTTACCTGCACGTGGCATCCAGGGAAATTGAGAGCAAGTAAAGAATTCAATATTTAGGAATGGTACATGACTGATCCAGAACGGAGGGAAATAAGCAGCATAATCTTATCAGTGTAAAAAATGGGAGTTGATTTTGTATGACTGCTGCAATGTCGTATAGATACGTATTAAACTAGGATGATTTTTTAAGAAAACACCTGAGAACGAGTGTGCTTCAACCTTGAACGTTGCAATCCAAACACACAATCTGACTTCTCTCAATAACCAAATTATACGTTGTGCTCACGTCATCAATTATTACGTTAGTATTAATACTCGATGAGGGAGATGTGCATGCAGGCCCTTGTTAAAGTCATCATCAAAAAAATCATGGCCGTTGAAAATCAGTAATTTCATTATTCTCATCATTTTGATTACTGGATGACAGTCAAGGATACTAAATAGAGAAAGAACTTGATATTTTAACTGCCCCGATAGTGCAGTTAAAATATAGGTCATACAAATTGAAATCTATTATGTGAAGGTCCTTCAATTTGTTGAAATATTTATTTTGAGACAAATGTTTTGATAACTTTATTTTTTAGTTATGTAGGTCAACTTTATATTGAAGTGCTCTGTAGTAACCGTGGTCTGACTGTTCTCATTGCATTTCAATAACACTGTGTTGTTTATTGTGCACTATGCAAGCAATTAATTGGAGTCTTATGCACATCACTTTGCTACGGTTGAAATATTGTTTTCATGTCAATCAGGCACATCCAAACCTTTATTGGCGAGGCAATTAAGTTAGTTGGCTCTCACTGCCCATTCCCTGCCCTGATTTAAAGCTTATTAACGGGGGGAAGATCTAGTCCATGGACGCACCAGCAGGATTCCATCCCGGTGTCAAGCTGTCGATCCCCACCAAGCCCCACTACTACCTCCCTCGCCGTATCCTTTCCCCCTGACTAATTTGACTGTGTCACAGTAAGCTATTTCTGCTGCTTAGTCTCCAATCTTAAGACGATCAAATTTCTCAACGTAAATTAGACTGAGGGTAACCTGGAGACCGCGTGAGTCTTCATGCTCCGTTGCCGTTGCATAAACCCAAATCAAATTAAAGATAAACACCCAAACATTACTTGGCGAGCAAGGTCAATCCTATGGCTAGATGTTTTATATTTGCATTGATAATTATACGCGAAGCCTGATGAAAACAGAAGATCCACCGCACAGTTTTTCCTACATAAACACTATGCTGTATACTTTTGCAGAAATCAGGCTCTTCAGCGCACATCAATTAACCAAACACAATCATTCAGCCAGTCTAAATATATGAAAATCTTAAGCCAAAGGCTTGCCCCAAGGTGCTTAGGCACAAAAGAATCAATAAGTCATTGGCGGTAGGCCTCCTGAAACAAGTATAGGCTTTCTAAAGTGTCCTAAATGTACAAGAAGTAACTAATAGTAAACATTTTCAGTCGAGTATCGAACATGACTAAACAGGTTATTTTTCTCTTGAGTATCTAGAGTGGCTTTTGAGTAAACGAGTAGTCTACCAGCCGAGCACGAATACGAGTACCCATAAAACGGCACTTGGGAGGTACTAGAATATACAAGTACCCATGAAATAGTACTCAGGAGGTACTCGATTACGAGTACCTATGAAACAGTACTCGGAGGTACTCGAATACGAGTACCTTAGAAACGGTACTCGGGAGGTACTCGAATACGAGTACCATGAAACGGTACTAGGAAGGTACTCGAGTACGATTACCCACGAAACGGTACTCGGGAGGTACTCGAATACGAGTACCCATGAAACAGTACTCAGGAGGTACTCGAATACGAGTACCCATGAAACGGTACTAGGGAGGTACTCGAGTACGATTACCCACGAAACGGTACTAGGGAGGTACCCGAGTACGAGTACCGAATACGAGTACTACAACGCTGCAAGTTTACAGAAAAAACCGTTGTTCGGTGTTTATTCAAAATCTTTATACCTTAATTTGTAGATTTTATGACAGTTTCACAGGCAGGTTAGTAAGATGTGTTTATTGGAAAATAGTGTTTTGATTGCATGTAGTGACTCTAGTGACGATGCACCGTATGTTAGCCGACTGTCCACAATTTGTTCTTAATTCTGGCATCACTTTCTTTCATTAGATATATAGATAATAGGTATGTATATAGAAATGCACCTATTTTCCACCTTTTTAAAAAACATTAAAATTCATATTCCGCTGGCAAACACTGGAAAAAAAGACAAAATAACATGCGTTTACAATTTGATTAAAAAGCAGTTTCAGAGACCATGAAAAGACCACAACACAAATTACAGCACAGACTGAATAAAATATAAATAAATAACATGCAAATAAAACAACAATAAATAATAAAAGGTAATCTCGAGGACGCAAATAAAGACAACCAGGAAATAAAGTCTGAGGACCTCTCCCGATTGCATATAGAGCTGCAAGTAGCTAGCACTGTAAATGGCCTTTCTGGCAAGTAAGATACTGCACTTGTCACATTTTGTATTATAATTTTCACATAAAGTCAAGAGTTACAAACTTAACAGCTGAACAAGTTTTGAGATGTGCTCCCTTCCTTCATATCGGAAGTTGATAAAAATCAGTTATTGCAATCTCCATAAAATTCAAGATTTAATATTGTCTTCCATTGAGCTGTGTTCATACCATTGCCTGCAAGTAGTCCAGGCTCTTTGTCCCCTTTGTAAAATGTGTGATACCACAGGTTAAATGGTCTATGTGCTACTTATCCCAGATATTATGGTGGCCTATCATATAACTATTTGAAGTGAAGTCGATAACGGGGAACGAAGATCTTGAACAAAGAACGGATATAGCTGTAAGGTCAAATCAAGGTCTTCCACTCTAAAACTCACCCGTCAAGTGTGTGTAAATAAATGATAAAGTTGTTTCGTCAACAATAAACCCGGGTCAAGAAAGAGTCAGTCCCCCTGTGACCTGGTATCCATGTCAAGAACGGGTCAGGCCCCCTGTGACTTGGTACCCAGGTCAAAAATGGGTCAGGCCCCCTGTGACCTGGTATCCAGATCAAGAACGGGTCAGGCCCCCTGTGACTTGGTATCCAGGTCAAGAACGGGTCAGGCCCCCTGTGACCTGGTATCCATGTCAAGAACGGGTCAGGCCCCCTGTGACCTGGTATCCAGGTCAAGAACGGGTCAGGCCCCCTGTGACTTGGTATCCGGGTCAAGAACGGGTCAGGCCCCTTGTGACCTGGTATCCAGGTCAATAACGGGTCAGGCCCCCTGTGACCTGGTACCCAGGTCAAGAACGGGTCAGGCCCCCTGTGACTTGGTATCCGGGTCAAGAACGGGTCAGTCCCCCTGTGACTTGGTATCCAGATCAAGAACGGGTCAGGCCCCCTGTGACTTGGTATCCGGGTCAAGAACGGGTCAGGCCCCCTGCGACCTGGTATCTGGGTCAATTCTTAACCAGGAGTTTTCGGGTGGACATTCCAAAAACAGAATTGACTCATATCCGGGTCCTAAATACTGGGTCAGTATAACCCGAAATCTGTGTCGGTAAATTTGACGCAGAATCCGAGTTGATATCCAATTTCCTCTCAGTCGGTCAGGCTAACCCGCAAATGGGTCAGGGGCCGATTTCACAAAGCACTCGAGCAGTCAGTATTACCATTAGTGATTTGTATTGTGACATCACACTTTGCTTAGCAATTTAGAGTGATTTGCAGTTAAGACCAATCTTAGGTCTTTGTGAAATCGAGCCCAGGCCCCCTGTGACCCGTGGTCTGGATCAATTCTTACCTGGGAATTTCTTAGAGTGTGTTGTGTCTTTAAACACACCCGGTCTCAAGACATGGTGTAAAGCATCGCCCTGTAGTCTGCTCATGCAATACGGATTCACATTACATTGTTAAACGTGACTCGTGATGTATGCACAGACTAGATACATTGAGTTTATACGTTATACGGGAAATGGATAGAGTTTCGGGCGTGTTGCCGCCTTCAAGAGGGGAATACAAGATGGATTAATTTTTTACGACTCGTTCCAACATGAATTTAAACATCTGATTGGAGCTTGCGCGATTTGTACCATGCATGTGAATAAAAATCTAAAAAAGGGATTCCAACTGGTGCTCATATAAAGACATTTAAAGTTATGATACATTATGTTCACAATCGATTTGGAACAATTATGCTCGACCCAATGTGACCGAAACACCGGTGTGTCGTGTCTGACCTACAGACCTTATAATTCACATAGTGTCATGCCCTCGCCTAGAGGTCAACAGGAGGTTGTTTATTGACCAATCCTGTCCGCCGCGCGTACAAATCTGTGCGTTTTCGAAGGTATATTGTGTCCGACAAACGATTCTTTGAGTCCTTGAATGTGTCCGACAAACGATCATGTCCGACCAATAATTGTATCCAACAAACAAGTATTTCCTACAACGCCTAATGATAAACCATGTTATGTCCGACACATTGTGTCCGAAAAGGTTTGACTCATTGTGTCCAGAGCTAGTCCCACGCGCCATTCGAACATTATTGGGAACTCAGACATCTCTTTAATGTGTGAACGAAACAAACCTACGCTCTTCATCGAGTCCAACATTTCAGATACACACGAGACAGACACAGTTTTATTAACCCAATTCACTTGAGCCAAATTTCATGGCTCTGCTTACCGCCGAGTTCTGCGCTTCACGGCCCGGTAGAAACGCGCACCTTTCAGTTCGCCCTAAGCACAGAATTCCGCGGAAATCAGTGCCATGAAATTGGGTCTTGATGTCATCATTACAAAACAAAATTGGTTTTGCCTTTTTTAGGGGAGTCAGTGTGTAACTGTGCAATTTGCTTTTAAGGCGACGAGTGCTACTTTTGTTTTTGGATGCTTAATTTTGTCAATTAACAGCAAGATGGGCCTCAACAAGTCTCCAAATGTCTCCATTTTGTGTGTTGGTACCAACTGACTGTGCCCCAATGCACGTTTACACATTCACAAAATTATCCGTTAGACGGTCACTGTTTGCAACGTCGAGCCCTCTACTCAAAAAAGGATCTATTCGGGTGTCACAGCAAACCTTACTCATTATATACTTAGTTCACAATAACTTTTAACACAACTTGAGTCCAAAATGGCAGACCAAGGGCCGACAGTATAGCCACCAGTGACGTCATGCAAGGGGTTATTCAAAAGAATATGATAACAATGTGTTGTCTGTTTTCTCGAAGAAATAGAACGACGAATCAACTGAAGCGTTCCAAACACTGACGCAGTGATAGCTGTATAACTATGTTTGGTATAAGTATTATGTAGAACCATGTCCTAACACAGCACCTTTTAAAAGTCCCTTTCAAACGAGAGCAACCTAGCAAGGGTCCCTTGCTCAATAGTAGCATGGTTGTAAAATGTTCATAAAATGTACCTCGTGTGAACAGACAACACTTTTTGTACTGTCTAAGGTCCCTTGTAAAGTTTTTCCACTGGCTGCAAAGTTATAAACATTGAAAAATAGGACTCTGTCATGTTATCATCCATTTTCTTTTACATATAAATAAAACAAATTACCTTCTTATCTCCCTCTTCCCACCTTTGATTTTGTTTTGTACTTGTGGTTATACCTGCCCCCTCTTTTAAAGCCACTGGACACTATTGGTAATTGTCAAAGACCAGTCTGCTCACTTGGTGTATCTCAACATATGCACAAAATAACAAACCTGTGAAAATTTGAACTCAATTGGTCGTCGAATTTGCGAGATAATAATGGAAGAAAAAAACACCC
>JAUELU010000064.1:1852979-1862988 GCA_032357145.1 Evasterias troschelii | reverse complement strand
TTTTTTACATGCCCCCCCCCCCCCCCCCCCGCCCCCATCATTTTACCTGCGGGCGATTTTTAGTGTGCGGGTTTGATTGACCATCATTTGCCGGTTGGTGGCGCGCACTTCAGATCTCAGTCAGAGGCACTGGGAAACTTTCAGACAGTGCTTGATTATTCACAAGCTCGACTGAATATTTAATAAATTAAGTTACCAGACTCCGAATGCCGCTGTGGACGGAGATTGTGTCCCCCGGAGATGTTGTCCCCCCATATGGAGAACTGTGTACAAACTTCTTTTGATAGCGCCCTCTTTTGAATCATCCCTCTCCAGACCACGTTAATTTCCCGTTGGGGGACAGAATCTCCGGGCGACAGATTTCCCTAGGACACCGCCTTACAGTTATAGAGCGACTAAAACATCTGCCACTCATTCAGTTTAGCTAGGCTCGTGACAAGCAAAAATTGCGTGTACTGCTTGGCCGAGTTTTAAAACAAAATTCTTACTGGACAACACTGCTATGTCAAAAACATTTCATTCGGTCGTTACTTTCCAAAATTATCACCGAGGTTTTCCAACATAGCAAGTCATTAGTTGGGGGCACAGGACCCCACTACCTCCCCAAGAAACACCAACGAACACACGTACGGGGCAGGATCCCACACAGAGGTGCTTTGATTGCCCAAAGTAGGCCCCTACTTGTACACAATCTCAGTCTCAAAACTTGGACTTCAATAAATTTGAATTCAATATAACCAATCACACAATTTCTTTCTTATGTTTCCCTGTATTTTAAACACCACTACTTAGTACTCTATTCATTTCATTAACAGCCCAATTAGAGTCAAAAACAGGATGAATAGATAAAGGGGGAATTAGAAAATATTTATTTGAAAGAAAGATTTCAAGAAACGTTGATTCGTAAGTAAACAGACTTTTATTAAAATAATCTTGTTGACGAGTATTATGCAATTTAAACATAATTGTCCATGAGTTGAAGGACAATAAACAGAATTCTTTTTAAGAAAAGAAAGAAGAAGAAGAAAAAAGACAACAACGACCTAACAAACAATCAAACAAACCCAATATGACAAAATATATATAATTATCCAAGAGTTTATGGACAATAAACAGACTTCTTTTTAAGAAAATAAATAAGAAAAAAACAAAAACAAACAACAAAAACCAAACAAACCCAATATGACATAAATGTTTATTTCATATCATTCACATTTTTTATCTTTTCACTCGGAGTGAACTTTTTACGTCTAGAATGCAACATTCTACTTGAATGTCAGAGTTGAGTGCAGCACTTTCTTAAGGGCATCTTGTCAACAGTCACAACGATTTTATAAACAATAATGTCGTCCTGCAGACAGCTATAGACTTATGAACTCGATTTATTTCCTGTGCTTCGGGTGTTTTTGCAAAAATATTCCACCGTTGACAAGAAGCAGATGCCAACTTTTTAAAAGCAGTCTTGAGTAATAGAAAGCAGCGAGTTTTATAACAACAGCGAACACGTTTTAGAAAGGGTCATTTTCACCCCGGGGTTTGAAATGGTCAGCCGTTCAAAACATTTATATTAACCTGTTTGTCTACTTACGCGGAAGCCAGTTTGAAAGGAGATTCCGTCCCAATGGGGATTCCGTCTCCCCGTATGGCGAATTGTGTGCAGATTTTATATGATAGCGCCCTCTTTTGAATAAACTTCTTTCAGCCCATGTTAATTTACCATGTAACGCACACCGTACCGGGGGACAAAATCCCTTATGACACCAGCAATTAGTCATTACAATGACTGCTGACTACTGGTCAAAGCTAAACAAGTCCATTGGGGAAAGACAGATCAAAACTTGCCTTTTGGTTACAAGAAGAATGAAATAAACTTTCCCCCCACACTTCAGGAAATGCTGTAACATTTTAAAAGCTTTTTACATTGGCAAACCCCTATGGCTTTTGGATACTATTTATAATTTTATTTTAGCAGGATGGATTTGCAAAACAGAAGTGATAAGATGTTATATAGACTGAGGAATAAACACACTTGCTTGAATTGCTTGCTTGAGTCATCACCGAGTACTGACCATTTCTCCCAAATCTTGTCCCTTTTTTCCATTGCACAATAATAAGCATTATAACACTCCATACTTTGACTCTGCCTTGTGATTGGTTAAGAGCATGTCACATGATGTATATCATATTTACTAGAAAGCTGTGCTAATGCAACAAATTACACGCATAGCAACCACAGTACATACAGCAACCAATGTACATAGCAACCAATGTACCGTTTACCTTTCAAGCTGATACAAAAATGAAGCTGTATTTTTCACAACAAACCTTTGTACACCATGATCATCTGGGCCTAATTTTTGGCTTAAACAAATAAAGCTAGTAAAACTTACCATTATACTTGTTCACAGATTTGCACACAACTTACATGGTAATAAAGAGGGTCGTGGTGGAATTTTCCCCTCTTGAATTATTTTATAAACTGAAAAGCTTTAGCTTTTGACAAAATTAGTGAAAAACAATTACTTTTCATCTTGCAGGTCTGTAACTGTATATTTCAAAACATGTGATGGGGTTTTTCACTCTTCTCTTGTGACTCGGATGACCGATTGAGTTTAAATTTCAAAGTTTGTTTTCATTTCACGTTTGTGTTGGGTCACATGTAGTGCAGATACTAGTCTTTGACAAGTACCAATGATGGCTGTATGGTTTCAGCAGCTGTACAGGCCAGCGCCCTAAGTCTTAATGCTAATGAGCAGAAAATACTGCTTATTTCTTTGCTAAGCAATCAAATGAGCAGGCAACCAGTTGCAACAATGTTAACTTTATCATGGAATTTTAGCAGGTAACCTGTTTGAGCTAAGCAATATTTTTCTGTGTTTAGCAAGTTTTTGTGCTGACAGGCTTTATGATAATGGGCTCGGATATTATCTAGATGGTAAGCAGAGAATGTTGCTAAACAAGTTTAATGACCTTGAACAAACAGCAGGGAACAAACAGCAGGGAACCAGGCATGAGCAGACTACTGGAACAAATTTTACTTTGGTTGGTTGCGCGTTTCTGCTAAGCAAGAAGTTTTGTGCTTAGCATCTTTTTCTGCTTGACAGCTTGATGAAAAAGGGCCCTGTACAGTTAAACACAATTATTTCAGTCCCTGCATTAAAAAGAGTAAAGTAATCGTTGCAGTTCTTTTTATTTTTCAACGACAATCATTAACATTTAAAAGGTAGGTTTCCCCTATGCAATCAGAAAAATAGTCTGGTTACCTCATTGAGCTGTACAGTTACAAACACTTGGTGTTCAGGGAAAAAGACATAATATGGCAAGCTAAATACTTATTGCTGAATTGCAATAGAATTGAACACGACGTTACCACAGACACTTTCATCGTAGCAAGGATTGCATTATTGAAATTGACGATCCTCTGTACCCAGTTCCAAAATGATTCCTGCAAACAAGAAAAGATCAAAACAATCCATTGCTTAGAAAGTTATTTTTTAGGAGTATACTTCTATAAAGGACAAAAACCCGAACAGAAATTGTGTCTTTGGACTCAAAGACTTGTGGGTCTGAACCTAAACACTTAAGACTCAGGTCTGCACCTGCAAAGACTCAAGAGTTAGACTAATAACCTAATTATTCAGATTCAGACTCAACTTCATAACTCAGGCCTAGACTCAGAATCAATGCTGACACTGGCTAATTGCTTTTCAATAACATAATTCATTTAAACCTCATGATTTTGACTCGGACTTGGACTCGACTGCAACACTGATCAGCAGCATTATTAAAAATCAAAGAATAAATGAAATAAATCAACCAATCACAAAGGAATATTATTAAGTGGTTATTTCTGCTTACCAATGATTGAGATAATGAAAGAGCTTGTAGAGCTCTTGTCTCCTGTCGAATCCTGATACCTTGGGTATTAGGTTATGGTACGCTGTGTAGAAGCTCCTATTAAATCCGCCAAACATACTAGCAATGGCCAACTCGAACTCGGAATGCCCGTAGAAACTTGCTGGATCAAATACCACTGCAAACAAAAAAACCTACAATGTGAGTCATACTTGGGAGAGTTTGTTTTAGACTACTATGCTTTCTGCACTGGAATGCTCTGTCAAAGACTGTTCTGTACTGGACTGCTCTTTTCTAGACTGCTCTGTATTAGACTGCTCTGTACTAGACTGCTCTGTACTGGACTGCTCTTCACTAGACTGCTCTGTACTAGACTGCTCTGTGCTAGACTGCTCTTTACTAGACTGCTTTCTGCACTAGACTGCTCTGTCCTAGACGGTTCTGTACTAGACTGCTCTGCTGCTCTGTACTAGACTGCTCTGTACTGGACTGCTCTGTGCTAGACTGCTCTTTACTAGACTGCTTTCTGCACTAGACTGCTCTGTCCTAGACTGTTCTGTACTAGACTGTTCTGTAGTAGACTGCTCTGCTGCTCTGTGCTAGACTGCTCTTTACTAGACTGCTTTCTGCACTAGACTGCTCTGTCCTAGACTGCTCTGCTGCTCTGTACTAGACTGCTCTGTACTGTACTGCTCTGTACTAGACTGCTCTGTACTAGACTGCTCTGTACTGTACTGCTCTGTACTGTACTGCTCTGTACTAGACCGCTCTGTACTAGACTCTTCTGTACTAGACTGCTCTGTACTGTACTGCTCTGTACTAGACCGCTCTGTACTAGACTCTTCTGTACTAGACTGCTTTTTACTAGACTGCTCTGTACTAGACTGCTCTGTACTAGACTCTTCTGTACTAGACTGCTCTGTCTTGGACTGCTCTGTACTAGACTGCTCTGTACTAGAATTTCTGTACTAGACTGCTCTGCCCTTCACTCTTCCATACTTTTATAAATAATGTAAAAATTCAAGAAGGCAATAAAGTATACCCAACCGATACCTGGTTCTGTTGATGTTTGTGCCACATTGCCTCCCCATAAGTCACCATGGAGTAAAGCTGGTTGGATCTCAATCCCTTCAAACAGTCCTGGAATCTTTTTCTCTAGTTGAGGCCATAACTCCCTGGCTTCTCGGTCATGATACTCAGCCTCAATCATGTCAAGTTGGAACTTAAGACGAGACCTTGTAAAGAAGCTCTTGCAAAAAATACAACACAAAACATGTTTAGGTTTATGCATAACCAGGTTGGCTTACTGGTGGTTGGCTTACTGGTTTCCTCTCTACTGCCTCAGACAGAATTATTGCATGTGGTATTTTAGTTCCTACCCAATTATGCGGGTTTCCCAAGTTGGAGTTTTTCCTCCCACATCTAAAACTTGCGTTTTATGTGTGCACATGACAGTTTGTGTCATACGGAATACGCACAAAAAACCTATGCATTATGCTGAAAGTATGCATTCAACTTGTGGATTCTGTAACGCGTAAAAAGGGATAAAAGCATTGGTGCGTAAATGGCTGTACAACTCCATCATAAAATTTTAAGTTTTTACATAGGTTTGTATACAAAAATGGATGCACACACATGGATTCAAAATGCAGAACGATTTTTGTTGTTGCAATTTTCTAACAAAAGTTGTTGTTTACAGCATGTCATTACAACAGTAATAATATTGGAGTCTTATCCACCAATACGGTACTCAAGGCACTGGAATAAAAAGCACCTTATAAGGATTTACGAGGTGCTCTAGAGATTCAGCAGCCACTGCCAGAAACACTGGGTGTAGATCTCCTTCCTTAGCAATAGGTGTACCGGGTTCTTTTTTGTGCTTTACACAACACACAGGACCTGTGGCTTTGCGTCCATTCAGAAGGACGAAGCAATAATAGTCAAGTGTCTTGCTTAAGGACACAAGCGTCAAGAGACCACAACTCAAACCCACACTCTGCTAATCAGAAACACCAGAGCTTGAGTTTGGTGCGTTAGACCGCTAGGCCAGAACATGCCACAAGTATTTGATGGCACTGCTCGAGGTAAAATCCCCTCACGAGTGCCCATTATTGTTGTATCGACACACCCATGGGGATCTTAAATTGAACCTACCACCCAATCATTACTCCACTCGTTGTCCTGTGGGAGGTACCCACAGCAGGTGGTGATAGGGAAGCCAAACTGTGTGACGCACCCCTCGTCAGAACCCCCTCCAACTCTCTGCTCGGTGATTCCCTTCTGCCTTATGAGTTCCCCATTAAACAGGTGCATCCTGAACAAAAATAATGGAATGGCCATCATCAGACAGACATTTAAAGGTTTACTACAAGAGATCGTTTCTTTTGAAGAGTAATTTCATTTCCATTCTTTTGTTTCACTTCAAAAATTAATTCAGCCAAAGCGTGAACAAACCATCAAATCAATTAGTCACAATTGTTAAGGATGTTGACACGTTTGATGAATGTGTAAAATTTTGATCGCTGCTTTCATAATAACATGTAACAGCAGGCCTAGAATTTCATCTTGGAAAGGGCAAGGCCAATTCCGTTTTTGGGGCACTAAATAAGGCAAGACCAGGGCAACATATGCCATGACCTCTGTGTGATTCCAGGCCTTTATAAAACAGAGACTATTTGGGACTTTAGAATGCTTCCCCCCAACTACTCTGTGACAGTATTTCAGATGGTAATGTAGGTCCCTATTATTTTATCTAGAGGATTGGTATTGTCATATTCAAACTTTATAACCAGTGAGCATTATTTTCAACTTTTATGTTTTCCCGATGATGACAAATCTTGTAGATTGTCAACAGTCAAGATCTGTTAACATTTTTTTGTTAACATCCAAAAAGATCAAAGTCTACCCAAACAAGGGAAAACAATGATTTCAACAAGCTTTTTCAAAAACTTAATTTTTAGGAAAGCAGACTTAATAGAGCGAACCTGGCGAGTTGCTCACCCAACTTTGCAGCCTGCGAACTCAATCCCGTCATGTCTAAGAATTCTGTGACTAGTATAGCGCCCTCTGATGTTGGGTGAGGGAGAACCTTCATCGGCATGGGTGCTTTAATGGTAGACGTTGCTAGGATTGCCTCTAAGCTTGCCAGCTCACCATCAAACATACGTCTTGCCTGCAAGGAAGAAAAAACAAATTCAGTAACATTAACAATGCACGCTTGGCTCCATCGTGAGGTGTCTTGGCCGAGCAATTAAGAGCACCAGTCTCAAGCTCTGGTGTTTCTGATCAGCAGAGTGTGGGTTTGAGTCCCAGTCGTGACACTTGTGTCCTTGAGTATCATGATACTTTACCATAAGTGTTTCGTCCTTAGGATTGGACATTTAACTGTACGTCGTCCCCCGCTCTAGGACTGGAAGTCCCTGTAAAGAACCCAGAAGATTAGGGGTTAACCCCAGTGTTTCTGGCTCACATAGCAGGCACCCTTGCTACAGGTTTCATCAGGCTTGTGAGCTACAGTGATTATGTTCACTTATGAGGCATCCTTGGTTTCATTACCACAAAATATATGATAATATCACTATTTAGTTGAAACGTTTACCTCTTTCTTTTCATTTATCTTAACAAAGATCTTTCTGTGATCCGTCTCGTACCCTTGGCCGCTGTTGATACATCCCCCAGCTGAACTCCCGCTCTTCTTGAGAAAACTCAGACCCAATTCTCTCTTGAGGAGACCCTCCATGATTTCTTCTTGTTCTTTCTTCCTATCACACGGAGGAAGAACTAACTCATGTCTAGGTTTAAACAGTTTGATCGACAAAGTTCCAAGTTATAAAGAACAGTGGCATTTAAGCTTATGGCCGGGGGTAGCCGGGGCAAGGAGTGGCAGCCCCCTCTCCCCTCCCCAACAAAAACAAGATTAATAAAATGCACATTGAAATGTTCCATGTTCCATACCAGAGACCCAGTATTGGAAAATGGGCACCGTGCATGACCCCTTCACTCCCTCCCCCATTATTATGGCTTGATACTGAACACAGTTCCCGGACTTTAGAACCAGATATGAAACACGACGTAGTTTAGAAAAAAAAAAATCACCTGAAATGAGCTGATACTGTGATTAATATACAAGTTCACAAGTATGTACATTGGTCTGGTCAAGCTAGCCTTACATAACAATTCATGAGTTCAGAATTCAGAAACTTACTTTACGGAGGTAGAACCTGAGTCTGTGACTCGACTTTTGACACAATGTCAATAAACGCCTGCAGCGCCCTCTGTTGACAAAATATCATTTTAATCCATAGAAAGGGCCAAGAAGAGAAAAAAAAAAGACGAAACAAGAATAAAACATCACAACAAATTTATGCTGTTTTTGTGATAATCTTTTTTTTTTCAGTCCGAAACTAAAATAGGAACAAGAATAGGCCCGAACATGGTAATTGACGTGCTAGGCCGGCGCCCCAGTTTGAATTTTTGGAAAAGGAAATTTATTTTTTATTTAGGGTAGTTTTCAACAAAAACGCCATCAAGAACCTAGCTATGAACAACAATTATCGAAATGGGCGATCCCTTTTTGGTTAAAAAATAACGAATCAAACAAAAAAAAATACTTAAAACAACCCTCCTCCAACACACTGATACAAACAAACAAATAAACTACCAACCCAACAAACAAACAAACAAACAAACAAACAAAGACAACAACTCCCAAAGAACTAAAAATGGTATCTTTTGTTGTATCAACAAATCCAGTGTTTGGGTTTTGAATGAAATGTGCTATGACCTGTAATGACGCCAAGGAACAATGTTATAAAATCATTCGTTGATAAACAACGGGTAGGTTATACAAGTTTTCTCAGGAGTAAACGGCTTCGAGTCAATTGTGGAGAGGATTCTCTCTATGCGTGGAAGTTAAACTTCGGGCCATGGTCCAAAATTCTGCTTAGACCCCCCCCCCCCTTATTTCTGCTAATTAATAGGCCAAACAACTGAGAAGCTGTACTCACAAAACAATATTTTGCTCACTAGGCCCTAACATATAATAAGATTACCTACAAAAAATACGATTTTATTTTGACCCCAAAATTGCTTCTCATCGCAAGTTGTTGCAACTCTATGCAGCTCTCTTGTCGTCATTTCGAGATAAATCGCGCCTGCACCATTGATATCCCGATAGTGGAGTTTGTGTGCAGTACTGAACAGATACAGATCTCAGGATGATGTCGCCATCTTATGTTTTATGGTGTCATCATCCTGCAGCAAATTATCTCAGGGCCAAACCTGTCTATGGCACTTCCAGAACTCCGTAATAACTTCGCTCCTGTGTTTGGCCATTAATAATATGCTTTCTTTTAACATCAGTAACGTGGATTGTGCAATGCTAGATAGTTTTGCTAATTTACTCTATTATCTTGTTTTTCTTCTCTTTGGTGACAGGAGAGTGTTGACGATTTCAACATTATTTGATTGTAAAATACAATATTACGTAAGAGATGAAAAGATTAGTTTGTGCCCTTTTGACTCATTGTGTGAAACTAATCTCGTCTAAACCATGAAGATTAATCGGGGCTGGAACAGGGTTGTGTCTCGACGTTTCGAACAGTAAATTCTTCTTGTCTTCAGAAAGAATGATGTAGCTTTTTGGGGTGACTTTAATCCTCTACGAATTATTCTAGGAAAAACGGATTGTGATAATGGTAGGTCTAGCTGTTCAGAAAAATCCTTTTCGTTAAACACAATACATTTTGTGTTGTTATGTTCTCCGAATTTACTAATTTTTCAACGAGAGTTGAAATTGAGTGCGATTGCTATAAACATGTTGAGTGCGTCTGTCATCACATCTTCTGTCATGAAATCGATTTAAAACCATTACCAGAAATAATCCACGTAGCCACTCACCGTTGAAAGGAACGAAAACGGCTATTTTTTAAAATGACATTTTCATATTGTTAATGTAACGCAAATCGTTGTTGTTTCCACATCACTTCGTTTCAACAAATTACATTTCCGGTGAGACTGACAACTTCATTAATAAATTACCTGCTTATGTAAACTCTTTGAATAGATGCTATCAATCCAAAGGCAGACCAGGCGCATCGAGAAAAACTTGTAAAACCAACAGTAAATTATTCGTGCAAACTTCCCGTGACACGAA
>JAUELU010000064.1:1814419-1830980 GCA_032357145.1 Evasterias troschelii | reverse complement strand
CAAAACAATTTCGAAAAAAAATCGAAATTTTTAAACATTGACTATTATGAATGGCCCCTTAGTAGCAATTATAATGTGTACAATTGAGTTCATCATTATAGGAATGTCCAAAGGATTTGTTTCCCTTTTTTACAGCGATGCTAATTGTCTTCATTAGTAAGATAGCATATGCAACTAACTGCGACAGGCAGGGAAATGCTGGGGATCCAGCCGAGATGGAAACGCTCTACCAAATGTTGAATCTTTTATTAGAAGAGGCCACAGAAAATGTAAGTAATTGATTAAACACCACTTTACAAGCAAAATTTGGACTGTTTTAATATCCCACTCATTCATGTGGCTTAAAACCATGAATTACATCTGACCCAACGAGTCTAACAAATCATTATGTCCGACCCAATGTGTCCGACAAACCGTTAGGTCCGGCCCAATGTGTCCGACAAACCGTCAGGTCCGGCCAAATGTGTCCGACAAACATTATCTTCGACCCAACATGTCTGACAAACTATGTCCGACCCATTGTATCCTACAAACATTATCTTCGAGGCAACATGTCTGACAAACCATTATGTCCAGCCCAATATGTCCAACATACCATTGTGTCAGACCCCTTTCGTCAACAAAACTATGGCTAAAGCATTGTGACCAACTTGATTACTTTTAATTATTCTACACATTTCTGTCACGTGGTGAACCTGCTTTTCCCTCATTATTAATACCAGTCAATATTCTGCGACAACCCATTTTTAGTATTCACTTTCATGCCTTCGCTACCTTTCAATGGTTCTCGAATTAGTGTAAACACTCAGACGGCGTTGACTCATGTTTTGTCATTATTGTTTTCGATAAGACAACTTTATTTTCCATTTACCCAAAGTGATGTAAGTGGGGCTCTTTGGGCTGACGCACGAATCGTTTGATAAAGCGTTGCACAGTGGGCCAGTTCAAGGTCAAACTGCGCCAAAATAGGCAAATAGTGATTGTTTCAAAAGTCAATAAGGCCTACTCCTGTTTATTGTATGATTACAATGGTTTAGAGGTATATTATACGAAAGAATTAATGAAAACACCACTTTAAAATACGGATAATAATAGGCCTACCCTTCTTTAGTCAAAAAAGGGTAAACAATCCGACGAAAATCTCTACACTTAGCACGTATTTTAACTTGCTGTTCTGAGCATCGCAATGAAAACCGTTTTCGAAAGTTGTTTACAGTCTATATTTTAAGAAAATTAAATTAATAACAATTTTGATTTTTGTTTACTATTTGAAAAAAAGCCTTTAAAAATTACCTAAAATATGTATTTCCACCGATTTCCGCTTTCCTTCTAACTTTATCCAGAAGCTTGAACCCTCAGGAACGATTTAAAACCAAATTTGTCCGCGACTTTTTTGCGACTCAGAAAGATATTGACTTTTCAAGTGGTAGGGGGCCTATGCGAAATGGCTGTTTTCACTCAACAGCCCGTAATAACTTGTGCGTGTTTCAAATTGTAATTCTGTAAAAGTTTCTACTATACCATCATATAATTATAACGCCCTGTGTAAAGACCTGACCATCAGGTATTCAGAGTTGTTTTAAAGTGTAGTGTCTGTTCAAATCAACTTTTAAAGTCCCAAACTCTCAGTATTTTACGTTAGAGTGTATATATTGAACTGAAGACTGCGAACTGTGAATGCTTTTCCGCGGTTCGGATTATCGTGTTTATTTCATCCCTGGATCACATCAGTAAAACAAACACTGAGAGTTTGGGACTTTAAAATTTCGATTTTGAACATGCATTAGACTTTAAAGAAACCCCGAATACGTGATGGTCAGGTCTTTAGACAGAGCGTTATAACTATTTGACGCTGAGGTAGAAACTTCCCAGAGTTACAACTTGACACACGCACGTTATACGGGCTGTTGAGTCAAAACAGCCATTTCGCATAGGCCCCCCTACCCACTTGAAAAGTCCATATATCTTCCAAAGTCGAAAAAAATTCGCAGCCAAATTTTGTTTTATATTGTCCCTGAGGGTTATTTTCTTTGCCCCTAACAAAAGTAAACAAAAATCAAAATGGTTATTAATTAAAATTTCTTTAAAAATAGACTGTAAACAATTTTCGCGACGGTTTTCATGGCAATATCTTATAATTATGTACTGCTCAGCACAGCAAGTTAAAATACTTGTTAAAGTGTGGCGTTTTTCGTCGCGTTTTTTCAATTTTTGTGACCAAACAAGGGTATAATTCGTATTTTTAAGTGTTTTCTTTTAGTACCTCTTTATAAATAAAATCCCTCTGGACCATTGGAAACATAAATTACACAGAAATTTTGATTTTTGTACCAATCATTATTTGCCTATTTTGGCGCAGTTTGACCTTAAACTGACCACTGTGTGTTGCGCCTCTTCACAATTTCTAGGGTTTCTATGTTCAAGTTTGGCCCCAAGAGATGAAATAGGAACAGTAGGGCAACCATGGAAGGACCTCTTAAACAAAAATGGTATAAGGTTGTGTGAACACACTTTACTCACAACCTTGCTTGTCGATCCGGTCTATCCATGATGTTATGTTCCCCATTAGAAACAGTGTTTTAAAGCGACGTCTTGATTGCTGTACATGAAAGCGAGGCAAGAAAGTGTTCGCCCAATCGGAACACCCGGATCTCCTTTTTTGTTTATATTCCATGCCCGATATGGGGCAGAGGCCGTTCCCCTCCCCAATTTTCCCATAAATCACTATTTTCCTATTGTACAGAAGTATCCTTTAGTTAACTTTTGTTTTAAATACACAAAAATGTAAAGAATTCCTGATATTTCAAGCACACAATGAAGACACGATGGGGACACACCATGCCTCATACCGAGCACCAAAATAGTTGATAAAGTCCTCTGGTTCCAACTGTAGCAGCCCAACAGCACCCACGCGGCAGATTAAGGACACCCCTATATGGTTTTACATTATTTAGACACTCGATCTGCAACGATTTAAGATTGTTTTTTTTTTTTTCTACCAGCTTTCCCCACAGCAATCTCAAGGAAATCCAGGTCACAGGTACCGTCACGTCCTTGAGGATGTCGAGAACAATGACAATGAGTACAGGCATGATTATTCAGCTAAATGTTGTCAAGTAAGCTTGGTATTTTGTTACAGTTTTATTTCTAAAAAATTTACCAAGTCATGTACCGGTTCATTTTTAAAACAGGTACAATAAGGTCCGGGACACTTGATATTAATTTATGCAAATGTATTCATTGATGCAAATGTATTCTTTGGTGCGCCTATTAACTGTAATTCTTTTATGTATCAGTGTCCCTTATGACGAACATCAGCCATAGTAAAATGAAAACATCAGAGTCTGTCTGGGACACTTGATATTCATTAAAGGCACTGTACACGTTTGGTAATTACTCAAAATATATATTAGCATAAAAAACTTACTTGGTAACGAGCAATGGAGAGCTGTTGATAATATAAAACATTATGAGAAACGGCTCCCTCTGAAGTAACGTAGTTTTTGAAAAGAGGTAATTTCTCACTAAAATAATAAAAGACTTCAGGCCAGAAGCCTTTTATTCCTATCAACACTGGTGTTTTTTCTTTCATCATTTTCTTTCAACTTCAATGACCAATTCAGCCCAAATTTTCACAGGCTTGTTGTTTTATGCACATGTTGGGATACACCAAGTGAGAATACTGGTCTTTGACAATTACCAAACGTGTTCAGTGCCTTTAAAGATTTTCTTTTTGTACAAATTGTCTCATAGATAAAGTCCTCGTGTGACTGGAGACAAAATTACAAGTCTCTAACCTCACATTATTGTGAATTGTCATTTTATTCAAAACCCTTCCAGTGCAACAACTTGAATGTCAACATCCTAAACATCTGATGACATCATTCTGAGAAAAAAATGAACCTCGACATTTTTGTACGGGGGTGTTTTGGTACAGTCCTGACTGTCAATGAAAACAGCCTTGAATGTGACATTTTGAATTTCGAAAAATTCCTCCTTAGAATGTTTAGATCCGTTAGTTGTTCAATTACAATGACGTCATGTTTCAAATTTTGCTGAGATAAAGTCAGTTATGAACCAAAATATCCCAGTACAAAAATGTAGTAACCCATTTTTCTCAGAATGATGTCATCAGATGTTTTTGATGTTGAAAACTTTTGCCCTGGAAGGGCATCGAATTCAATGGTAATTAACACCATTTTAATAAGAGCTTAGAAACTTGTATTTTTTTTTTCTCCACTCACATGGGGACTCTATCTATTGGAAAATGATTACATAGCAAAACTAAATCAGTCACTTCCCTTCCTCTTTAATGCAAGTCAATGCAAAAGTTATGTTCTATTATTCTACGGTGTTTCCTCATCACACCCATTTTTTGTTCTCCATTCCAACATTGAATATTCATGTTTACATTTTGTAATATAACCACTAGTATTTTAAAGTAAAAACTGTTTGTTTTGTTGTTTTGTTTTCTAGTATTTACGAACCTACGGTGCTATCTTCCACAATTTCAACGTAAGCATTGCAGCCCTGCGAGCACTGAATACCCATATGGGGGAGCACGCTAGTCTATTTACATCGTTTGTAAATCGCCACCGAGCAATTGGAGACCAGGTTAGTATAATTACTATTTAAGATTTTACACTAAAAAAAAACCTTCGCTAGTTTTACTTCCATCAGGCTTCAAAACCTGCTTAAAGTTAGGGTATTAATTTGGTTTAAGTACTCCAAAACATAAAGACCATAAAAACGTCCTTTGTGAGAAGCACTGCAGCTGTTAAAAAAAACACAAAAAACACTATTTTGAGAAAGGATTCCCTACGAAGTAATTTGGTTTTGGTAAATGTTCACCCGAAAGAATTTGAATCTGAGAAACGTTTCATGCATGAATTGTTATTCAGATTTCTGAGGGTTGGTGTCCGTTCGTGAGTGCTACGGCCAGAGATCGGTTGGCACCCACGTTCACCTCGCTATACGTTGATGGATTTGCCGTTCTTGTAAAAACAATCGTAATTTTTGTTTGCTGTTTTCTCAACAAGAAGGCTGTTTTCAGCTGTGACTTTCACATGTGACTTTTATGGTTTCTCTCTTAATAATTTTGTCAATAAACCAGCATAACGTTGATAATACCCAATCTATGAGCTACCTTTGTAAGCACAAAAAGTAGAGGAACCGAATATACTTACCAAAATAGGGATACCAGCCAAAACATCATGCCACATGTACCATTATGCTGGTATCCTTCTCATATTCGTGAAGCATAGAATTGTTCAGCTATGTCACATAGCATAGTCAGCTCTATGAAATCGGGCCCGGTTCGTGGTGTGACGTAATTCCACTCAAAGCCACGCCTGTCATGCGTAGGCCTACTTCACACAAACTGGTCCCCTCGATTTCCAAGAAGCCCGTTGGAGTCGCAATGAGCTATATTATAGCTTTTGATTATTTATGCAAGAACAGTTTAATAATTGGAATGGCCTTATACATTTACGTTCTTCTAAGACTATTCGCTCTTTACACGGGTCCGCCATGTGCGTGTAGAGCCTCAACTTCATTCTTCACTTTTATTGTTACATTAATGTGTACTGTTTGGATGAAAGTGCCGTTACAATACCGTGACAATGTTTCCATTCGCTGTTTTTCCCAATTCGAGGCTGAACACGCAAATGGCTGACCGTGCAAGTGGCGTAGGCTGGTCTAAAAAGTTTATGTCATCTTTTTAACAATATGATGGGTGATTTTTGGTGTAAATTCACAAGCACCGAGCTTGTTTACCCAAAATACCAACATTTAGAGGCAATGATCCGAAGATCGATATTTTTGTTTTTATTCTTTAGACATATTATACACAATGATTACAAGTTGGACAGGGGCTGTCAAGGTTATACAAAAGTATAAAAACTGTCATCTTAAGATGTTTACAACCAGACCCCTGCCAACGATAACAATAATTATATAACTATAAAAAGGAGATTGCACTCAAACGCTGTTAAAATCAAAACGGTAAACATTGTAACAAAAGCAAATCCAAAACCTAGCAAAAACAGCACCCATAAAACACCACAGGCAGGGACAAACATTTAAAAACCCAAACAAGACAAGGTCCCGAAGGATCCCCAAAGCCCAACACGAACCCTGTTCCAGAAATCCTAACAGTATCACTCCTCGACTCCGAAAAATTCTAACAAGCAATAAGTACATACTATCTAATATCATTTGGTTTTACCCTATGACACATAGTGTGTAAAGCATTGCTCAGTACTTCCCGAGTTCTGTGAAAACAAAATCCACAGGCATAAAATATTACTCTGGGTGTCAGGCGGTCTCAGTGGTCTGGTTGGTTGTCCAACCCGCTGGAGTTGGCGGTCTTCTGGGTACGGAGTATTACAGCGCTTTACACACATCGAAGAAACCTATTAATTCTCATTTTCATTCCGTTGTTTTACCAGTAGCATTATCAAAGTATTTGGGTTATTTTGTTTAATACAAACAAAACATGATGTAATGGAACAATTTGATTAATTCAGTTATCTGTTTTACATCCAACAGCTTGGATACGGCCACGGGGAATACGGTGAGGATACAGCACAAGGCCTACGTGACGAAACTGACAATGAACAGTTATATCGAGTACAACAAACTTTTAAAAAAATTAAAAATGCTCTGTCCAAAGACCATGCTGCTATTAGTGAATGCCAGCAGGGTGATCGACGCAAACGCCTGGTGGGTTTCCTTAGCGGGATCGATCAACCGAAAATGGAAGCGAGAAATGCGCCCCTCCCCGCCGAGTCAGCAGCAGGGCGGTGGGAGTATGTAGCCCGAGAGAATCGCGCGTTCCAACAGCAACCTGACCGGCTTGAAGGGGTTTCCGTGGACCCCTTGGACGATATGGCACGTCAGATCCGGGTGTACGACAAACTGAAAGAAATTCGCAGGGCACTCAAACGAAGTGACGAACTCTTAGTCTATCCAATGGGTAACGACGACATGCGAGAAGTCCGCGCCTACGATCAGCCAGCGAGGCCCAGATTGGTGTCAAAGCGAAATGAGTTCCTGACGAACACATGGGTTGGTGGTGACGCCCCAGACACCTATTACTTGGCGGCAAAGAGAGATGCAGAAGCTCTAGGACCGTTTGCTGAATCTGGGAAAAGAAGTATGCGCCTGGACGCTACGGACCAAGCCTTACAGCTCTTGGATTTGTTCTCGAAAAAGTGATCAAAGATTTTAGAGATTGTGTCCAAACAGCTTTATATGTGTTTAGGTTGATTGAAAAATGACGTTCGTTGGCAAAAGTCATCCATATAAGCACTGAGGCTGATTTGCAATTCAACTAAGATAAGATAAACATTTTTTTTTCTCTCTCTCTCTCCGATTATATTCATTTTACTTCCAAAGCAAAATAAATGTGGGCTATGATTCTAATTGCCAATTCCATATTAAAATTCTTTCCATCAAAAAAAAACCGGCAGCTAGCGGACGGCTCAGCATGGCTCAGCATTAATTCAATAAAACTTTCAATGTGCAATGAACGGAAGGATTGTTTATAGCAATTCAGACCTCGATAAAAAACAAATATATATATATATATATATACATAAATATATACATGTATTGATGGATTGCCGCATGATGACGTCACTGACCGCCATCTTTGATGCACTGCACACGATTCTCAGCCAATGATAGACTTTCAGGCGACAATGCAAGTCTTCATATATTTCCTCGTGTAACAAACTATTCCCAGAAACAGTTGATCTGTACACGAAAAGAATGGCACAATCTAAATTGTACCCTCCTTTTTGTTTTGTCTATACAGTATAAGAATATCATTTTGGAAGCAGAAACATTGTGTTAGTAATGTATTGTAGTATTTTTTTATGAATTGTTGTTCTACATCGTTACAATACTGAATATCCACCACTCCATCCCTATAGCCCGTATGCATGCCTCAATGCGCATGATCGGCGCACAAACGATTATTGCCAAGTCCGAATCCAAGCAACGCCAGCAACCAGTATGGTGTCCATATTTGCAACACATAGTTCGACTGTTCTTTGTTTCCCAAGATGCATTGCGGTACACTTTTAAGATGACGCGTGTGCACACGTGGGAGGGGTTATTTACGAGGCTCGTTTTTAACGTTGTTGCCCGGAGAGCGTAATACGACCTACTGGAGCAGAGATACCTGTATCATACAAACAGCTTAACCTGATTCGTAGACTTTACCCAGTCCAGCCGAGCCTGTCGATTTGGGGCCTCTAACGGCGACTAACACTCGGTGTCACCAATCAAAACTGCACCCATGTCTGTACTTTGCCGCAACGCTCGCCATTTTGGGAGTGAACACGCAAGCGTGTAAACGCTGCCTCACCTAAAATGTGCACTACACTGAACAACCAAAATGGCACATAATGATGACGTCATCATGTGTGTGCCTTGTTTGTCGGGAATTAGAATGCGGGATGGTGGCATCAGGGGTAAACTAACCATTGTCTTTATAACAACAGGGGTGCGCCCCGCAAAAAAAGTGCAACCCTAATGCCCCTGTAATTATTCATAATATTAATAGAAATTGACATCTAGGAAATAGATAGTTGTTCAGTACATTGCTAAAACAAAATAATAATAACAATGGGAGTTAAGATTGCAACACTTGTCATAATTGCGACACCGTGGAAAGGTATGTCTAAAAAGTATAACACTATCAAAATTACGTCAGACTGCCACTCCAGTTGCGGCTACACCTGTGGCTGGATTACTCTGCTCTAATAAGTAATATCACTAACCGCAGCCGTCCATTCGGACCCACTTCGGTGCTATGATTTCATGTTAATCTCTGCACTGAATACAGTTTTTGTATAAACCATTTTTGGCAACCAACGTTTCTCATTGTTAGATCGCTATACATTTTCTAAAATTTTATTTTTCTCTGTTTCCCACTGAAGATGACGTGGTAACAATATTGGTGCATCCGTTTATACACCGTTGCTTTATAAAGTTTTTGCTCAACTGTTGGAGACACACAGCTAAAGTGACGATTAAACCCGACGCCGCTGAGGTAACAAAACTATGAATAGATGTATAGAGAGAGAAGGTCACCGGTAGTAGAGGTAATTCTGGTCGAGAATTGTGACTCTTTGAAGAGTGTGTAAAAGAGAATGCAATACAGAAAATGAGCAGGATCGTGTAGTTCTGACTTTTTGTTAGCTATTGCAGATAAAGGAATGTTCACAGACAGTGTGTGATGGTGTGTGTATGTGGCAATTTTCAAACTCGGGAAATACAATACAAGAGGAAAACATTACGCGTCACCAGTTGGGTAAAGGTCCCCAGTTGGATAGTATGTAAATCACCATTGTGTGCTGTTGCCAAAAAGTTTACAAACAAAAGAGGGAGGTACCCGATTGCAGGTGGTTACGCGTGCGTGTGTGTTTGGGTGTGCGTTGACTTTGAGCCAACTTCAGCCGCGAAGAGGAGCCGGTCAATTTGACAGAGGATGTTTTCCATTTGAGTTTAAGCGCAAATAAAATCACCCCGTTTAAAAACAAGGGTCGATGCCAGAGCCGTATATTCATAGTTGCTTCAGCATTTAGAAGCCATCTGTGTCCCCTCAAAAAACGCATTGGCGAAGACAAGGTGCCATCAGGGTTTTGCTGCAGTTGGACCGAAAATGGCGTCCAGAAACCACTTGATCAAAGAAAACTGGTCCATCTGTGTCGCACAGCTCTGATCGACTCTGCAACTCGCCTCTTGGAATGGATAAATAAACAGAGGTTCTCGGTTCACAGAATCGATTGTGTGGGTGTGTAATGTGGGAGGGGATTTACGGGTAGGAGGTCTTGTGAGAGAAGTAGTTGAGGGGGGAACGAACACGTTGAATTTGGTGGGAATGGGGAAGAAACAAACACAGAGTGAGAAAGGAAGAGAAGCGTATAGTGAGTCAAAGGTTCGGTATAAATATTATGATTGGTTTTGGAGTTCATTTTTTTTGTTTTTATTACCAAGTGCCAGCCATTGAAATTCGCATCAGAAAGAAGGTAATTTTAAATCAATTATTAGTATATATTTTTTGTTAAGGGGAAAAGAAAGCAACAACTACAACAGCGAATACTAGCTGATGATTTGTCAGGGATTGTGTGCATCTTCATACTGACTTGTGGTCCAGCCGAAAATGGGAAACAGAAGTAAGATTTGTTCACTGAGTTGACACGCACATGGCAGTACGGTATCAGTTAGTGTACAGGAACGTCATTTTAGTAGGGACATCGGCTAGAGGTCAAAAGAAGGTTTTTCATTGGCTCACTCATTGTGCTGCGCGTAATATAGACGTGTTTTGCATTGTTTCACCGTTTTACCTCTAAGTATGGCGGCGTGATGACGTCAATGCGTAAGGTCCATATACCGGTGGCAAGTTCAGCTTTGTCAATTTATTTCCGGTCATTGGTGTATCAACATGCCTAATAGGCACAACAGTTAGGAAATGTAAACAGAGCATCTATTGTTCGTCTTCGAAATGTGTGACCCGTTTTCCTCCTGCGTGATTTGGGCTTAATCACAAGTCAAAAGCATTTGGGGCCTTTCTCAAACCTCGGTTTGGTTCGTGCACGGTCTCTTCTTGGGCTTTCGTTTTAAATTGTTGGTGCAGCGCGTGTTTGCACGCAGTGGTTCAAACATCAGACGGAACCTGGAGCCGGAGCCGGAGCCGGAGCCGGAGCCCAAGCCTCGGTTTGAAAAGGTCCCCTGCACGCTCATTTGTAGATACATTAGACCTTCTTCGAGTTAACAGCCATAGCTGTGTCTTATATCATTACGTTGAAACATCATGTACATAGCAACTTCAGCTTTAGCAACAGCTGCAGCCACCAGTTCGAACGCGGCCTAACTCAGTGGCTCTGCTTTATGGGCCAAGGCGAGAGCAGCGCAATGAAATTTAGCGAAAGTTTTAATGAGAAAAACAAACCCATTGATGAAACGATGATGGAAAAGATGTGGAGAGAGAGAGAAAGGATGAGATGGGAGGTGGGGAATTGGCCTGTCTATGAATTATGCTAATTACATTCACGCATGCGCACACACACTAATGGCTGGCAAACGCCACAGAGTTGTGCACCGGGCAGACGTGTATTATTTTACGCCACTATGCCCCCCCCCCCCCCAATACAAAAAGATGCGATGTGCAGTTGATATAATTTCATGGGAAAAGTCTGCACTAATTTTCCAATAGATAGAATCCCCATGAAAGTGGGGTGAAAATTAGTCTCAACCTCTCCTTAGTGTACAAATGACGTTTATTTTATGCGCTTTCAGAGCGAAATTTGAAAATTTGAAGTATGCCGTCATTGGGCAATCACAAAAATTGGGTGCTCTGTTCATTCCAAATTTATGCGCCAGTCAAAAGGTCAAACTTTGAAATGAAAGTCATAGAAATTCAAAAGTGGTCAAAAAATGTATTGTACATAAAAGTACCGACGATGTGACGGCATTGGATGTTTTTGGAGGTTGACAAAATTTGCCCTGGAATTGGGTATCAAAATCAATGGTATTTTACAATGTTTTAATGTGAGGTTAGAGACTTTAAACTTTCCCATACTTTCATAAACCTTGAGTGCATCACAAAATCGAATTCGACCTCTAAGCCTCTTTTTTACTAAATTATCTAAAAACGTAATTTTCCATTGACTTCTTGGCATTACCGAATACAACCTATAAAAGTCTAAAATGAAATAATACTCACCAATATTTATATATTATGTATCAAAGGATAAAAAGCAATGAAAATTTGAGCAGTGTACTGTGGTATAATCAGATTCAAATAGTACTGCATTTTTAATCCAATCGTGTCCGTTATAGTTAAAAGTACTGTCTACTGTTATTTTTGTTTGCTGTCACGCACACATTTGAATGTCAGGAAATAGTACTATGATCAATAATTATTGTATGCGCGTTTTAATGAAAAAATAACTTGTAAGTACATTGAATATGTTTTACTTTAAAGTCTAGCTATCGTGAAACTTGCTGTATACTTGTACGATGTCTTTCCTTTTGAAACCTTTGACTATAAATACATAATTATACATTCCTATCTTAACAATTTTTTAACTGTATAATTGCGATGCGTAATAATGTTTGTTAAACAAAATTCTGAGAAAAACAGTTTCGATGTAATCTTGGACAAAGTTGTTAATCATGTGATTTTACTCACTGTTGTTATAGCATTTTGCAGGATTGGTAGAGCTGACAAAATAGTCGCACACAGTTATCGTGTTTTGTGCGATCAGTACATACTTGACATAACGAACTTGTGCAAATTTGGGCTAAATCCGTTGTGAAAATACTTAAAGAAACATTGCATAATTTTCAACATGTAGGCTAAACACATTATTCTTAATTTGAGTTGTAACAATCGATATCAATTTTTTGTTTATAGATTTTCAGATACAGTTTTCTTAAAGTTGATATAAATTTCAGAGGCAAATTTCTCCAGAAAAAATGGTTCTAGTATGAACTTCCAAATTAGCTTCCAGGCTGAATTTAAACGATAGTGTACATTGTATCCTAACCAGTCCTGGTGCCGATTTCACAAAGAGTTAAGATTGATCGTAACTGCAAATCCATCGCAGTTGCTTAGCAAAGTGTGATGTTACAATGCAAATCACTATGGTATACTGATAACTCATCTTAAGATGAATCTTAGTGCTTTGTGAAATCGACCCCTGTACAATACCTTTAACTCTATAGTAAATAGCAAACTGCTTGCTCATGTTTCGATGGCGTTTACAAACGGCGTAGCTCTTTGGCAAATTGAGCACTGAGTTGATTTGACGGATATTACTTATAAATCTTAACAGCATAAACAATAGACCTTATATGCATACATGACGCCATTGAGAAGGGCACCCTCGGCTAGAGGTATAAAAGAAGACTGCCCATTGGCTCATCCTGTGCGCTGCGCGTACATAAAATGTGCGTTTTCAATTTCATTTTGACTCTAAAACGGCGAATTAAGGTCCAGTGAAACACACAAAGAGTTTGTCAGGATGCCATCGAAAGTGCAAATTTCGAATTCGATACAAAGGGTGCATTTACCAAAGACAATTAAGCAAATAAAATATAAACAAATTTGCCGATTGAATTGCGAGGTAACTGAATCAATCTGCATTTTCTCAGCCCATAATTTGCATATTCAAATTTGTAAACCAGAATCTAGCAATTCCAAAATATGTGATTCAAGACTTGCCGATGTAAACTCCGATAACAAAACAAATAATTATGTCAAATTTTGTGAATAAAAATATGCATAAGTCGTCAAAAGATTTTTGCCAAAAGATACAAGCAAGCTTGAATCGCCAGGAAAAAGGATCACTAAACAAAAAAAGTTTTAAAAAAAATGTGAATAAAAACAAACCACTGTGCATCCATGCTATATAGAAGATGTCACTTAAAACTCTGACACTGTAGTGTTAGCTCAAGGGCCATGACGTAACCCCGTTGCATAGGCTCAGTTGGTTTAATGTGTAAACAAAATCAAGCATTGTTTGGAATGTTCAAACTTTGATGTTGTTGTTCATTTTTAAATTTAATGGCGTTCAATATTAACTGATGCTGACAAAATATGTGTTCATGTTTTTTGATTGAAATATTACTAAACTTATAAACTTCTACTTCATGCAGTGCTCTGTACTATATTTTGTGTACTATAAAACAAATGAACAATCTATTAAAAAACTGAATTTAATTTTACATGGAGGACATTTTTCTCTCTATTCTTTTCTCTCAGTGATTGATTGATTGATTGATTGATTAATTGATTGATTAATTGATTGATTCACAGTGTCGTAAACGGGAACATGGGGTAAAGGCGGGCGGAGGCGGGGGCAGGGCGGGGAGCCAAAATATCTACAATCCCGGCCATATCTCGTTGGGCCCCCCGCACCACGGCCCCCGTGCCCCCTTTCAATGTTGGCCCTCAATGCGTGGTCTGCGCTCCTATCAACATTGAGCGGGGAGACAGGGGAGGGATATTTATTGCACAGAGGAAGTGATGACAGAATGTTATTATCATGTTGCGAATGGGTGGCCCAAGCTTTTTGGCCGGGATTGTAGTGGACCCGAGTTATGCAGAAGCCCCTCCCCCCTTTACATTAGACCATTATGCATGTCCTGAAGTGCGCAAATTTCGGCGCGCAAAAGCTTCTCGGAGAAATTCGACTCCAAGCAAAATGGTGCAATGATTTGAAGTATAGCAGTAGGCCTATACACAATAATTCAACTTTTTAAATTAAACTACAGCATGGAAGGCGGTCATTTTGGCAGCTTGGTTCATATCTTAACTGTACTCGAATTCCCAATATGCAGTCTTGTAAAATGTTAAGATGGTGTGCATAATTTGTTCGTGGGAGAGGCAAAGGCGGCCGCATACATAGAGCCTGGTACAAGCTGCCCGGGCAGGACATCACAAGCAAAGCCTGCTACAAAGAATAAATGGTTCTATTTATCAGAAGGTTCGAACTGAGTAGCTCCGTTGGCAGATTTTATGTACGAATGAATAAAAGCAAATACTGTCCCCACCCATCAAAAATCAAAACAAAGCCACACCTGGGAACTGACACCCCACCCCCCCCCCCTTAAGATAATGTGGCTGGGTATTGCAAACAGCACAATTGAACCTGCGACCTCTTGAAAAGCGTGCACTGCGCTTTATCAACTTAGCTACCTAGCTCTATGATGGCGGTCTCACTATTCTGTCAAGTAATATTAGCAAGTGTGTGTCTCTTTGTGCATCTGTCAGTCAAAATAGTAGAGAGTAGTACAACATAAAGTGGTGTACAACATTGGTTAGATTGGAAATATAAGTGTTCACATTAATTTGCACATAACATTACATGGTATATTGCCATGGTGGAAATTTTTTCGTGAAATATTTTTCCTTGAAACACTATAGTTTTTAGGAAATGAGTAAAACAATTATAGTCTTTATCACGCGGGATAAAATCCGATGCTTGAAAACAGTGATATTTAATGGTTTTTCAATGTTTTCTCATGACTCCGAAGACCGATTTAGCTTAAATTTGTACATGCTTTTTATTTCATGTAAATTTTCGTTCATATCAAGTGTGGATATTGGTCTTTAATAATTACCAATGTTGTACACATGTGGTTTAAGGCAAACTATTAAGATTAAAGATATGGGCCTAATAAAGGTCATTGCGACTTTTAGCGAATGCTGTAACCAGAGATGCGGTTGGTTCAATGGATGGATTTGACATTCTTGATGAAAACATCTTAGCAGCTGTTCCCGTTTCTCAAAAAGGTACACTACTCACTGAGCTGAAACTCTCGAATGGGTGACTTTTATTTTATAATCATTCACGTTTACAAAAACACAATTCGGCTGATGCCGCGATTTTTAAGTTTCTTTAAACATTGATGATTGCATGAATGGATGAATGCATGAATGAATGAAAAAAATAAAAATAAATATTGGTTATAAAAACGAAACATGCAAATTTGGTTACCCCCCCCCCCCACCAAAAAAAACAAACAAACAAAAAACACTAAAAAAACAAACAAACAACAAAAAACAGTCACCCCCTCCTCGGCCTGCTGATAGCCTGCATCAAAGGAACTTTTCATGCCAAACTACAAAAGTTTAATGCACGGCAATCCAATATGACAGGACAGGATCATGAAGAAATCACAAACTTCCCGCTGTGGTTTTTCAAGCGCAAAATGTGTATCAAACACAAAGATCTACGTGCAGCAGGATACCAGCCAATCTGCCACTATTATGTTCTCGCGAGAATTGCCAGGTTTTGGCGAGAAAAACAATCCAAGATGGCGAATCGCGGCGGACACCATGTGGATGCTGTAACTGAACGGAGATTGAAACCAATTTACGGTAATCTTTCATGGCCATGTGCTATTTTGATGGAATAAGCTACGCTTAAACGATGTTTTAAGTGTGTTTCTAATATTATATAGTGAGATGGTTTTTTGTTTGAGTCATTTTAGTCTTTGTTGTGATCAGTCACTGGTCAGTGATGTCTGCTGAGTGATAATAATTATGGGCAATTCCGTTTTGCTATTCTTTTTGGTTGGGGGGATTGGAAATTGAATGAGACCTGTGTTAAGAGTGTAGGCCTGTTGAATATTTTAATATGGGCGGGGTGATGGGTTGGGGGGACTTGGGTTGAATGTCATATTAACATTTGCCCCAACCCTGCAACACTGCAACAGAGGTCATTTATAACGCATATTTTATTTAATTAAAGGCTCGGCCCTCACACCCATGTCACACAGTCGGACAGTCACAGTCACACTCACACACACTGTGTTACTGTGGCATGTATAGTGTGTAGTCAGGTAGTGTTACGACGTTAGCTAGCCCCATTTATAGTGCCAATAGGAAGTCCAGAGTATTGGCACTATAAATGGGGCTAGACGTTAGCCATCATGGTAAAATTCTATAATCTATATCTATAATCCTGCCACCACCTTTTAACTAATTTTTACAAAAAGGAATATCTCAAATAGGTAAATTAGATACTATTTTATATCA
>JAUELU010000064.1:1630900-1641319 GCA_032357145.1 Evasterias troschelii | reverse complement strand
ATGTGAAAATTTCATTTCAAGACATGGTAGCGTTTTTGTTTTTAGATATTGCCAAAAATCTGGAGCGGTTATATCCAAGCAGGGAAAAATAGTCCTTAATTGGAATATTTAATCTGTGAAATGTTTCATGCAAATTGCATCAGATTGAAATGCATTTGAATCCCTCTCTCTAAAACCTTGTTCCTTTGAAGGGAATTGTTTCTCAAAATGTTTTCGTCCTACATTATTAACAGCTGTGCAGTGCTTCTTACCGATGTTTTTAATGGTCATTAATTTTTTTGAGTAATTACCAAAGGTATCCCTTGAAAAGATGAGTACACTATGTAGGCCAATACTTTAAGATCCTTTCTCTAATGTTACAAACAAACATTTGTGGGCCACAGTTTGAATTTTTTTTTACCTGGAAACCCGTGTTTAAATGGAACAGTCATATGAAACCTCATTATGTTCCCCAAAGCCGTACTGGTACCTGGATGTTTGGGTGTGTTACAACTTGAGCTAATACTTTTCAGGTCAACACGGAGTAAACAAGCCTGTACAATGAATTATCATACAACAGCACCAATACAAACACTTTATAGAAGTGTTGAGTGTTTGGTGCAAGTGTGTTTTTTTAGGACTCCTAGCAAATAGCTTTTAAAAGGTCATTGAAAAGCAAACTGAATGCCCCAGGAACACTAGTGGGTGAGGAGCCAAGGATTCTTTGCTGTAAATAGAATAATTTTGGCTCGGTTAGGCAGGTAGTTTATAACAAAAACATTATAACTTCTACATATTGCCAATGTTTTAAAGGCTTTAGAAGACTTGTTAAAATGGAACACACTTCGTGCATGTACCTCCATGCATCGTGCAATCACAATTTGGGCTTAATCTTCTTTACAATGTATGAGTCAGAATATTATAGTGAAAAACCATGCACAATTTTCAGTATGTGAACATGTAAGCACTTGTCATCAATTTTGGGTGTTAACAACTGAAACCAGCTGCTGTTTTTTTTTTTTTTTTTTTTTGGGGGGGGGGGGTGTTTTGGGGGGTTTTCAGATACAGTTTTCTTGAATATGACTTCATTTTATATGAAAATATTTCACTGAAAAAAATGTTCTGGTACATGAACTAAGTCAATAAGCTTTCAGAATGAAATTTTAAAAACAACATTTTTAAAAATCCTTACTGATCCTGTTTAATACCTTTAAACTTCATGACGTTTAGAAATTGAATTCAAGGAATGGGGAAACATTGAACAAGGGTACTAGGGAGTTAGGGGGTCACAAAAGACCATCATTGCCACCATCTTTGTCATGTTTCCTGTATGCAATAACAGGAAGGAGTACTGATCGTCATAACACCAAGAAGGGTTCTGACTAACTTGTCCTCTTTGAACAAAGGCCTTGTCTGAATTAGTGGCTATGGCTGTTGCTAAGTGTGTTTCTACGAGCTATCTATTTCAACACATGTTGGCGTGACGATCAAACCGCACCCATTTATTCAGACTCTGCACCAATTCGAATTATATGTTTTAGCAGCTGAGTATACAGTGCTTAACACACATCAGTGTTAGGGTAATTATAACGAAATTATATTCTTTATCCACGATGCAAAATAAAAACATCTCTCTTTGCTTTCTGTTTTCATTGTAGTCGTTGGTGAGTTATCCAATCATCTTCAGAGTATGTTCTTATTATTACGGAGCGTGGACAGAATGACACTGGTGAGTGCAAGAATTCAGTCATTAAAGGCAGTATGAATTACGTCATTATTGCTTATGGATGCACTTTGTCTTATCCAGTCTGTAGAGTTAGGTCTTCAGTCAAAGTTAATTATGACGAGTTGTCATTTGTTGGATGGGTTTTTTTTTTTCCTGGGTTGTTTTTTTCTTTGAAATTTGTTGTTTGTGAGACATTCAAATTACTGTGAATTCCCAATACGAGTGTCTTAAGTAAGCACTGTGTACTGTAGCATTAAACTTAGTGTTCTGAATACACCCGGTTCTAACTTCAGAGCACTGCTTACCGATGAACTCTACACTAGCAAGCGATCTCTCTTAAAACAGTGGTCTGCTTGCCAAATGTCAATTATAACTTCTGAGGACTAGTCAAAATTCTCTACAAGATGTCCCACCCACAGCCACATGCAAACCACTGCCTGCACTGGTTTCAAACTGACAGGGGTGAAAGCAAACCATCAAAGATGTGGACCAGTTAAAATAAGCCGGCCCCCTATTAAAATGACAAGCTAACTGGTCCTGCTGGCTAGTCACCGAAAAGTTATGGGCAAACCCTGCAGTGCCCTGTAAAGCCTGTATTTATATGGGCATAATTTCTTGGTAGGCAGTGCCATAGTGATTAAAACACCCAAGGACCAGTCAGAATTATGTCCAACTAGTCACTAGTCCTGCTGGCTAGTTGATTGCTTGCCACTGCTACATGCAAACCACTGATTGTTCATATTGATTCAAACTAGATAGTCTCAACATGCCAGTGATGGGAAACCCCAAAATACGGACCAACAACAAAAACTGGAGGACACGCGAAATGACAAGCCACTGAAAACAATTATTTCTGAAATGACAAGCTTGCTAGTCCTGGCTAGTCACTGTAAATGTTAGGGGCAAACTCTGTATTGTACCCTGACAGGCCTGATACTTCACGAAGGCAACAGAGGGGATTGCCTTCGTTGCCCCTGGTCATTGCCTTGGTGCCCTTGAAATGCTCCAATAGAAATTTACAATTTCCTCATAGGGTGCCCTTTACCGAGGAGCGAATGCCTTGGTGCCCTTTCCCTTTCTAGAACGAAGCATACAGGCCTACCCTGATCCTTCCTCTGTCCAACCCAATCCCCTTTATTCACACTTACCTTTAAACTCCCCGGTTCACTCTGGTGTGAGTTACCGGTGAGCAGGTCACATGTACTTCGTTTCTACCCTTGTATTTATTTCCCCGTTGCTAAGAGGACATCCTGTATTTCCTGGTACAGAGAGTAAAAAGAAATGAAATTCTTGCCAAAGTTTCCTCCCTGTTTTTATTTTTTTTATTTTGATGTTTGATATCCTGTCTGTGTTCTTCTTATATGGAAATCATTTTGATGTGCTCAAGATAAATTGGATAATAATTAAACATAGATTGTACTTGATTTTAATTTGTTTATTTGATCTTGAGTTTGCTGTTGTTTTATGAGTGGGTTCCCCTTTTGGCATGGTGCTTTTTAGTCTAGGTTTTATTCTTTGTATTTTTACAGTTGTTTCTACTTATTTTTGTTGTATGGTGGTGTTATTTTTGTAAAGGGCCAAATAAATTTTCCAGACAGGGACAATAAAGTTATATCGTATTGTATCATATTTTAGCGAAGCACGCTGAATTGAAACAATCCATATTGTATTTTCTTGATGTTTTTAGGTGAAATTTTTTTTCCCAATAAATATATAAACTATTTGAAAAATATTTAAATCTTTCCTTTGCATTTTTTCATGTATATTTTATTTCCGTATTTTCTCTCGTAATAATAAAATATTTGATTTTGTTTTGATGTTAGGCTGTACGACTAGAGAGCATGCATGATGAACATGTCCGCTACATCATCTTAGTGTCTTGCAATGGGGTCCAAGATACAGAAGAAACTATTATCATCGGTGTGGACATTATATCAAACAGCGCCTCCATTGGCCTGGTTCTGCCAATCTACTGTGAGACGGGTATCCAGCTAGATGGTGATGGGTGAGTACTATTTGGATAATAATAGCTCCAGGTACATAAAGTAAAACAAAATAAATCAGTATGTGTGATTCCGAAAAAAACGTTCTAGCTAGTAGTGGTTCGACTGCTTGACTTCCAATCGGTTGGTTTTGGGTTCGCATTCAAACTACCTAAGCCCTATTTCAAAATGCCGCCTTTTCTGAAAATTTTGCTTAACAATTTTGTGCTGAGCCAAACTATGCAGGAAACCAGTCAAAGACTGTACATATGTGTGTGATAATATATTTTGGCTGGTAACCTTATTGCCGGTCAAAAGCAAAATTGTTTTGTGCTTAGCTACTTCTTTTTTTCCTGAGTCCTGTGAAAATAATTCCACAGGTAAACAGGTCTTTGCCATGCTAGAGCAGATGTCTACACAACTACATGTAGACCACAAAGCTTGCCTTAGAATCCTAAGTTTTAGCAGAGGGTATTCAAAAAATGTAATATTTGAATCGGGGATTAAGAATGTTATTTGGTATGCGCAGTACTTTCCTGAGTCCTGTCAAAAAATCCACAGGAACATTATGTGATTGATAATTGATACTGAATGACCAGTAAAGATAAATGGCATTGGAGTGATCTGAAGTCTTTAAAGTTTCTAATGTTTTTTTGGATTGTTGTTTGTTTTCTTTTTGCAGAGGTTTCAGTGTATGCTCCAAGAATCATACACATACATTCAAGCCAGTGTCTGTTCAAGCTCTCTGGTAAGTCATCTAGCCATTTCCAAAGCAATCCTACGATCCAATAATAATATTATGCTGTTCTTATATAACGTTTTTCATACAAGACAAGCTTCTCAAAGCGTTCATTGTTTTTACGACAAGCATGAAAACTATGTTTGAATTATGAGATGCTCTTATTTGTGGCGTTTCGTGGCCGAGCAGATCAGAACACCGAACTCAAGCTCTGGTGTTTCTGATCAGCAGAGTGTGGGTTCAAATCCCAGTCCTGACACTTGTGTCCTTAAGCAAGACACTTGACCACATGCTTCGTCCTTCGGATGGGACATTAAGCCGTAAGTCTTGTGTGTTGTGTAATGCTTGTAAAAGAACCCAGTGCACTTATCGTAAAGAGAAGGGGTTGGACCCGGTGTTCCTGGTTTGATTGGCTGCATATTGCGCCACAGCACCTTGTAAACCATTACATGGTGCCATGCAAAGGAATAGGTCTCATACTTCAACTCGTAACTCCACATTGTAGGAAAAATACTAAGCGCTTTGAGACACCCATCGGGAGTGAAAAGCGCTATATAAGAACTGCGTATTATTATTATTATTATTTATATTGCACCTTATGCAGGTTTGCAAGGTGTATGGGCGCAATCTGCAGCCAATCATACAATCAGAAACACCCTTGGGTAAACCTCTTCTTTTAACGTTAAGTTACAATATCTCACTCCAGGATTGTCTATGCCGGTGTCGCGCACTGAGCATTCCGGCGTACTAAATGTTCCAGATGACTAAAGATAATACATTACGTCATGTCATGCCTGTGCGCAGCAAGCGAAAGTAGTCAATTGTGTGTCACACTGAGTGTTCCTCTAGTCTCTAGCTGTCATGGCGTGGCTCATGAGCTGTAGTACTACTAGTAGTAGTGATGAACGCACACGCATGTCAAGTCGTTTCGTAACTCTAGGTGTGAAGACATTAATAATAATTCATTACCTTACCAGAGGGAGGTATGTGGAAGGCCTGACAGAGGGGGAAAAGAGGGCTGTACGTGCCCAATCTAAGAAATATTCTTACGACGCGGTATTGTCTGACAATTTAAGAGCCGAGAAGGTGACCACGTCACCAACACAGCTGGAACAAACAGTACGGCCGCGCATGCGTACGTAACCTGGAACGCTCAGTACGCCGAGGCTGAGGACGTGACACCAGGATTCAAACCTACTCTGTTAACATTAGCACTTGGGTATGGGTAGAATTTGTTGAGGAGACATGAGGCAAATGCCTATGATGTCAACTAGAGAGAGAGATGGCACCATCAGACTGCTTACAACAACAGGTGTCCTAAGCTCATTTTTGTACATTCCTCTGGATGGAGATAATTTTTTTATTTTGTCTTGTTTTTTGTAGGTCCGCTATGCAAGCCGTTCACTCAGGAATCTCTACAGCTCAGAAGTATAACTACTTTGCAGGAGGTCTGCATCTGACCTGGATTGGCTACTACGAGTCTAGAGTGCATACAGACACGCTACGCATCAAAGAGTGGCATCTCATGCCTGAATTAGAGGTCACTCAGCCCCATGACTTTGCCCCTCTGTTTGCTGGAGAGTAAGCTGATAATTCTACACATTTTCAAATATAGTTGTATCTCTCAAGAGAGAGGCCTCGTGTAATATCGTCATATCTTGATATCGTAGGACTCTTGTGTGGGTACCTGCGGAATATTTTTAGCGAGATTCATCTCTTGGTCTGAATTTAAATACTCACAAATTTAATTACCATAAAAATTTCTTTGGTGAGAAGCACTGCAGCTGTTGAGAGTATAAACTATATATTTGAGCAAGGATTTCCTTCAAAGTAGTATGGTTGAAATAATTTTTCACCCCAAAACATTTTGATCTGCGACACGATTCATGCATGAATCGTTTCTCAGATTTCTCATGGGTTGGTGTCCAATTGTGAATGCTGTGGCTACAGATGTGGTTGGTACCCGCTGTCATACAACGAGGATGAATTTGAAGTTCTTGTGTAAAATACCATAAAAGTTTTGTGCCATTTTCTCAGCAAGTAGACACTGTACTCAGCTGAAACTTTTACTTGTGACTTTTATTGTATCTTTCTCTATAATTTTGCCAATAAATCAGCAAATATGTTGACAAAAACTAATCTATGACCTCATCTTTAAATTTTATAAAGGCCAGCGGACTACCAGTAGCAAGGACCCTTCAGTGGATTGTCAATTTACCTGAAATGTTACATTTCTCTTTTTCAGTGGTCATTATTGCCCGAGTAATCGAGAATTGACCGAGCAGCTCATCTATTTGAAAATTAAAGACGTCTTAGCTTCCGAGGATCTGGACAACATCACCTGCTTGCAGGTTGGTGCTGATGAAATAACTTATCTGTGAATCAATTACAGGAAATGGCCAACCATTAGGCCAATCTCCAACAGATTCATCTTATTCCAACGGCAGGTGGTGTTAGATTTTGTCACAATTCAATTAAAGATGGCTAATAAATTTCATTGATTTGAATTTACATTAACTGAACCGGTTCCAGAACTACTCAAATTTTTAAATTTTTCAAAAAAACCCATAAAATAATTGCTTTGTTTTACTATTTATTGTACTGCTGCTGAGTCAATTATTCGGAATTCGGGAGTCTTCTCAGTTCTCAGTTCTGAAAAGAACTGTACTGCTTATTAACTCCTACCTGGGCGGGAGGTAGGAAATCGGCCGGGACTTCTACATGTACATATACTTTCGCTTTGTGGATCGAGGGGAATTGTCACTTGTCATATTAACTACACTATCGCGGAGCGAGTTCTTAATTGGTCTCAACTTTTCGACTAGCT
Organism: Evasterias troschelii; assembly: GCA_032357145.1. Taxonomy (NCBI): domain Eukaryota; kingdom Metazoa; phylum Echinodermata; class Asteroidea; order Forcipulatida; family Asteriidae; genus Evasterias; species Evasterias troschelii. The sequence goes on along the minus strand of JAUELU010000064.1, from coordinate 1,634,066 downwards.
TGCTCTAGTCATCGTCAGAGGACTGAGGGCCTAAATAACTGTTGTTTATCACTGGGTCTCAGGCAATCCATTCTTATCTTAAGTTCACACAGTTTGGTGTGGAGTGACAGGAGAGGAGGATTGAGGTCACAATTTTGCAAAAAGGCTTCAGGAACTTTGATCGTCTCGGAATGAACCCCGCTAAGACTGATTTCAACCTTGTCCTCCCTGCAGCTAATATCTGTTTCTTTTCTATCTTCTCAAGGTGCGATTAAAACTAGAAGAGGAGATTGGTAAGAATCTTAAGGAGTACAGACATTACATTGATGAGCAGCTTATCATCTACCTCAGGCAACTAGACTCAGCTTCCCTCATCTTTGATCATCTCTACCTTGTGAGTTTGAATTTATAAATATCTCCCAAATAAAACTCCTTGCCAGTTCCTCATTTGAATTGACAAACTGGGTTTTTAAATCCCATTTAAAACTCTACGTTGCCAGTTCCTCATTTTAATTGACAAACTGGGTTTTTTAAATCCCAGTTGAAACTCTACCTTGCCAGTTCCTCATTTGAATTGACAAACTGGGTTTTTAAATCCCATTTAAAACTCTACCTTGCCAGTTCCTCATTTGAATTTATAAACGTCTCCGAGTCAAAACTCTACCTTCTAAGTCACTCAGTTGAGTTGATAAACATCTCTGGATTAAAACTGGCCCCAATTCCAGAAAGCTGCTTAACAAAATATGTGACTGAACAAATTAATATGCAAAGAAGAAATTGGAACAGTCACAAACAGAACACATTTACATAAACAGAACACATAACATAGCATTTTGATTTGATTCTTCAATGATCTTCATTACTGCAGGAAGGAAAAGTCTGCTCGCTGTTTGTTATTGAACAGATTTATGAAGTTAGGATGATGAATAGTCAAGTCTCACATGTCTCCATGGGTTAGTTGCAGTATTGTCTTTATATTCACAGGGTTCAGAGTGGAATGCATCTCATCTGGCTGAGCTGGAGGCAAACGGGTAATGACTCACATCCTCTCATTCCTATTGTCTTTATTGTCAAATTACTCTACAACTTCCTCTCAAAAGGTTTCTGAATACTCTGATTTTAAAATAATTGTTTCACAACTTTGCATTCATGTTCCAAGTGTGATATAATACATGTAGACCTTTCCCATGAAATATGCTAATTGCATTCGCGCATGCGTACAGACACTATTGGTTGGCAAACGCCATAGAGATGTGCACTAAGCAGACGCACAAACGCGTCTGGGTCACGCCACCATCATCCTCATACAAAAAGGCGCGATGTTCCATCATTTTGCCAACCAAAGTGTTAGTGCGCTCGCGTGACGTGCAATTTACATATTTCCTGGGAAGGGTCTATTTCACAGTAAGCCACGCCCACTTCACACAAACTGGCTCTACTGATTATAACCAGAAGCCCATAATTGCATTGAAGTTTGTCTGTGATTTATGCAAGAAAGGTTTAACAATTGGACATTGCTTTTAAATACGTTCTTCATAAAGGTCTTCTCAGAAGTAAAAGTTGTTCTCGATATAAATGCTTTTTTAATTTTGAAATGTGTGATTTATGGTAAAATTACACACAAATGTTTGCCGGCTTTGTTGCCGGCTTTGTTGCCAGAAGTAGCGAAAGCGTTGATCGTGCAGCAGATATGTGCGTGTGGGACGCAATGACTTATCAATGGGACTGACCACTAAATTGTTTTGCTTATTTTCTTTCTACCTTGCTATAATGTAACTTCTCATCCATTTGTGATCCCCTTCCATGTGATTTGTGGAAAATAATTAATTGTCTATTTGTGTTATAATGTTTTTCGTTTATATATAACTTGCCTCTCCCATTGTTTTTATTCTGATTGCTTGTTAAATGACTTTCATAATGAAGGTCCATTTTAACTACTTTTCTTACCATTTTGATTTGCTTAAATTGTGCTTAAATTGTATCCTATTTCATATCTTCATTTTTATCATTATGGTAATTGTTGGTCTTATTTTATGCATATTTTCCTTTCCATGTTATTCTAACTAGTTGGTTGTTTACATTGTATTTTGCTGCAGTCCGATCTTGGGTTGCTATGGATAGGTTGTAGGCTTAATCGTTATGAATGAATGAATGATTGAGTGAATGAATGAGTACGTAATATCTTTTTAGAAGTAAGAAATAAACAACAAGGGAAATTTACTGGGTAAATTTTTAAATAATTTGGGGTTGAACAAAGAAAATTTACTAGAGCGGGACTTGAACCTGCGACCTCAGGATTAATGTGTCAGCGATCTAACGACTGAGCTGTCTAGCCCTATGTTGGTGGTCCTCCGAACAGAGATATTTTCGAAATAGGGAGACCGCTAACATAAGGCTAGATAGCTCAGTTGGTAGAGGCCCTGTAAGTTGATACTTTCTATAGCATAACTTTTTTTTCTTTTCTTTTTTTAACGCACATTTTACTTCTTTCAGCGTTGGATACATCTTGAATATCACCATGGAGATAGATAATTTCTACCCTAATCGCTTCATTTATCACAATGTCCGCTTGTATGACATTGAGAGCTCGGAGTTGCTGAAATACTGGGATGAAACTTATAAGTTCCTCTCCAAAGCCAAGTAAGTATTCTTGTTGGTAATAAATCTAAGATTTTGCAGAAAAAGGCTCTTGAGTGCAATTTTACTTGATTTTTCAGTAATTTCTCTTTTTGAACCAATAGACAGGTTGTAGTATGACGTAAATCGGGCAATTTGGAACACACAGTCATGCGTTATGGGTGAGAACGGCGTGCAGCACGCGCACATTTTACAAAACTCATTGCGTGATTGGTTAGTGAACGACGCGGCTGCATTAATAATTTGAGCGCTTTGACGCACCTGCAAGCCAAAATGCGATTTGCCCATAAAGATGGCGTCTACTGGGAACTATCTATTCACCTGCTGTCATCATCACAGTTATCTTCGTTGCGCTATTTTGAAAGTCACTGTCGCCTTGTGTTTATACAGTGTGGTGCAAATATTAGGTGATATGGCGTTTATGAGTTGACTCTCCAGCAGCCAATTTCACGAAACGCTAGGATTAATCCCATTGAGTAACTCGTCCTAACTTAAGACTAGTCCTATCTCTTAGCATTGCCTAGGACTAGTCCTAAGTTAGGAAGAGTTT
>JAUELU010000064.1:1573085-1585118 GCA_032357145.1 Evasterias troschelii | reverse complement strand
CAACCAACGACATTGGAAAATACTCTGTAAATGTTACACTTTGTGAGCCCCCACCACCACCCCCATCTACAACTCATCTGACTATGACCACTGTAACAATGAAACCAATAACGTCAAATGGACAGGACACTACTGGACTCCCAATCGCAACAACTGATCAAACTGCGACGACTCCTCAACCTCTACCAACAACTCCTCAACCTCTACCCCTGACACATGCCTTTCTCATTGTCATCATAGGTGTGGGCATCTTGGTTTTGGTTGCCCTGTTTGGCATGTGCTATTTCGCCCTTATTCCATCCAAAAAAGAATTGGGGAAAATGGATATGACAGAAACTGACAAAGAGATGGGTCAACACAAAAGCGTAAATGTACGGCTTAAGCGGGACTCTAGAATTTGGCAAGATGCAAACGCAAGGAGATCCATTTTATACATGGAGGAAGGTTTTCTAGAGGATCCTGCCGAGGACAATCCAGGCTTTGATATGAAGACTTTCAACCAACAGGAAGGTGATAACAACATCCCTCCGGAACAATCCCATCCTATCTATCAAAACAGTATCTATCCTCTTGAGGAAGAATCGGACAACATGAGCCCAAATAGTCCAGAAAGAGAAGAACTGGTCCAAACACAAGACAGCAGCAACAACACTGACTTTGAAAACCCTGTGTCTGACCCTGCAAATGAAGACGATGGTAGCCAAAGAAAAGACCAGAGTAGCGCCAACCAAGCACAGGACAAGAATAGTGACAAGCCAGCCTCAGATGCTGAAGCAGTTGATGATGAGAACATCACTGATGATGGTAGCCAAAGAAAAGACCAGAGTAACGCCAATCAAGAACAGGACAAGAATAGTGAAGAGCCAGACTCAGATGCTGAAGCAGTTGATGATGAGAACATCACTGATAATGGTAACCAAGGAAACAACCAGCCAGATGAGGAGAACAATGATCCTGAGAACCTGTCCTCAGAACCTAAGAATGAAGAGGACCAGGTAGAATACAAAGAAGCCATCGATGAAGATGATCTCAAGGAGGATGAGACGATGGTAGATCCTCCAATTATTGAAGTAGAAACAGACTTGAACCCAGATGACCCAAGAAAGAGTATGGTACATGAAGCTCTTTTGGCCATTCAAGTGAATGATCATGGGAGTGTCAAGGAGAAACCAGAGTTGGAACTCTAAACTCCAGTCAGAAATCTACATTCAGGTCTGTGAATTTTAAGGATAAAAAACCACAAAAACGTATAGTTGCATTGCCTGATTTTTTTAAGAAAGATAAACAATTTATTTGTTTGTCTCCAAACTATTTAGGACAGACGATGCTGTTTTAAAACCAACACACATAATCTTGCAGTGGCCAAGTACAACATCATAGTTTTTATGTGTGGCTGTTGTTGATGTGAGGTGTTGGTAACTGTGGTTTCAATAATTTCAACTCACTATTCTATTTATTAGTAATTGTTAAAAGAGTTTGTTTTGGTTTTTTTGAATCTCGAATAATAGTTTCCAACTTCCTAGACAACAGTAACAAAAAAATCTTAGTTTTTGAATTAATGATGAAAATCAGGAGATGCATCTTTAAGAAGCCAATTGTAGATTTACACAACTCAGTAAATAACAAAAAATACTCAAGACAAAGTTATACCTGATAAATATTTAGAGCAAGATAGTCTTCTTGTCAGTTAAAAATTTAAAAACAAGTGAGGAAATCTGAATTCTGAAGTTTGTGGAAAGAGTTTTTACTTTTCTTTTTCCCCTCTTTTTCAACTTACCTTGTTTTTAACAAAGAGTTCTTGATCATTTTATTTGAGAATCCTTGACAAGGTGTTAAGAACAAAATTAATTAGCTTAACAAAACTTGTGTAACATTTTTTTGGGGGAAAAGTGTTTTTGAACGCATTGCAAACATCTTTGTGGGGTGAGGTACAATTTTCTTATTTGCTTGTTTTGATTTGTCACATCATAACATGAAAACAAAGCAAAGAGCATCTGTTATTGCACTCTCAAATACTTAAACTAAAAGTTGAATGCATTTTTTCAGAGATTCACTTATCAAAAAAGAAATTCAGAGGCTGTCATTTCTATCTAAAACAAGATGTTTTAAATAAATGTAATTTAAAACCACCCACTGCTGAACAGGTACACCACGCATGCATGATATACTAGGTCAGGTGGTTGGTATGTAAACCCCAGTAATATCTAACCTTGCAGATGAAAGCAACCCCAATCAAAACAAATGTACATACTCAGAGTAAAATAATGTCACATGATGTTAAAGAGTGTTTGTAATATTGGTAAGAGTAAAAATATAATTGTTCACAGATTCACACATAACTTACATGGTACAAAGGTGGTCATGATGGGAAACTCCCATTGAAATATTTTTGCTATAAATGCTATAGTTTTGTAGAAATGAGTAAAACAATTAGTTTTGATCTCGTGAGTCAAAATCTCAATGTTTGAAAACAGTGAAAACACTTAAGGTTTTCCCCCCACTTTTTGCTGTTGATTCCAATAACCAATTGAGCTTAAACTTTCACAGGTCTGTTATTTCATGCATATGTTGGGATACACCAAGTGAGGATACTGGTCTTTGACAATTACCAAAAGTATAAACTGCTTTTAAAGAGGGGCTCCAAAAGGTCAACTTCAGTTTTGTAAACCACTCATTTTCTAATACATTATAGTCTTTATGAAAGTAAAATAATTATTGCAACTCTCATGCCTTATGTTAAAAATGGTCAGGGCAAAAATTGAAGCATCAAATCAATGCATGTCATCAGTAATTGGGTCTGTATATTCCACACAGGAATTTTTCATTAACACCATCTGGTTTAAATTTCATGGAAATTTAGGAATGAACTAAAATAATTTGCCCAGATATGGGTATCAAATCAAGGGTATTTTAAAGGGGAGGGTTTTGTAATCACTCTTAAAATCAATGGCATAAAAACATATTGGTAAGCATTTTGAGAAACATTTCACTTCAAATTTTTGCGGTGATATAAAAAATATATCAGTTTTTATGCCCCCCAAATTTAAATCAAAGAAATGTTTTTGTCAGAAATGCCTCTCAGATTGTGTTTTTCTGTTGGGGATTATTCTTCCTGCATGGACTTATTCGCCCCCGATTTTCAGCGATATCTCAAAAACGTGACCACCTTTTGAAATGAAATTTGTACACATTAGTTTTATTGTATATATCAACATTTTTATAGGATTAAAACAATTTAACATGGTTTTAGAGACTTGTAATATAGTTGTCCCTTTTCAGAAGGACTGTATCTATTGGAAATTCACTGATATTTTTCTTACAGCCCTCTTTAAAAGTTTTCTTGTTGTTATTTGAATGTTGTTGTTTTAGTGGCTTACCACAGTAAAGGTTTTGATGGATATGGAAGTTGTTTGAATTGACTTGACATTATCAGATGATTCTAATCAAACCACAATTTAATGAAAAACTTTTAACTAAAAAAAGAATCAAATTCTCTTTGGTATTTGCCACAATTTAGAAGTTTATATATTTGTTAGTGTCTTAAAGATTGCTCTTAAATGTTTTGTCTCTGTAAATGCATAGAGTTATAAGCTGAAAGCGACTTGTAAATATGTATGGTTTTTTCAGTGTGTTTATTTCGAGATGTGAACATTGTTTTACATAATTAATAATTTTGTGTTTAATTTAGCCAGATACAGACTTGATAATTTGCTTCAAGCAAACTTATTTTATGTTAATCAAGAGTCATGCTTTTACATGTAAGACAATGAAACTGGGTTTTTTAAAAACCCAAAACAACATAACACAAAACAAAAAAATTCAAAAAATCAAAAAAAAATTAGACTAGAGGTTTGATTGACTGTTACAATAAGAATGTCCTTCCTCCATGGTTACATCAAGAGTACGAAGCCCAATTTCGTGTCTGTACTCACTACAGAACTGTGTGAATAATAGTAAAAATTAATAATGTTTAAAATGTATATTTGCACCCCTTACATACAAAATGATCAAAGGTGCAGAACACATGTTAAAAAAGAACGAAATGAAAGAGAAAGACAAGAAAAAAGACTAGTTACCAGTGCCCAAACAAAAGTATGGGGATACGTCTGTCCCGCCAACAGAAAACTAATAGTTACTTAATACATAGGTTTGAACAGTTGGGCCAGTAAACTTATGACCTAACAAGTCTGATGGTCTTGTGTTTTTCAATTGAATAACAGAAACAAATTATGTTCAAGTGTTGACTTTGGGTCTGATAAACTATCTTTCAATTCTATGAATAATAAATATTAATAATACCATTAAAACATGAGATAAATCTTCTCTTACTTGTCTCAGTTCGGGTTCATATAAAAGCAGTCAAATTCACGTTAAACTGTGTCAGCAATTTTTTATTTTCACATTTTGAATCTGGTCTTTTAAAAAAAAATTTCTGGTCTGGTCAAGTAAAGATTTTGAGCTACAAGCCCTGCAGTCTTGTGGATTTTCTCCCCAAATTCGAGCCCTGCAGTGCCCTGTAAAGCACAGTGGGCTGCAAGCCCAAACTTCCACAGTAAGCAGAGAACTGAATTACTGGGTCAAAGGACAACTTCATACAAAAATACCTGGGGTTGATTCAGGGAAGATAAAGGGAAACTCCCACAATATTACTGAGTGCAGTTTATGGACTTATAGTCTGGAATACAAAATTCTGTTGACATAAATATTAGTCAGTATTCAACCATGAACCCCCCCCCAGAGCAGAAGCAGGCCTAGTCTAATGGAGGTCATTACCCTGGTCTTGGCCTTGGTGCCACCTGTAAAAGTTACCCAGATACTATAAGTTTTTCCAAAATAAAAATGGCCTTGCTCTCTCAAAGATTAAGTACCAAGCATATAGAAGTGAGAATGAGTCTATAGATGCAGTGTAAATTTGCTAAGTGCTATTTCTTAATCTTAAATTGCTTAAATAATACAACTGTTTTAATTAATGTAAGTTTATAATTGGTGTAGGCCTAATTGGGATAAAAAAAAGAAAGGGTATTATTTTGGGTTTGAATCCCACCCGAGTAGCTTGAGTCATCAGTGATTATCACACATTGGTGCAAGGTTATAAACAAATATTGTATTCTGTAGAAATATAATACGATCATTAAAGCTATAGGATCATAGATTGGTAAATACACCAAAATTTAATGACCATAAAAACTTACTTGGAGAGAAGCACTTAGATGTTGATAGCATAAACTATTTTGAGAAAGGATTACCTTCATGGTTTGGATAATTCATTTTTCACCCAAAACCCTTTGAATTTAAGAAATGATTCCTGCCTGAATTTTTTCTCAGATTTGTGAGGGCTGGTTTACATTCGCAAAAGCTTCGGCACGAGCTGCAGTTTGGTACCCGCTGTCGCCTTCCTTGTGGATGTATATTCCACGTTCTTGTGGGGAACAAATGTGTTGAGAACAACAGTTGTTTACTGTTTTCTCAGCAAGTAGACACTGTATTCAGCTGAAACTGTCGCATGCGACTTATAATGTATCTTTCTTGATAGGTTTGCCTATAAATAAGCATTACATTGACAAACACCAATCTATGACCCTACCGTTTAGGTGAATTTTACAATGTATTGTTTCATATAACTCCAAGTACCAAGTTTGTACGCAGATTAAAGTACTAAATACTGTTATAATTCGTCTTTTTTAAAAGCAGGAAAAAAAGTTGTCAAATGCACATGTTCAGTTACAGCGGGATACCCAACCCAACATCTCCAGCTCTTTATGTTTTGTTATGTGCATATTTACACATTCCGCATGAATAGCGCCATTCATACATGCTAACCAAATCTGGATTATGTCAACCACCCTAGATAAAAATGCCTCACTATGCCACTGAAAAGTAGCAGCTTTAGAAAATCACACAAAAGTTGTTCATCACAGCATATTTTGTGGTATTGTTACAGCAAAATGTTTACTCTGTAACATAACGTTTCATGAAGTTTCAGTTTTGTGACTTATTAAATAAAATAAAAAACAGAAACAGGACCTATTAAATAAAATAAAAAACAGAAACAGGTTGTTTGATGTGTTTTTTTAAAGTCAATTATACAATGAGGAAGTCTACCCCACTAAACTATTTCATTTGAATCTTTAGTAACTGTTTGACTAAATAAGGTCAAAAAAGATGAAAATTTGCTTGAGAAAGGTTGAGGGTTTATACTCTACATGTGAGATTAGGCAATTGTACACAGACGCCCAGCGCTCAAACACATTCCACAGACTGCTTTCAAAACATTCCACAGACACATGCAGTGGGACTCGTACCCATGACCTTTCGCTTTCTAGTCTTCTAACTACTAGAACACCCATCGTAAAACTGTGAGGCTTAAGTTTACCTTTTAATTGAGGCCAGTTCAAATCTGTTAAAGTTTGCAGCATGAAGAATTCAACTTGTTAATAGTAAATGTAATTCTTAGAAAGAGTCTAAGGACCCCAAGGGAAATAAGTCTAAGTTATTGGCTTTTTGGGGCTATCCTTGGATAATTTTGTGCAGTATTTCTTACTTGTGTTCTGTTTTGGTTTATCTTATCTCTTCGTCTTTTCTTCAGTTACTTTGTACATGTATGTATTTTTTGGCATGTTCTTGCTGTTTTTTTGTTTATCAATCAATCAATCAATCAAAATGGTCCTACTTAAAAACAGTTCTTCTTATTGCCCAATTTTATTTCCTTGTACTCAGAGAGAAATTTGATTCTGTTATACAATACAGCACTCTGCATTAATACTAAAAATAGAAGCTCAGTATTCAAATTTAAGCCCACTCACCAAATGTTACTAACAAGGGCGAGCGTACATGTCCTAGCTTTATGCTAATTAGTGTCTGACTGTACTAGTACTACTGCATAATGGTGCGCCAATAATAATGGTGATTGTGTGAGTGGTTAGAAAGTTTGTCTGACAACCCATTTTTTTAAAGTAAAGTGATGTCATAAATAGTGAATGCTATTTCCTTAAGCTGTGACTCATTTTTAAACTGGTACAGCCTGGTGTAATTCTAAAGAACCACATTGTCATAAATCATTCACACTAGTCAAAAATACAGCAATTTGTTATGACATCACCGGTCAAATTACAAAATGCTTTGATGTCAACCCCACCTGGCTAGGGGGCTAAGCAAATACGCCTTACAGAAATGTGTTATCAGCTGATTTTGGTAAAACTGTTTCATTGTCTGCGTTCTGATGAGTATGTTTTTCTTTCTTCAATAAACATTTCAAGCACTTCAGCTCTTTGGGACCCATGGTTCAAACCCATGAAGCTTGTATGACCAGCACTTTGTAAAAGGTGTGTACATTTTTATTGACTGGTTTTCACTCCTTTGAATCTGTATAGTCCATTCTTTTTAGCAATTAAATTTGTTGAATCCTTGGGGAAATTATGGAAGCCTATAGTATTGAAATACAGAGTAGACGGGGACCTTAGAATTCACACATCTATTATAGGCCTAATGGTTTATGCCATCCAGCAAAGTTTTGGTTAAAAATAAAACAACAACACTCTGTGAGATGAATGCTTTTGCCAATAATAATAACATGACTTTATATAAAGCACCTTCGCCGGGGGTTTCAAAGCACTGTACGCAAAACAAATGAGTCCCTTAAACTATTTAAGAGAAGAATCATTCGTGTGGAGATAGCTAGAGAATTCCAAGTTCGGGGACCCACAACAGGAATTTAGCTCTGCATTTTATTTTTTATTTTTTATTTTTTTTTCCTTGGGGGAAAAACCTTTATTCAATTAAACATACATCCTCTTGCAATTCGCAACAAATGCAATAGAAAACAAATAAACTTATTTACTTATTACAGAGAATAGAGAATATATCCCATTTCAAATTAAAGTTGGCGAGTTTGTCATTTGTGATGCAGATAAATTTTTCTAATTGAAAGTACCGTTTAAGCTCTTTTTTGAATGATAACAAAGAAGGTTTACTGCCGTTCATCTTCATTCTTTAAATATGGTAACGGCCTAGCAGTAGAACTAAATTAAGGGCAGTCATTTTCTTATTCAGAATACCGAATAGTTTGGCATCGTGGTCTAGATAAACAATTATGTCCAGGTCATCCTTGATCCACCTTACGGTTTCAGCTCTGCATTTTATGAACATTAAAAAGAAAAGAAAAAAAACCTCCATAGTCACGGTGCTCCAATCTTCTTTTAACAATTATCACGATAAAATTGAAAGTTTCAAATCTCACTTTAAAAAAGCAGACCAAACAATTGTTTTCTTCCGCCAGCTTACTCTGGTCATGCAAAGGCCTACATTTATGATACCTGGAGCCTATTGATGCTGTTAAAGCAAATGTGAGCAGGATACCAGTCACAGCTGGTACACATAACACAGTATTTTGGCTGGTAATCAATTTCTGGTAAGTATAGTTTTGTTATGCTTAGCTTCTTTTTGTGCTTAAGGAGCTCTTTGAACTTAAGCCCCGCTGAACACCCACAAGTGACAAGTACAGACTTGATCAAGAGTCCACAATGTACTCTTCTGCATATCACCCCCCCCAACCCCATCGCCTTTCAGCTGCAAATGACTGAATTATCCGCTCATTCTATGTTAATCATTGACATCAAAAGGATTTTTAAGAACTAATTAACATAACAGTCTCACCCATATGTGCCAGCAATTGTTGGAATTCACTTTGATTGGCCAAAGTTAATCTTAGACTAATAGCTTCCCACTTTAGCTCTCTCAGAATTTCAATCACACAAGGGTAGAATTTCAATTGTAACCATGCCGTGCTACTTGGTCCACAATTTTTCATTAAACATATCAGCTGAAAATATACCTGATGTGATACCTGATGTGATGTGGAAGGTATCTGTTTGGTAATCACTCATAAAATTAATGGCAATAAAAACGTATTGGTTAGAAGCCTACAGCAGCTTTCGATAGTACAAAGCTTTTTGAAAAACATTTCACTTCAAAGAAATGTGGTGATGTAAAAAGATAAGTTTTTATGACCCAAAATTTGAATCTGAAAAACGTTTCTGTCAGAAACGCTTCGCATATTATTCCTCTAAAGATTATTCTTCCTGTGTCTACATATTTTGCTCTGTTTTCTCGGCGATATCTCAAAAACAGGACTACGTTTTGAAGTGAATTTTTCATAGGTTAGTTTCATTGTATATATCTACATTATATATAGGATTAAAACAATCGAATGGTTCCAAAAACCAAAGGTTTACTTTGCCTTTTAATGCTGCTGGATTGCCCACTTAGCCTGGCTGGTCAGCATGCAGGGCCTATAACTTGATTACACCAGTGGAATGAAAATCATGTAAAGATCTCACTTTTGCTACAACAACAATGTGTGTGTGTTGGGCAGCAATGAAATTAAAATGTTTTGGTTACATTTCTTGTTCCACCAGACGAGCAAGACCTGTGTTTGTGGGCCATCCTGGTGAGCATTATTTCAAATTAAAATACTTTTTTTTAATTATTAAAGGAGGAAAAGCAACAAGTATATTTTCAGCTGCATCGTTGATTATGAATCTTTTACATGGCATATGGACAAGGTAGCACAAGGGTGTCGTTCACCGAACCCAAGCTCTGGTGCTCAGTGCTGTCAGCAGCAAAGTGTGGGTTCGATACCTGGTCATGACATATGTGCCCTTTAGCAAGGCACCTCACCATAATAGACACAATCGGCGACTGCAGGCACGTGACCCATAGTTTTTCATGCTCCCTGTGCATTGTTTGCTAGGTTTGTTTACATTGTATACCCACTATGAGTCATGTGACTCTGGTCGCCGATTGTGTCTATTGCTTCGTAAAAAGTTGGAAAGGGTAGTGCATTCTTCTCTACCAGCCAGGCTCCAAGTGGATGATACCAATTCCTACATCCTTAAGGACTGTAAAGGGGGTAACCCTATTTCAGCCTTCAGGAATAAGTGGTGATTTGGGTCGATAGCCCATATCAGTGTAGCTATCACCTTGAAGTGGCCGTCCATGGCCTTGTGATGTTAGGCGATCTCTCATAAAAACAAACTTTTAAAAAACATCAGTTAACTTTCTCCTTTAATCCCTTACCAACATTATGTTCCTATTTGTTTAATGTTCACTTTTGTATCAATTTATAAAATTATTGATGTACATGTACATCAATTTGATTATGTGACATTATGTACTATTCTTGTGATTTGTGGCACCATTGAAATAAATTTAAGAATTTACGCTATGAACAAAACTGAAAACACTGAGACCTGTACCACTTCCACCATGGTACCACAACAAACGCCCCCCCTTTTTACTTTAATCCAACGTGTACATAAATCAAACTCATACCTCACCAACAAGTGTCAATGGTTAATCCTATGGATACTGTGCTATGATAGTTACTTCAAGTTTAAATTAACAAACAAATTCCTCTCAGAATAGTGTTCATCATCCCCCTCCGGTCAGTTTTACTATATTCACCCCAAATTAATTTATAATGTACCCAGCCAGCTTAATTAATTAGCTTGTGGTTTATTACTTGACACTTTTTCTCTCTTGGATATTTGTAAATTGAATAGTTTGTTGGCTTATTGCTCTTTGAGCCCAACCAAACGAAAAGAAAACAAATATAGAATTTGTTTTTCTTGAAATTACCAAGGAGCACGAAACTAAAACTAGTAGTAAAAAAAGAAAAAATATTTTTAAGGGGAACTTCAAACCATAACAAACTATTTTATTTATCGTCAACTTATCAGTACTGTTTATAGACATTGTTCCAAGTATGTGCAAGGTTTTTGTCAACTGCCTGTCAGACTGAAATAGCGCCCTCTTGTGGATTAACCTACAATCACAGTCTTGGGAATCCTTTTTATCAGTTTGTACACACCTTATGGAGAATTATTCAAAAATTATTTGAACATATCTGATTGGTGTGAATCTCAAAGGACTTTGTACAAAAATGAATATTCAAGTAACACCTTCTTGTTTTGGATATAGTCAAGAATTGCAACATTTGGTTTGCATGCACCTATATACATTCTGTCTCAGCAAAGTCAAATCATCCAGTCACAGCTGTCAACGGAAAAAGAACATTGATTCTAATTTGTAATTACAAAATTCAAATTTTCAAGCTGGAGGAGAATTAATGCTTGACATTTCTATTAAAAAATAGGTAATAAACTTTTCATCTACTAAGAATTGTGCATTTTATTTGGTATTTTTTAACAATTATAAATTTTGCTTTATATTATTCTAAATAAAATTCTGTAAAAAAATAATTATCTTTACAGCAACGTGGAAGTGATGGTCATCTTAATTGTTATAGATGCAGTATTTTTGAGTTCTCCTGATTGGCCAGCTGTCTGTCATCATTGTTCTTATGTAAATTTCAGTTATGAATACATGAATATATCATACTCATGAGGGTTGAGATTGCGATTAAAGGCGTGTGATTGCCAAATAGAGGCAAATAACTTTTTGCGTGGCTGATCATGCAGAAAACTGTCGATCAAATCTGTATAACTACAACAAATTGTCAAACAAATGTCTGCAAAGATACAATATCGTATAAACCTAGATTTCAATCTTGGACTTTATATGCCACTAGAAACCATAGTTTCAAGATTCTATCATTTTTATATGTGTTATATAGGGCTCCAATTAGTGGAAGAACCAGTGACCATGCCCAACAGAAGGACAGTAGTTGTTCTGTGTAGTAGTTCCTGTACATTGACAGTGACATTTATGAATAATTTAAATCTAGTGTGTTCAACCCACGGAAAAGAAAGTGAAGAAGAAGAAAAATAAGAAGAAGAAGAGGAAGAAGAAGAAGAAGAAGAAGAATAACAACAACAAAAACAACAACAGCAGCAGCCTTTGTTGCCAAGTAATACCCCAAGCTGACAAACACCATGTTTGCCTGCTTTTTGTGACAAACATCATGTAGCCTGCTTTTTGTGCTTTTTATTTCTTTATCTTTATTCGATAGCCAGTTTTTGTTGTACCGGTACAGTTGTTGTTGTTGTTGTTATTGTTATTGTTATTGTTATTGTT
>JAUELU010000064.1:1465492-1477580 GCA_032357145.1 Evasterias troschelii | reverse complement strand
GAGAGGTGACACCACAATAATTTCTACTAGGTTCTTTTACATCAAACTCATTGATTAAAGTTTACAAAATCTAAATGAAAACAGTAGTACATTAAATATGCAAAAATAACATTTAGTTGATAATGTGGAGGTTAGCACTTGCATATTTAATTAGCACCTATGCATGTACCCAAACTAACATGTGCAAATAATGTGCATTTTATTATTATTATCATTAAATTATATTTCTGGTAATGAACCCAAGAACACCTCATAATTGAAATTTGTCACTGTAGCTAGCAAGCCTGAGGATACCTGTAAACAAGAGTGCTTGCTATGTGAACCAGAATCCCCGAGGTTAACCCCTACTCTTCCACAATAGGTGTTCTGGGTTCATAACAAATCCTAGTACACGGGACAAAGGAATTATGGTAAAGTGTTCTTGCTCAAGGACACACGTGCCATGACTGGGACTGTAACCTACATTCTGGTGATCAGAAACACCAGAGCTCGAGTTCGGTGCTATAAGCCACTCGGCCACGACACGCCAAAGTTAAAAACCTTAGTTTCATCCTAGCACAGCTTTCACTGCTGGACCAATGATGCTGTATCTCAAGAACTCCCAATGTAACCAAAAAGAGGTTGGGAGGAGAAACAGTCTGGTCCCGTAGAGTGATTTGTGTTTCGTACCTGGGCCCTTCGGAATTTATGATTCTCTTGCTCGACTGCACTCGACTTTTCTTTAACTAATCTCTGAAGTTCTTCAATCCTTCCATTGATCTTGTCTAGCTGCATCTTTAAGTCGGCTGCTGATTGGGTGTTATCAAGAGCCTGAAAGAGTAAGAAGAACTTGTCTCTAATTTGTCAAAATTGTAAGTAAAATAAGTTAAGAGAAACAAATGAAATCATCAGAAGTGGCAAAGCTCAGCAAGATTCATTTAACTTTACCGAGGCCCATATCTCTCCTATAATACGAGTCTACTGACATGGATTGAGCAACTGGGTCCAGAGAGCCTGATTCTTTTATGTGCTTTATTGTTTAGATGTCTATAACTTCCTGTTTGTATTTAATGGAAAATTGTGTTGTTAGTTAGCAATATTTTAATCCATCTGTTTGAGGTGTTTGGATGTTGTTTTAAAAGCAGGGTAAACTTTTGGTAAATGTGAAAACCAACATCCTCACTGGGTGTATCCCAACACATGCATAAAATAACACACCTGCAAACATTTGTGCTCAATTGGTGATTGAAGTTGCAAGAAAATAATGAAAGAAAAAACACCCTTGTTGCATAGAATGTTGTTCTTTAAGATGCCTGAGACTGAAGCCTTTCTAAGAATCAAATTTTTTAGTGAGAAGTTGCTTCTTTCTCTAGTACTACATGACATCAAAGGGGGTTGTTTCTAACAATGTTTTATAATATCAACAGCTCTCCAGTGCTCTTTACCAAGTAACTTTTTATCATCCAATCTGTAGAGTAATTACCAAAAGTATACACTGCCTTTAAATAAATAAATAAAATGTACTAGTTATGTTGAGATACCTTTCTTTTGTTGAGTTCCAACGATTGCTGCCTTAGACTAATCTCCTTGTCCATAGTGGAGAGATTATTCTGCAAGATCCTCTCCTTCTCTTCTAGTTTACGGACGACTTGATTCTGAGCATCTACTTGGGTCTGTAGCGTAGCCACCTGATCAGCCAAGACGTCTTTCTCTTCACGCAGGAGTTTATGTATCTGATTGCATTTGATCCTCTATCGGAACAAAAGTAAATAGCAAAATGCAATGTAAGAACTTAAAACTGGCATGATATTTGGCACTTGGAAAAAAGTAGAAAAACATCGAGTACAAGGACTGACTGATACATTTACAAATGGTGTAGATTTTGATAGACTTTTAAAAAAAAAATTGCTGAATTTTCAGGGCAAAAATGTTGAAAATTAGAGTAAAGTAGGAAGAGTATCGTGCCTGCTCATATCAAGGTCACATTGAAGGCATGTATATAAGTTTAAAGTTAGAAAATAGAATTAGCTGTTGCAAACTGCTCATCAACCTAAAGGTATGGTATCAATGCTAAAAATTTTTAATGGCGCCACGAAGAGCTGTGTATTGAGAGAGATGTGAAATAGAGGGACAAGTTTTCTGTCGGTCTCATTGTTGCTGGATGCCATTTTCGGGCCAAACGAGCATTACCCAATAGGCAGTCTAGTCTGGCATCCAGTGTTCGCTTATATGGGTTTTGTGGGGGGGGGGACACAAAATGGCTTCTAACTGCAAGTTGTCGCAACTCTCTCATTTTACAGCTCATGGTACAAATAAAATGATTAATCTTTGTATCTCAGAAACCCTAAAAAACATTTACCAAAAAATGGTGATATGTGTTAAAAAAGAAGAAGTTGAAGCAGATGCAAAACTCCTCGCCTGTTTTTTTGAATTTTTGTTTGTTTTATTATCTATTTAAGCCTACTTTTACATTTTTTAAAATACAGGGAAGAGCTGAGATGTCGAAACATATTTTTTCAAGCTTTTCAAAAAGAGAATGAGTAAAGAGTTTATCCCAACCTCAGACATGAGTTTGAAATTCGCATCATCTTTTTCTCTAAGCTGTTGTAGTAGCCTCGTGTTCTGCTCTTGCATGTCTTCAAAGGCTTGACCAGTCACTTCCATCTCTGATAATAAGGCTTCCTCCTCCTGGAAACATCAAACAAATCTTCAATGTAACATCTCAAAACAATCTTCTTAAAGGGAAGGTTTACATTTGGTAATCACTCTTAAAATTAATGGCTGGAAGTACAGCAGCATCCGATAGTATAGAGCATTTTGAGAAAAATATTTCACTGCACAAAAGCAAAACATAATTAACAAATAATGATACAACATAAACAGCAATCCAGAATCCAAACATCTTAAAAGGGCCAATACAAGAGTAAACACAGATAGCTATGGATGAAAAATAACAAACACAAAAACACGGAGGGTAGTGGTAGCACTTACGGACTAATTCATTACATAAAAAACTGCATGAGCTTTCACAGCCACTACTTCATCAGATGCAGATGCAATAAAATGGACTACTTTATTACATCTGATGAAGTAGTTGTTGCTATGAAAGCTCATGCAGTTTTTTATATAATGAGTTAGTCTAGGGTGTGTATAACATTGGTAATTGCCAAAGACCTGTATCCACACTTGATGTGACCCAACATATACATGAAATAACAACCCTGTGAAAGTTTAAGCTAAATCGGTCTTCGGAGTCATTAGAAAACAGTGAAAACCCCCATTATATGTTTTAACTTCTTTCAAACATCGGATTTAATCTTGCGTGATAAAGACAATTGTTTTACTTATTTTCTAAAAACTATGGCATTTCAAGCAAAACTATTTCAAGGGAAGTTTTCCACCATGACCATCTTTATACCAAGTAAGTTATGTGCAAATCTGTGAACATTTATATTTTCAATCTTACCAATGTTGTACACACCCTTTAAGTGCAACCACTACCTTATTTTGTTTATTTATCAGACCAACATCGATATCTCTATCATCACACAAATAACGGAAGACATTTCACCTGTTTTCTATCCGCAAGTTTCTTCTGAAGTTGATATATCGTTTCCTCTAAGCTGCGTATCTTCCTGATGGCTTCCTCATCGGCTAGCTTACGACTTTCTTGTCTTTCTCTGTCCTCAATGTGTCTCAGTCGCATCCTGAGATCTTCAACCTCAGCACGAGACCTCCTTTCCGCCGCCATGAGCTGGAGAGACAAGTAAACAAACATTTATCAAAAGTTATCTATTAACATATCATTTGGAATTACTCTTACACCGATGTGTGTAAAGCACTGTATACTCAGTACTTTCCCGAAAAAGATCCACAAGTATATTACTTGGGTGGGATTCGAACCAACCACCTTTACCAGTTCCAGAACAGATGTCTTGCCAGTTAGACCACCAAGATTTCCTGGTAGCTTGAGGTGATTGAATCATATATTTAACATCTATTAAATCAGAGCGGTACCCGATGCTGAAAATACAGGATTCAAACCGCCTCTAGCTACCGGGCTATCTTGGTGGTCCAATTGGCAACACATCTGCTCTAGAACGGCAAACGTCATGGGTTCGAGTCCCACCAGAGTAATATCCCTGTGGATGTTTTTCACAGGACCCGGGAAAGTACTGAGTAAACAGTGCTTTACACACATCGGTGTATGGGTAAAAATCAAATAATACTGATGTAAATTTAACATCTATTAGTAAGTAATAATTACTCCAAAGACAACGACTTGTCTTCCTTATTAGATGACTGACATAGATGCTACCTCCTACATAAATACAGACAACTATTTGTTTACTTATCTATTTAAAACCAAATTATTTAAAGTACAAATTACATAAAAAACATTTTACAATAAACAAAATTAAGATAGAGTTTTTAAAAAAGGACTTCCTTCTGTCTTTTTGTATGTACCTGAACTTTATCTCGCTGCTCTTTTGCTGAGCCTTTGTACATGTCGAGAAGAAGCTTCATCTCTTTCTGATTTTCCTGAGATTTTCTGAAAGAAAAAAAGTTCAAACAAATACAAGATAAATATTGGAAGATTTTTAAGGAGGAACAAATAACTAGTTGGTTTATTAACTTACTCAGTGCTGGTAGCTCACTCTGGGAAAAACATGTATCTTAAAATCGTGTGTATCTCATATCATTTGTTTGGTACAGAACAATTTTAAGAGGGGCTCCAAGGCCAAATACAGGTTTGTGATTTAATAATTTTCCCAACAGATAGTGTCCTTATGAGGGTTAAGTTTTGCAACTCCAACTTCACGTTTAAACAATGTAATGTCAAAATCCAAAATCGTTCGATGAAAACACATTTCAAATATACAGTCTATACATTTTTTAGTAAAATTCGAGTTCATTCCTGAATTTTTATTCAGCCAAAACGGCAATGAGTTTGACTTTTTGACTGGAGCAGAAATTCCATTTGCTTTTGACATCTGACGATGTCATGTTTCTCCCTGAAAAAGACTAACATAAAATGGCAATACACACAATTTCAATGTGAGGTTAGAGACATTTTTTCCTCACTTTCAAGAGGCCTCTATCTGTTGGAAAATTAGTGCATCACAAAAACAAAGTTTTCCTTGGAGCCCTTCTTCAAGAAAGGAAAAAAGGAAAAAAAAAAATGGGAAAAAAATTACTATAAGAAGTGTCACTCAGGTGCTAATGTATTATGATTGTTTTACTATGATAAAATGCTAAAAAAACACAACTTTGTTGTCTGTTTAAAACTGTCCTTCTTTTGTGGATTAAGAGGTTAATTTTTTTAATCCAAAATAATGTAGATGTAACTTACATATTATATTAGTTACGTTTCACTCCTAAGCTAGGAGCTTCGTCAGACTGGCAACCATGTCCAATGCTCAACTGCCTTTTATACCTTTTCTTGGTGGACATAGAGGGCGTTGAATTAGATGCAGGGGGGAGAACTCTCTCACCAAAGACGACAGGGCATACAAGTTCCAGAACATTTAAGACCAACTAGTCCAAACCATCCCTACAACGCCCTCTATGTCCACCAAGAAAGGGTACACAAGGCAGTTGAGCATTGGACATGGTTGTCAGTCTGACGAAGCTCCTAGCTTAGGAGTGAAACGTAACTAAAATAATATGTAAAAAACATCTACATTATTTTGGATTTGAAAAAATGAAACTTTAATCCATGATTATCAACAATCCTGATGAACTTATTTAATGGTGTCCTTCTTTTGGTTTCCAACTTACTTCAGATTTGCCCGGAGGTCCTTGATGATCTCCGCTTCCTTCCCAGTTTCTTTCTTCTCCTCTTTACCCCGTTCCTTCTCCCTCTCTTTCTCCCTCGGATCCCGCCTGTCATCATGGTGGATATTCACCTCTTCTCGTTTCTGTTGCTGTTCCTTCTCGTGGCTTACCTCCCTCCGGTCTAAACCACTACCACTTGAGCTAGAGCTGGTACTACTGTGGCCATGAGAGGCCATGTCAGTTTTAAGCTGGAGGAGATAAATACAACATTAAGTTGCTTTTTTTTAAATCACAACATCCTAAACAAAACATAATTTTTGTGCACTTTTATGTTTGTAAAACATTCATGACATTGGAGAAGTAGGATTTGAAACTTTGCATGATGGGAGTACAATCAAGTGAGGTTTGCGGTGACACCATGTACATAAATCTCTTTTGAGTAGTGGTGGTTGTAAGAAGAACTGGTGGTTTGACAACTCAACGTTTCGATCAGTATGCTCCGATGATCTTCTGGAGATTACATTGGAGAGTTAATTAAGAGCTTAAGCAGCTGTGAAAGAAACAGTTCATGGAAAAATGTTCCGGGGGGGGGGGGTTCTTCATTATAGAAAAAAAAACAGTTTGTAAGTATCAAAATATTGACTCTGAAGAGGGAAAGAATTTAGACTAGTCCTCTATATGTACATGTACATGGGGGTGGGGTGGCTGGCAACAAGGAATTTTGTGTACCAAGTATTATGGGATGATGGTAGTATGTACAGGAACAAAGGAAAGAACAAAAGATGTCTCTAAAAAATAGAACATAATGCATTAAGATGGGTGTTGCATGTGGGGAGGAATGCAAAACTACACAGGCTGACTCAAGGTTAGCTTCAAGGTTTGTTTTAAGGTGTTCCGGGATTGTCCGCATTTCAACCTTGAATTTCCTTGGGTTCATTTGTTAAACTTTCCATTTCTCCCTAAACTAAACTCATGCACTGCCACAGGTGACACCAACTCAGGAGACAGTTTACTAATTTATGAAATTTAAGGATGGTATCTAGAATATGATAGAAGGATTACAGTGTGTCATCATATCTTTGTGGCGTGTCGTGGCCGAGCGGATAAGAGCACCGGACTCAAGCTCTGGTGTTTCAGATCAGCAGAGTGTGGGTTCAAGTCCCGGTTGGGACAGTTGTGTCCTTAAGCAAAACACTTAAACATTATTGCTTCGTCCTTCGGATGGGACATGAAGCTGTTGGTCCCATGTGTTGTGTAATGCACGTAAAAGAACCCAGCGCACTTATCCAAAAGAGAAGGAATTCGCCCCAGTGTTCCTGGTTTGATTGGCTGCATATTGCGCCACAGCACCTTGTAAACCATTACATGGTGCTATGTAAAGGAATAGGTCTCATACTTCAAAAATGTAGCACAATATACCTTTCAGGAAAACATTGACTGTTGAAGCGCCTTGTGTGTCAGAGTGACAGATATGCGCGCTATATAAGAAGCCGTTATTAAGGATAAGATTACATGAACCCTGAGTAACTTACTTTCATGACTTCAGCTTGTGCCTCCTTGAGTTTATGTCTGTAGCGATTGATTTCTCCCTTGAGTTGAGTGTTATGACTCTGGTAACTCGACACTAAATGACGTAACTCTCGATTAATTGGACCTGTGAAGACAAATGTCACCCAACAAACACATTCAATCAAATCTTTTTGTTTACCTTTATTTGGTTCCTTTTGACGTCTATTCTATATGTGTCTTATAATCTTTCTAAATTGAGTACTATGGTGTCCTTCTCTGTTGACAGTTTTGATGTTGTAATATATAAATATATATTTAACAATACTGAATTTGTACAGAGGGCCTCCATGGAAAGCAGTGCTGGGCACTGATCGGAGTTTATCCTTATGAAAGATGACGTAAATAAATAAGTTCTTATAATTGACACAGAGGGAGCTGATGGCTAAGAATTTCAAAGTATTGAAGTGATTAAGCCAAGTTCGAATTGGCGGCTACAGCTGTGGCTGTTACTAAGGACATTGCTTTGGAAATCCTATGCTTCAAGGCTTGTTCACGTGGCAATCTAGCCACAGCCGCTAATACAAATATGGCTTATTATCCTGTTGAAATATTCCTCAAGGGACACTTCTAGAGAGGGATAGGAACAAAAGACTGAACCATTAAGCTCCGCCCCTTAATTCTTTGGACCAATCACAGAGTGTCTCAAAGCCCAACACAATATTTAACTTTAAAATCATTGGTCAGTTTCATTACCAACCTGCTTGCTCATTGGCTGCTAGGTTCTGCTCAAACTCAATACGTAGCATCTCATATTCTTTCCGCACTTGAGACAGCGTGTCCTCCAACTGGATGACTTCTGTTCTTAGTTTCTTCTGGCAAGCAAGTTCATCACTCTGGAATAAATCGTAAACAGAAGATAGATGTGTAGATTTCATAATACAATGGGAGATTGGTTTTAGAATTAACATTCTTTTCTTTACAAAACCAGGCCTTGCACATCAGCTTTTTGTATTGTAGCCCACTGGGCTAGTAAACTGTGCATTTTACTTGACCTCACAAAGTTTTTTAAGCCCTGTTTTAAAACATGTATCTTTCTGATGTAATATTGGTGGAATCTTAAGCAGTGTATTGGTCAAATGAAGTAGCATTTACTAACTAAACAAATTACTTAACTTTACGCTTTAAAAAAATGTTATTTCCAAGTAGGTTGCACAGTTTTTAGTAGCTTACAGAGCAAGTTGAGTAGTGCTGTTTACTAGCCCATAGCAGTTTTTACTAGACAATGTACACCAGGCTAGTGTGGAGGACAAGCCCTCAAAATAATACATACAATTTCTTGTGAAAGTAGTTTCAAGTATAGACCGATCCATTTTGGGTTATTTTCATACAGGACGCCCCATAAAAAAAAACCCCATAACCCGCCAAATCTTAAAAAAATTGGTTCGTTTGCTCATCAAACTAATGAGAAGAAAACCTTTCCAATTCCAACTAAAGGCCTATGTATTTCTCAACATTTAGGATGTTTCAGACATCACATTACATTGATATCAAGGCTACTGTTTCAGTTCTCTTCACTTTTAGTGCCATTTCGCTATTTCTGAGAACTGCCTGATTTCGACATGGGGCATTACATATGTTCAATACCAGTGTTTTCCCACCATTACTGGACTGCAATTACGCTCGAGTCATACATCATTCTGGCACTTCGAAAAGTTGGGGTAGCATCATTGGCCAAAGATGCACGAGATGCGTAAACAAATAAATGCTTGATGAAAATTGTGCAGGACTTGAAGTCGGGTGAAACTTCAACTTGAACACAGGACTAGTAGCTAACTAAGCATTTTACAGGTAAGAGTTCTTTTACAAGACCAGATCAAAATGAGAAAATACTATATTAGGCTGCTTTTATTTGATAAGAGAAAATTGATCTTACTTTGTCTTATGGGTAAGTACACTTCGATACGTGAATTGAAATGTGTTTATCAGATTCAAAGTCAACATTTTAACATATTTTGTTTTAAATTTAAGTTATTCAACAGCGAGGAATTGTTATTTGTTAAAAACAAGATCGCCAGAATTTTTCCAGTAATTAGTTTACTGGTCTGATGCTAAAATCACTGGCCACAGGCTTGCAGTCCAATGTAAATTTCAGGTCCTGTATGGACAACCTCGTTCCAATCCCAGGGGTGATCGATCTTGCCGCGCCATTTTTCCCCACCATGCCTTGCTCGCTCATAACCCCTGGAATTGGTTCATTAAAATGTGCTAGAATCTGGCACATTTCAATTAGGCCTGTAGTCGATCCATTGTACGTGGGCTCTAGCATGGTAGCCCGCGAGCCGCCAACATAAAGTCAGAGAGCAACTTCTTTGATCTTGGGACATGTGTGCAGTTTAGGGTGACCGTGTAAAAACAAGATTCA
The DNA here is from genome assembly GCA_032357145.1 of Evasterias troschelii. NCBI lineage: Eukaryota > Metazoa > Echinodermata > Asteroidea > Forcipulatida > Asteriidae > Evasterias > Evasterias troschelii. The sequence continues at coordinate 1,467,892 of JAUELU010000064.1, read as the reverse complement.
TTTGAAATCGAATCGCGTCTAAACACTTGAATTTTCACACGCGCGTACTGAGCGTCCTTCAAGCACCATGCAAGCGCTTAAAAGTTTTCAACACATGTGGACCCAAAGTATTCACTTTATATAGATAGCCAATCAGTGTTGTTTTTCAACACATCCCTACTAGGGGTTAGTGACGAGAGGTATCGATACTGCGCTGCCCATGGTAGCGAGGCTGCCCTACCAGGGGTTAGTGACGAGAGGTATCGATACTGCGCTGCCCATGGTAGCGAGGCTGCCCTACCAGGGGTTAGTGACGAGAGGTATCGATACTGCGCTGCCCATGGTAGCGAGGCTGCCCTACCAGGGGTTAGTGATGAGAGGTATCGATACCGCGCTGCCCATGGTAGCGAGGCTGGCCTACCAGGGGTTAGTGATGAGAGGTATCGATAACGCGCTGCCCGTGGTAGTGAGGCTGCCCTACCAGGGGTTAGTGACGAGAGGTATTGATACCCCGCTGCCCATGGTAGCGAGGCTGCCGTATGGAATATTGTCCACCCAGCTCTGCCAGCACATACCAGTCACTCGGATTGGTCTATAGGTATTTTTCTCCTACCTCCATCTGTTCCATCTGTCTAAGATGAGTTCCTTTTGTCTGCTGAAGTAGATTCCTGGTTTCTTCAAACTGTGTCTTCATTTCATGTGCCTCCTTGTAGAGTACGGAGAACTGAGACTGAAGGTTCTTGTAGGGCGCCCTCTCCATGACGATAGAATCAGGAAGACGTTGAAGCTGAATGACAACAAGAATAAATAAGTCTTGGCAATATTATATATAAATATTGGACGCATACGGGTACAATATTGCAGAACATAATCACAAGGTGAAATCTGGACTGTCCCATTTCAAAAGGCGAAACCGGGTGTGGAACAGTCCAAATATTAATGAGTGATTATATTCTGCTATATTGTACGAATAAAATGCATCCTATATTTGTTGTATAGACCGTACACATAGTAACCTTGTCATTTATTTACTTTCCATATATTTCACAAGACGCAGGCAAAAATAATTGTTCAAACAAAAATAATTGTTCATATGGCGTAAGCTTTTCAGGCTATTTAATAACAGTTTTTCTAAATTGTCTAAGGGCAAAATAATCAGAAATCAGACTAAAGTAAGAAGAATATAATGCCTGATAAGGTACTACACGGCTGACGAAGAAATAGCTAGAGCCCGAAAGACCGATTGGCTTAAAGCCCATTTGACGTTCATGGCCATAGGTGTGTTGGCGCAAAAGCAAATACTTCATCATCTTTTCCTCAGACTGATAATTTAAATTTAATAAATGTTGAATTTAGCATTGAGGATAACAAATATAATTTGTTTTTTACCCTTATACCGATGTGTGTTAAGCACTGTATACTCGGTACTTACCCGAGTTCTATGAAGAAAACAAATCTAAAGGCAAATCACTCGGGTGGGATTCGTACCCACAACCTTTGCATTGTTAGAGCAGATGTCTTACCACTAGACCATCGAGCTAGCCCGATGGCTAGAGGCACTTCGAATCCTGGCTAGAGGCAGTCCGAATCCTTAGCAGAGGGTACAGCAACAATCGATGCATTACCCACTGCTAAGGATTCGAACTGCCTCTAGCCGTCAGGCTAGCTCAAATCCCACCCAAGTGATTTGCCTGTGGATTTTCTTTTCACAGAAGTCGGGTAAGTAACACACATTGGTGTAAGGGTAAACAAACAAATTATATTGATTATATCTTCATCATCTTTCTCCACAGGTATGAGCTGCATTCATTGGTTTCAGTAACAGAAGTAAATAATAAGAAAAAATTATTTTATTACACGACTTACATCCATCTTGAGCTGCTCTGATTCCATGACGAGTTCTTGATGCTTCTCTTGTAGCCTCTCAAGTTCTACGAGACGGTTTGTAGCCAACTCCTTGTGCTCTTCCAACTCATTGACAAAAGTCTGAAGCTGAAGTTGAAAAAGTATTCATTCAAAATCATTTAGTTTTTCTGATTTGTAAGCAACTGTTTCAAGTGGACTTCCAGAAAGACAATTCGAGGAAAAGGGATGTTTTTGTTTTACCTCAAAAATAGTAGTTGGTAAGTTTTAGTTAAATCTGCATCAGTGATTACAATTATTACTTGTGTTTTACCCATATACCAATGTGTGTTAAGCACTGTATACTCAGAACCCACTCCCCCCCCCCCCAAGTCTAGGCTACCCGAGTCATATGAAGAAACAGGTTGAGTTTGAACCCAAGACTCTTGCAATTCTAAAGCAATTGTCTAACCGCTGGACCACTCAGCTTGCCCATTAGCTACAGGCAGCTTGAATCCTATATTTTAGCAGCGGGCACTGCAACGATTTTTAAATAGATGTTAGGTTGAGTGAAGCATC
>JAUELU010000064.1:1370328-1384230 GCA_032357145.1 Evasterias troschelii | reverse complement strand
CTACAGGTGAACACAAGCATTTTGAGGCTAGGCTCAACATTTTCTTTTCACCAGGCAGACATAAAAATGTCTTAATTTCTCATCTCCGGTAACTCAGCAATAAAAGCATGTGATTCTGTCCCCCTCGCAGGTTTAAGCAACGTACAAAAATGTATGCAAGAACTGTTTTCTATGCTTTCTGGCCCAAATAATTACTCGTTCAGGCCTTGCTTATTATTTCTGGTAATGAAACCAAGGAAGCCTCATAAGTGAACTATAATCAGTGTACCTTGCAAGCCCGAGGACACCTGTAAACAAGGGTATAGGCTACTCTTGATGTGTTAAACAGAAACACTAGGGTTAACCTCTAGTCTTCTATGAAACGAGTTCTAGGTTCTTTTATGTGCATTACCAATCCTAGTACACAGGACCTCATCCGAAGGACTAAGCAATTTAGGAAGTATCTTGCTTAAAATTAGGCACAAGTGCCTTGACCAGGACTTGAACACACACACTCTGCTGATGAGAAGCGCAATTGAGTCCAGTGCTCTTAACTGCTCGGCCTCGACAGGCCATTTCTTACCTTGTCAGAAGTTGTGGCAGTAGTCACAATGGATTGGGATGACTGTGCATCCTCTGGCGAGCTATTTGCCAGGACTTTGCTCACATTTAGGGCAGCTTCTCGATCCAGTACAGAAAGAGACTGAAAGCAGATTCAAATAATTGTTTGTTTGTTTGTTTCACTTCTCGTTTTCTTATTTTTCATACATCATAGTTAATTTTTTTAAACATCTATAAATTTCTTCTTCAACTTATCATTTGTTTTGCTTTTCCAACATACCATGTCATCTTCAGTATCAATGGCGTCGGGGCCAGTTGATTTCATCTTTGGCTCTTCAGGGGCCACAGGGAGTTGTTCCTTGCCCTTGGTGATGTTTGCTAACACAGAACCTACTACAGAACCAGCCTTTTGGTCTAGGCTTGGAGTAGATGACAGAACAGCTGACTGGAATTGACACACAAAAGACAAAAACAACTTCGTCAAAATGTTCAAGATATTCCTTTAAGTTCAAATCAATCTTTTAGCTGTACCCATCCCCCCCCAAAAAAATAATAACAATAAAAATACATTAAACAAAATAAGCAATTCAAGAATAAACAACATCTTATGAACGAGCAAATTCCACAGGCTGGAGGGAAAATAAGTACGGATGTATTTTCAAACAGCCAGGGCAGAAAAAAATCAACAGACAAGTTGACCCAATTCAAGAACGCAACAATAAAGATATGAACAAGAACTATCTAAAATGAATAAGAATGATAGCATAAAAAATAAATAAATAACAATTAACTTTTCTGAAATCCCCAAGCAACTATTGCTCATATTCCATGTTTCAATCTTTCATACAACATACCATGTCAACTTCAGTATCCATGGCAGTAAAGGCAGTTGAGTTTATCTTTGGCTCCTCAGGGGCCAGAGAGAGTTTTTCCTTGGTGATGTTTGCCGACACAGAATCTACTATTAAACCAGCCTCTTGGTCTAGGCTCCGAGTAGATGCCTCAGTAGCAGGCTGGAAATTACAAAGAGGAATAGCTTTGAAAATGACGTCAGAAGTTACAGTCTTTGTGATGCCCTAGTTCTACTATCATGAGTCATTGGTGTGTTGATTTTTTTTAGGCCTGGAATTTCGTCTTTGGAGAAGGCAAGATTTTTTTTGGCAATAGAAATAATTGTGCAAAGGGCAGGGAATCTTAGTCTTTGAGCATTTTTTGTAGGGACGCCAAGGCCAAGACCAGGGGCAACAGAGGCCAGCCTCTGTGTACTTCCGGTTTGTTATTTGTTTTTCTGGTGCATGACTTTAAAAAGCATAGGGATTTTCCCACTGCCTTGTTATACAAATAACACCTGTCTGTTTAATATTTATAGACAGGTCATAGAGTTATGTGTCTTTCATTTTATGAAGGCGAGACTATCAGTCAGGTGTCTGTCTGTTTGTCTGTTTCTTGGATTGTTGTACCTTGAGAATGTTTAACTGTTCATCTGTCTTTTACTTCACTCACCATATCACAGTCACTGAACGCAGCATCAGAGTTCTGCACAACCGCAATGGATTCCTGTACAGTTTCCTCATTGTCCAGGCAGGTAAAGACAGCATCTACTAGATTAGTAGTCGCTTTATCCAGACTGCTGGCAGATGATCCTACGAGCTGAATCAAAGTCTGTAGTGATCAAGAAATACTTATTTAATCATAATTGAAGAAACTAAATTATATATTTTATACCTCATACTATGGATGAAAAGGCAGAAGTCATTATAATTTTATTTGTCTTTAATTAACTTCAGGATCATAACTGGCCCAAGACTGCTTAAGCTCAAATAGGTAGCTAATCACAACCAAATTATTCTTACCAGAATAATGTTACCAGTCACAATACCATGCCACAGGTTCAACTTGTAACTAATATCCTGCTTATTTTTGCTTAGCGGAAATTTTTAAGCATTATTTTCTGCTTAAGCAGCTCTATAAAATTAGTCCCAGCTGCTGATAACCTATACATTGTTTTGTAAATTTCAAAGACAGGTATTGTTCACATTAATACTAACCCATTCTTTTGCAAATAACAATTCAAATCTGAAAAATTAGCAACATATATATTTGAGGAAAACATTTTTTTCACATTACCTTCTCCTCAGTCTTGGGAGAGGTGGTGGTAGGTGGAGCGAGTATGGTTTCATCCAGGGTGTTGTCAACAGAAGTGTTGGCTTCAGTTACAGCAATCAGTCTGGAGCAGACAGATGCAGAGCTTGTAGGACGCTCAATGGCTGGCAATAGCTGATAAATTAATCAAGTTCAAATAATATACACTGACCACTGTTCCCCTCTTTTCAATTTGCATTAAGTATTTATGTACATTTATTCAATTATTCATATTTGTTGTTGTTGGGGGGGGGGTAGAGGGGCGATTTATCCTTATTCTCTTTTCACTCAAGAAAGCAGAATTTATTTTAAAATTGTTGATAGTAGATTTTTCTCTTTTGGGGGGGGGGTTGTTAGTGTCTGTGGTATGAAGGACCCTTTTAGCAAACGTCTGATAAACAAGAAAACCAGCTTCAAACAGTCATTTTATTATCAAAATGAACATGTTTGTTTTTACCTGTGCTAGTTCCTCAGTCACTTGTTCATCCTTGACCAGCGTTTCTACATCGTTGTCATCACTCATGGTGTCAGAGTCATTAGTCAGTTTCTATTAGATAGAGGAATTATGTTTATGTTACATTTTCTTCTTTATGTTTTATTTTATACTTCTCTTAATTATAACTTCTGTATAGTGAATACAAGTCAATGTTAGCACAAAACGGTCTCTGAATCACTTGTGATTTTCTCATGTTTCAGCATAAATCAGTAATCTGCACATTAAGCTGACTAGGGTGTGTCCAGGGGCAATTTGAGGAAAGTATTTTTTTCACATTACCTTCTCCTCAGTCTTGGGAGAGGTGGTGGTAGGTGGAGCGGGTATGGTTTCATCCAGGGTGTTGTCAACAGAAGTGTTGGCTTCAGTTACAACAATCAGTCTGGAGCAGACAGATGCAGAGCTTGTAGGACGCTCAATGGTTGGCAATAGCTGATAAATTAATCAAGTTCAAATAATATACACTGACCACTGTTCCCCTCTTTTCAATTTGCATTAATTATTTATGTACATTTATTCATTTTTTTATTTTATTGTCGTGGGGGGGGGGGGAAGGGGCGATTTATCCTTATTTTCTTTTCACTCAAGAAAGCACAATTGATTTTTAAATTATTGGTAGTAGATTTTTATATTTTTTGGGGGGGGGCTGGTAGGTAGTATCTGTGGGATTATGGACCCTTTTATCAAACGTCTGATAAACAAGAAAACCATCTTCAAACAGTCATTTTATTATCAAAATGAACATGTTTGTTTTTACCTGTGCTAGTTCCTTAGTCACTTGTTCATCCTTGACCAGCGTTTCTACATCGTTGTCATCACTCATCATGGTGTCAGAGTCATTAGTCAGTTCCTATTAGATAGAGGAATTATGTTTATGTTACATTTTCTTCTTTATGTTTTATTTTATACTTCTCTTAATTATAATTTGTGTAAAGTGAATACAAAAATACAAGTCAATATTAGCACAAACATGTCTCTGAATAAAATGTGATTTTCTCATGTTTCAGCATAAAACAGTAATCTACATATTAAGGTGACTAGGGTATGTCCAGGGGCCAATTTCATTGCGCTGCTTAACAAAGCAAATTTTTATGCTAACTTTACCAGAAATTGTTTTGCTTTAGCATAAGTGTATTTCACAGATTAGTGAAAAAATTTGGCGGCTATATATCTTGCATGTTCACCATAGGTTTGCATTGTTACGTCATTCATTTTCATACAGTAAGTTTTTGTAAGTTTATGATTAGCAGCGCTAATAAACGGAAACTCGCACAGTAAGCACAAAATTAGTCGTTAAGCAGTGCTATGAAATTGGGCCCAGGTCACAAGAAATACTCACCTCCACTTTGGAAGGAACAGTAGTAGTTGTGGGTTGTTTCTCCCCCAGAGTGTTGTCAACAGAGGACTTTGCTGCAGTGACAATGATTAGTCTGGAGGTGGAGGATTCTGCTGAGCTGGCTGGACGCTCAATGGCTTGGGCAGACTGCAATTAGAGTAATTACACATCATTAACATGTTTGCTGATGCTGTCATGAAAATTATCATCAGAAATTATACTGATTTTTGGATTGTGATGTTATATTTTGAGTACAGTATCAGATAACTTTGAATTTTGAAGTTAAGGTTTTGGTTATTGTTCGGATGAAGTTTCGTTTCATTGACAGTACGAAATAAAAAACGTTTCACCATGATGCAAAGATCATTTCTAAATTTACTCAAAACCTATTCTAGTTTCATATACCACCTGACTTATTTATTAAGTTTTTCTCCTTACCTCAGTCTGCTCCTTGAGGTCCTCGGTCTTGCTCATTGTTTCATTGATAGTCATCTCAGCGATGACATCAGTTGAGAAGGAGACAGGAAGAGCATCGGCGTCATCCATTCCTGGTGAAGATGTCCCATCATTCTTCATCAATGCCTTCGAGACAACCATAATGACAACCAGAATTATATGAAAGTAGACTGATATATGTGCTGTAGTAAAGACCCTGTTCTCCAAGTCCGAGTCCCTATTGTCCAATGGGGAGCTCAATTCCAAGTCCACCCCCTTAAAGAAGGAGTGCGAGACCAGTCTTGAAGACCTCCAGCACTGATTAATTTTATCATGAACTTTGTAGAGGGGAACTTTTTTAATTCATATAAATTGATTTGAGGGTTAAACCATTGAAAATTTTCCTAAGGATAAAAATTTATAAATCAATATGGTTTGATATGAAACAGGGATGGCTCCTCACCTTTAGGATCTCCATAGGGATGGCTTGCTCGGGGAGTGGGGTTTGCTTGGTAATTGTTTGTTTATTAAGGGTTTGCTGAATGGTAGCGGCTGGCAGCTGGATTCCTCCTGTAATAACAGGACAGAGAGTTTTCGAATACTCTATTTAAAAATTTCATACAGCAATCACAAGAATTGGCATAAATTTCCTCCAAACCCCATCAAGTCTCTGTTTTAAAATAAGCATCTTTTTATTTGTTTTACTTATTTATTTTATTACACTTCACACGGGCAAAACAGTAAAAGTCATGGGGGTATGGGAAATTTTTGGCTAAGGGGGCAGTGGGGTATGTTGATTTGCCTGAAATTTAACACAGAAAAAAAAACAATCAACTTTTTTTCTTCTTCTCTGTCGATGTTTTTCTCTACTTGCCTTGCCCTAATTTACCCCATGGGGAGGGCAGTTGCCCTCCCGCCTCATGCAGGCGCGTACTTGTCAGAAGTAATTGTTGGCTCTTCACATGGATCTGCCATGTGCATGTAGAAGAGCCTTGATGTCATGCTTCATTTGTATTGTAATATAGTTTGTGTATCTGTTTGGGTGAAGGTGTCATTACATTACCATGACAATACAGAGAAATGCTCATATTCACTGCTGTCTTCAATTTGAGGCTCCACACGTAAATGGCTGACAATGCAAAGGGCGAATAGGTGGAAGGGTGGGGGTAACAGTTGGGAACAGGAAGAAGCTGTGGTGAACAATTTGAAGATCAGAGATAAGATGAAATACTTACCAAATTCAGCAAGAGCAGCAGCTAACTTGGCATCTCCCTTGGCTTTTACCTCAGCCATGGCCTTGTTCATCTTGGCCTTTGCCTAAAAAAACAGCAGAAATTACAGTCAGATCTTAAGACATAATAACATAACCCTTCTCAGAAGATGCCTTTCATTTCGTGGAAAGCAGTCGTTAATACATTTACACAACATAGTTTTTACCTCTTATTACGAAAGAAAGCTTGTCTTCTTAGAAAAACAAAATTGGGGGGAAAAGGGTTATATGAAACACAAATTTGTTTACTTTGGAAACGTTATTAGTTACAGTGCCACGAATTCATATCTTTTAAGGAAGTAAAACAAATTGATAAAAGTTACAAATACTGTTTGATGAAATTTAATTTTTAGGAAAGAAAAAGGGACTAGTGTTGTGATGAAAAATCATTTTTTTAAAGGCATAAGGAAGGCCAAAATAAGAATAAGAAATATATTATAGACTTAATCTGGAATTTTATTTGAATGACCAACTTACCGCATTTTGGGCTTTCAAAGTTTTCTTTGAACATTTGGGTTTTTGCATAGGTAGCCCAGTGTCAGAATCTGAAGAAATCAAAACGTTGTTCCGTTAATCATTTTTCAAAGAAACTTAAACCAACAAAGAAAATTGAGTACCCTACTGTACTGTACAAACATGCTCAAAAGTTTAGTTGTTGTACAATATGTAGAATATGAACTAGAAAGACCTACACTAACAGTACACTGAAGATGTCAGTTTAGTAGCCCTCGAGGTTGGACTCCCACGTTGCTCAGTGCAGTACAATGGAGACTGGAGTCTTACCAGGGCTAATGAATAGCCCACAAGCGGCAACTAATGTAAGGTGGTGTCTGAATTAGCAATCATGCATTGAAGTTACTTGAAGTAGTACATCCGTAGCAACACCTTAAGCAACAGTACTAGCCGCTGCTGCAGCCGCAAATTCGGATAGAGACCAACTGTGTGTATGTAGATTGTAGGCCTACTGAGTGAGTCTAGCAACACAGTTGCAAAGAGAAAAATCATATTGTTGTAGTGTTGGTGTTATTAAAATTTATTTTAAAAAGTAACGAATAGTTACACTTTTAGAAGCACAAATGCTCAGCAACCTCATGCTCCGACCGAGTCAAAACCATGTATATCTATGCTTGTAAAGTTAAATAGAGACAGTTTTTCACAACTTTTTTAAAATTTTGGTTGCAACATTAAGCCCGATAAGAGAGCCATAACAGCCTAACATGTTGGGCTAAACGTATTCGTCAGTTCACACCTTCAATTCAACCCTACTGGCCGTAGGTCTAAGACCAAACAAAGGGCCTCACAAAAGTCACAGCCCAGTCACATCAAACAATAAAATATTAAATTTAAAAGGAGAAACGTCTTTAATTGTTTTAAATTAAATTGTAATGTTACTAGGCCTAAATAGTTTAATACTGTGTTTTGAATTTCTTCACAACCACAACGCAACGCCAATGGTGTCTCTACTCTGTCATCCTATTTCTTAGCTAGTCGAATCAGAAAGGATCAGAGCTGAGAAACATTTGTTTTAATATCATTCCATAGATCTCAAAATAAAAAATGCTAGTCTAGTAATCTTTATGTAAAACTTTCGGCTGCAGCAAGCAAGAAAGCCATAACTTCAGTAACTTTCCCTTCATCCTTGTCACTTGTTTTGCTGTTCGACTCATGGAGGCCTTCCTCCATTGTTGACTCGACCTCAGGCTGACCATAGAGAAAGGACAGTCCTTTCTAATGGGCTGACACATCGAGCCAAAAGGACCCAACCAGCAAAAAAAGAAAACAACTTTTCTTTGAGTTGACTGATGAGAAAATAGAAAATATTTATTGGTAGAATAGAAACAGAGAGCTTACCTATGACTTTAGGCAGGTTGTTCTTTGAATGCATGCAACCCATGATTACGCTAAATGATGACTATCTCAGCGACTTTTTAAGAATACTAAAACTCACACAAATATTTTCTGAATCAAAATAGAGACATCAAAAATGCACATCCATTTCTTATAATCCAAAAACGGTTCTGGCGATTGTTTGTATACATTGTGTGTATGATGTCGTCCGTGTCGGACGCGTACACGACGTAACTAAGTATACACAATCATGTCGTCATCGCTCGCACGACGACAATCGATACACATTTTGGGCGAATTTTGATTGGCTGAAAGTTGAGGTATGCATTATTCATGTTAAGATCGTCGAAGTAACCAGCAACAGTCCTTTTCAATAAATGTAACAAATTAAAAGGCTGTATTTTGCTATCACACTTGTTAGAATTAACTAATAAAGAAAATATAAAATACTAAAACTTTAATTTTCCGCCTTAAATATAAATAAATTGCATCTGTTGGTTTCGGTTTTAAGACCAATTTAAAACATTTTTATTATACTCTTTCGTCACTTACCCAGACTCTATTAAAGCTGGCATTACACTTACAGCAGTAGAAACCAATCTAAATCCACCTCACAACCATTTCAACAGAGGGCGCCACATAATAGGAAAATAATATTATGCAAATTACTATTGTTCCGTCATAATATTATGGGGTGGAGTCCGGCTCTCAACTTAAAGCGCCCGCCGCGAGCGCCACCGGTTGCCTTACAAAGAGGGCCCAGATGATGGTGGTTGATTAACACACAAGTTTTCTTAAACGAAGGCATAATAATTTTTAGAAGGGGTACACAAAAATTAATACACCCAGGTAGAATTTAGGTCCTTTAGAATGTTATTTACTTTTTTTTAAATTTAATTGTTTAAAAAAAATCACAATGCTTAAATTTAATAGCTCATGCTGTTCATACTAATTTCACAAAACTTGGTATTTTTCCATAATATTAAAGTTTCCCTTGTAGATAGATATTAAACAAAGGTAATACCACACACACACACACACACATACAAAGCACCAATAAATTCTATATAGAAACAATCCATGTCCATAATTTGTTTTTTCCCACAAATTTAACCTGTATGTTTCGGCTGTGAGGCAAAGATACTGAAATTGGTAGAACTGTGCTTAAAAAAAATAAAGGTTAGTTAACCTGACCATAACTCAACTTCTTAGAACCACTCAAGCACAAAAGGTAGCTAAGCACAACAAAATTATGCTTACCAGAAAGGTAACCAGCTAAAATAGAAAATACCATGTCACTCATATGTGCAAATTTCATGGTGCTGCTTACCCTAGACTTCTTGGCTTATGGTCCATAGAATTTATGTGCTTTAACATGGCACCATAAGCGCAGATCTCTGTAGAAAGTAGCACCATGAAATTTGACCTTGGTATATATATCCCGCTATTTTTTGCTGAGCAAATTTGTCAAAAGGAATATTTTCTGCTTGAGCAGCTCCTATGATAAAATTGGGTGTTAGAATTGAGAGTTCATTAATTTTGTCAGATTTGTTAAAGTGCTAAAACCATTTCTTGGGATGTGTGTGCTGATCGGGTCAAAGGGCAAGAGGTAATGGATGTTGCTGTCAAGTAAATCTGAGTATTGCTTTGTTGTAGACACCACAAGCAACGCACTAAGGAAATTCAACTGATTTGAAAACAGTGAAGAATTTAGGAGGAAGCACCATGAGCGCCTATGTTGGTGATCGATATCATTATTAGAAATAAACACATAATTCCTCAGTGTACATATTGATAATGTTTAAAGGTTTCTGAATGTTGAAATTTCTTTGGTCTTATTTCTCTAAGCCTAAACTGTCCCCTAGTTGAAGACGAAATAGGGAGAAAACAAAATGTCTTAACTTCTATTGAAGTCTCTTGAAACTGTGCTTTGTGCAGTGTAAGTTGTTACATGATCAGACCCTGTGGTTACTACAGTAGATTTTTCTCCTAAAATTTGAGTTTTTTTTGCCATCAGTATAGCTCAAAAATGAGGTAATTGTACAGTGGCACTGGAAGCACTACAACCGTTTAATTTTTATGGTACATTTTAGACCCAAGCTTGGTAAAAATGGAATCATACATTTGGCGAATCTTAATCTTGTCAACTTCATGTAAGGTGAAAACAAGTAAATACCCATGTATTTGTTATCCAACAGAAAACATTTCCTTCTGGGATCGTACAGTTATGTAAATCTTGTTGTTAACACTTTTTTGCATATTTATATTAGTATAAAATGATTATCTGTGTATTGTATAATAATTGTAAAAAATATAATGTGGTATTTAATTCTACTTTAAATATAAAATGTTAAGACAATATGTGCGCAATGGACTCTTGGGTGCATTAACTTACCAAAGACAATGTTAAACTACGAGCACAATAAGTTACAACTGTTTGCATGTGAACTTATTAAACCACAATTTGTGTTAACTTGCCATAAGACAATGTTAACTTTAGTCACAGTAAGTTACAACTTTGTACATGTGGATTTATTTAAACCACTGTTTTGACAAGGATGCATCGACTTTGATTATGTATGGAAGGCCATTTATAAATTGACAGTCAGAAATTTAGATTGATGTCTTACTAAGAAGAGTTTACTGAGTAAACATTGTTAAGTTTACCAAGACTCTGTTCAGCCTGATAAGTTAACAAGTTTGACGCAGAAGTTAGCATGCCTGGAAACTTACCACCGTACTCGTTAAGAATGTTACCGGGTAACAACAATTGTTTACATCAAATGTCGAAAAAATACTTTATTGAGTATGTTATGATCGAATGAGTTAGAAAGCTTTGTAGTAGAAAATATACTCTCCGTCGTCTTCTGGTATTATGCCATCAGATCCTGTCGGACCAAAACAAAAAATGAGTTGTGTCACATAAAACTTCATAAAAAATTAAGTGTTTGCGAGGATCTTTTTGGGGCACTCTTTTGAAACTTTTAAAACAATTCATAAATCAAACCGCAGGTAACACAGAAGAATGGTAATAAAATTAGGCGGAGAAAAATCTGGGAACCGTAAAAAGCATTCTATGACACGATCAAATCATAAATTTTTGCACAAAATAAATATACTATGAGTTTAATTAGTACCAGTGTCTATGAAGAGAGTCAAATAAGATGTGGTCTTTTTACCGACCTACGCTTACAACCAAGATAAAGGGTAAGATAAATTGTTAATGGACTTTCAGAAACCCAGACTAAATGACGTTTTTGCTTTTTTCATTTTTGACTAGAGTGGGATTTGAACATGTTAACTCTGGATAAACATGCTGAGGCTCTACTGATTGAGCTATCTAATGCTGCCAGTGTTTCTATTTTGTCAATACCTTTGTTTAGGGGTTTTCTTTTTGGTTATGAAGATTAAACTCACCTGTACTAGCAGACTCCCGTTCAGGTCCAATGAGAATAGTCCAGTAGGTATGATTAACGCCATCGTTGGGAATTCCATTAATACTGGTCATGAAGTTACCAAAGTCTGTCATTCTAGATTCAAACCTGTCAAAATATTTTAAACAAAACACAACTTTAAGCACATCAGTAGGGGGCTTACCTCTTCCATTCAATGAGATTATTATTGAGATAATATAAATAGCTGTTGCAAACCAACGAAAAGGACCTGAGGTAAATTGTTAATGGCCTGACATTTCAACCCTTGAGGCTAAAACCTTTGAGAAAGACACTGCTAGGTTTGAAACACCAGGTTGTTAAACATGTTTTGCGAGGTTATTTTTTGGCAGGATTTTACAAGCAACCTATAACCTATATTCTTAATCGATTAACTGTCAAGAATAAATCCGGCGGGATATCATCTAAGATTAAAAACCGCTCATTTAAAAATTTTGTTTGTAGATTGGGGCGTCGTGGTTGAGCAGTTGAGCGCACTGGACTCAAGCTCTGGTATTTCTGATCAGCAGAGTCTCAATCTTGACACTTGTGTCTTTAAGCAAAACACTTAACCATTACTTCCTTCGGATGGGACGTAAAGCCATAGATCCTGTGTGTTGTGTAATGCACGTAAAAGAACCCAGTTACACTTATTCGCTCAGAGAAGAGGTTTGCTCCGGTGTGTCTGGCAGTGGCTGAACATTCTGCAGCAAATTGTTAACACTTACAAGGTTGGTTAGTGGCCTGACGTTCTGACCCTGGCAGAGTCTTTCTCACTCTGCTAGGGTCAAAACGTCAGGCAACTAACTAATTTTTGCATTTATACCACAGGTCCTGGTTGGTAAGCAGTTAACAACAGTTAATTATATTTTCTCACTTTAGGTGTTACATAAAAAGGTCTCAAAATTCATAAACTTCAAAAACCGGTCTAGAAATAAATACTGAAAAGTGATTTGGGATGCCCGTAGAGAAAGCACTATAAAAAAACTATTCATTATTATCATCGTCATTAGATCACAAATTTTCTTCCCATTTATTAGACAACAAGACTGTCAGAGCTACTGAGAAACATCAGGATATAAATTTTCGCTTACCAGAATTGGTCTCTAGATGTATCCATGGCTATTTGCAGGAATTGGAACAGGGTTAATCCAGCTGAGCCAGTAACGGGCACAGTCACCGTCTCTTGATCGTCATGGACGCTATTCTCAACGGTGATTTGAATTGTGATTGATGGACCTGGTCGTGTTGTTGTTGCTGATTGGTTACTGTCTGGTTGGCCAGCGATAGGCTGTGCATCTGAAAGTTGTGAAAGATGTTGTTTTTTTTTAAGTTGTAGGGTTTTAAGTTGATTGGAAAACATTATGTTTACATGGCAGTTGACACTGGTTGAGCCCAGCACTATGACACATTTTGGAAAATTGTTCATGATGCTACCAAAAATCTTGTTAGAAGTTAGAAAATCATTGTCGGACTTCAGAGGGGATGTTTGAAAACAGCAGTGGTATGCAAGGTCTATAGGTAACCATTGACACAATTGTTTGATTTTTGCCCAAACTTATGTGTGTTAAGCTCTGTATACTTCAAACATCAGTAGTGATTCAAACTGCCTCTAGCCACCGGGCTATCTCAGTGGTCTCATGTTAAGACTTCTGCTCTCACATGGCCAAGGTTGTGGGTTCGAATCTCACCGAGTAATATGCCTGGTCCATCAATCACAGTAATATGTCTGTGGATTTTTCACAAGAATTGGGAAAGTACAGAGAGTATAGAGTGCTAAATACACATCGGTGTATTAAAGGGCAAATACCAAATAATATTCTTTATCCCAATCTACATAACAGTTTGTTAACAAGATGTTCAATAAATTACAAAGTAAGTACAAACTCTAACTATGATCCATCTAGCTCACAATGCAACCATTGCGTGCAAGTACAGGAAAAAGTGAATTCAAATAAAGACAACCAAAGTGTAACAAGACCTTAGCCCTACTGGCTAACTGTCGTATCTAAATTACCTCTGAATGTTTTTTATGTTTTTACCATTTAGAAGGCAAGCTGCCTTAACCTCCTTGACACTTCCATGATGTCTATTAGCAAGAACGGGAAGAATCTGAACAGTGGCACCAAGGTTATCAAAATGGCCATTTTCATCCTGAGAATCGAGGATGTGCTGAAGTGCTTGCTCTTTCTTCCACAATATAGGATCCACCTTGGCAGCGAGCAGAGCCTAAAAGACAAACAAGAGTTTAGAGAACTTTAAAAATGGCCATAAATTTAAACGTAGCAGAACCATCATTGAAACTTCCCAAATGGGCACAACCATTTAAAGCAGGGATGAGAGTCATTGCTGGCAAAAAAGTCTGAAACTACATGTTGGATCCAAATTTTAGGACGTAGGGCCTACA
>JAUELU010000064.1:974461-984564 GCA_032357145.1 Evasterias troschelii | reverse complement strand
TTGTTGCTGTTGCTGCTGCTGATGCTGATGCTGCTGTTGCAGCATCAAGTTTCTCCCCCTGTACTTTACTTGTTATATTCACTACCGGTATACCCTCTGCCTCTTATATTGTTTCAACTTCTTATTTCCTCTTGTGTTACCCCCCCCCCCCCCCCCTCTCAGCCATGGATGAGTGGCCTATTACAGGACTTTTGGGTTGGCGACTCCCCATCAGAAAAATACAATCTTCTCCAGAAAAAAAGTGCGTCTTGGGTTCGAATTTAACCTGGGTTGCTTCAATTTCCCCATAACACTGAGAAAACACCGAATATACAGCGCTTACCACACTTCAGTGTAAAGGGTAAAATCAAAATAGATACCGCTGATGTTTTGATTAAAATTGTGTAAGACTCTTGATGAGTGGTTTGTTTATTTGTTGGACTGGTCACCAGTGCGGTCGGATTCGGTTTGCAGCCTGTAGTGATGGACAATAATTGGACAACCTAACGAAAAACAATAGCAAAGGGGGGGGGGGGAACAAAATTAATTAAATTAGTCTTATTTATGCAAAGCCACGTCTTCATGTAAACACCATGTGAACTTTGGGTTCAATACACGACTCTGTGTTTGTTTTATTGAAGTTGAATTGTTTATTTATCATGTAGATCCGTCCGTTATGGCTACAATTTCCGAAGTCAGTTCGGGCAATACTGTCCTTAGAACGGCAGGAATTGTCAAAGATGTGGCCGGCCAGCCCGTTATCTGAGTGGATGGCCTGTCAACTTGATATGGTCAGTTGGAGGTAAATACATCTACATCCATCATTGAAAGTTATTTATGGAGACGTCGGTGGTTGAATCAATGTCCAGCTGCTAGTATTTTGGGCTTACATTGTTGTTTGGTCAGTGCGGCTGAAGTATACCTTGCGGGCAGGTTGAACCTTTGGTAAAGTGAACATTTACTTCTCCTCAGCAATTGCCTCCTTTTCACTTTGTGATCAATGTGACAACCTCTATCCCAACAATTTCTTGTGCAAAATGTTGGAGCTGCCACTCTGAGGGATGACGTTTTTTTCATGGAGGGTTTTGTGAATGAATGGAAATAGCGGTGTATTTATGAAAATGCAAGTTTAGTTAAGTTGGCTAGCAATAAAAGAAGGGTATTTTTGTTTTTTGCAAACCAACAATCCTGAAAACGAGGTTGCAGGTTTTGGTCTTCGCTTGGTTTTGAGTATTGAAACCTAAACTAATTTCCAGTAGATATTCACTTTCCACCGACACAAACAAAGACATAAAAGAGAGTTTGACCTACTTTTTATCTCAGATGGTGTCAGCTTTAGTGCTTTCAAAGAATTGAGGGGAAAAAAATAATTATGAAGGAGAACAAAATCTGGAATATGGAAAAATCAAATAACGCCACCGTGTTGTATTTTCTTATCACAAACAGTCATCCGGTGAGTGATATCTCTTGATTGTGAGATTACAACCCTTCGCTACTCTCACAATGACGCCGTCTGTCTCTCTGTCTCTGTCTGGCTTTGTCTGGCTCTGTCTTATCGCTTGACTGCAAAGTCAATCTTCAACCCTGAATGTCGTCTTCAAAATCTCTCAAGTTTGTCTTTTCCAAAGAGAGAGGTTCGTGATCTTCATCACTTGTGTCACGCTCCCTGTACTAGCATCAATGTACGTTTTCCATATTATGATAATAATAATAAATAGTCTTATATGCTGCATGTATCTACCAATAAGGTACTCAAGGCGCTTGAACAAACAGAAACATTTTAAAACATTTTTTTTGTATGATTTGAAATATGAGACCGATTCATCTCACACGTAAGACGAAGTGCTGCGGCGCATCCAGCAGCCACCGCCAGAAACATGTGTGGTCAAACCCCTTCTTTTAGCGATACATGCAACTGGGTTCTTTTATGACGTGCATTACACAACACACGGGAACTGCGGTTTTACGTCCCACCCGAAGGACGAAGCACTAATGGTTAAGTGTCTTGCTAAAAGGAGTGTGAAGATCGGGACTCAAACCCACACTCTGCTGATCAGTTGAGTCTGTTGCTCTTTAACCGCTCGGCCACGACACGACTTGTTTAAGATAGGCTATGTACAGCATGCCAGACTAATTGTTTCTACCAGCCTCGGTTTGGCTTTCAATGATTTAAACTGAAGCTTAAACAAAATGGTTGCATCGTGATTAATACCAGCGTACGGAACTGCGATTAGATAATGTAGAGTCTGACACCTGCCATGATTCACTTTAATAGGGCAAAGACAATTCTATTTTCCGATCTTCTGAGAGTAGAGCAACTTGCAACTATGACTTAACAAAAATAAACAATTTTTACACAAAGCACCATAGTTTTATTAAATTAAAGGCGGTAGGTCAAACTGTTGCCCGATTTGACCCAAAAGTTAAGATTTCCGTTCACTTTGGCTAGTTTGATAGATTTGTTTCAAGCTTTATAAATAATAGACCTTATGCATTGACGTCACCAAGCCGGTAAACTGTTGACGAAACAATGGAAACGCGCAGCGCACAGGACTGGCCAATAAACATCTTCATTTTGACCTCTAGGCGAGGGCGCCATACTCAAATGACGTCATATGCATAAGGTCTATAAGCTTTCATGTCAGATTGTCAGGTATTGTACGAAAAAGTCCACCAATGATTGGTAGTTCAATAAAAAGCTAAAAATGAATTTTTGTTGGGATCCCGAATCTTGGGGTCCATCTACAGCCCCGTGCAAAAACTGTAGCATGTTACACGTTTTTTTGTTTTATGCGCTTGTGTACATTTTATGGAATGGGTGCAATATAAATGAATAAATTATCATTATTTTATGTGTGCTGACCGAGAGGCATATGCGAAAGTTTGAGGTTTTTTATTATTTCGAAACGGCATCATCTGGTAAGATTCGTTCACTAAAACACGTTAGGCCTAACAATAATTGTCTTTCTGTCAACTCAAATTGGACTATGAAACTGTAAGTTGAATTAAATCCCTCTTCAACAAAAAGGAGCAGTCTGAACTTCTCGATGACAATAAGGTTCTTGGACATAAGCGACGACCCGCTGTTTAATTTATAAAATCTTCTCTAATAAAACGCACGCGTCGACACCTTAATGCGCAGATAGACTATTACTCAGTGAATTATTATAGCGATCAAAGTGGACAAACATGCGCCACCAGCGATAAAACTCTAATCGAAGCAGAGTGATTGATGGTCGTGTTACAAACTCAAAGCGTTGTCTCAACATGCGTGTTTTGTATATTAGTTGCCATTGTCGGCGAGTTGCCTGTCGATCGAGTGTCTGAACGTTACCAAAGATAATATTTGTGATGTCAGTAAATTGCGTCCGTAAAATCAATGTGCGAGGTGGCGTTCTGCTCATTCCTAAGCACACACTCTAGTAGGTTGGATGGCGGACCGGAGCTCTCAGCACACGCATTGCATTGCATTTCCGAATTGCTCCTGCTCTTTTCAAATAAAATCTCGCCAGTAATTTTGTTATGAATTTTGTTATGAATTTCAGAACAATTTAAAGCAAATTAGTGTGGGAAATATTCAGTTCAATGTACTCATAAAGGGCTTTGAAGTACACTACTTTGGGTAATTGCTAGTTAGGACTACATCCATGGTGTGCCGCACGCTGAGTTTACCGCAGGAAGATCACGTAGCAACCGTCTGTATCTACTCAGCCGTTGTTATGAAACCCAGCATGGCACACATCTTCTTGACTCGTCGATGAGGTTGTACTCCATCTTGATGAAGACTTAAGTTTCCTGTAACGTGACTAAGTTTTGATCTCACCACCCATCTGGTGAGAGGACAGAGATCTTTCTGTACACGCGGTGAAACTGATATGCCAGATCGTGCGTTAAACCAGGAAATTCTGAACTCATCGTACAGTGTGACTAAACTCTTCGTGGTGTTAACACCGACTGTAACAGCCAGCCATGGGGGCCAATAATCAGATATTTGCTCCTTGTGATGCATTTGTAAACCTAACTTTTGCCGATGAGTCTGTTGTCGAACGTTACACCTTCTACGATGTCAAGAAACAGGTCAAAATCATCAGCCTGATTATTGTCCTCGTTGTGGGTTTATTCGGAAACTGTGCCTTTCTACTCGTCATTGCCAGAGTCCGGACCATGCAGACTCTCGTCAACTTCTATTTGGTGAACTTGGCATTTGCAGACTTGATTTTACTCGTGGAAAATGCAGCCATACCGCTGGTGTACTACTTCTGGGTACGGGTGCCGTCAAGAGGACACTACATTGGCGCTTCTGGCTGTATAGCTAACATCTTCTTCGCCTACTTAGGCTATTTTGCCTCCATCACTTTAGTTTGTCTTATATCTACCGAGAGATACCTAGCAGTGTGCCATCCATTGAAGCATCTATCAGTTAACACTAAGAGCCGAGCATCGAAACTTTTGGTCGGTGCATGGACTATCGCCATTTTGTTCAGCGTTTGGGCAATTCCTATTCAGTCAGTTCACGAAAAGGTTTGCATCGAATGGCCTAGAGCGGCGGAGTTTAGTAACTACCCCGAGTATGTCGGACGTTGCAGACCATCAGCACAATGGAATGTTTTATTCCTCGATGCCTTGCAGACGGTTCCCTTTTTCTCTGCTCTCATCTGCAACGCCATTTTCTTCACTAGGATCATTCGTAACCTCCGAGGACGGAGAGCGTTTGAGCGGGAGTCCGTGCACACTCGCAATGCCTCCCGTGTGACCCACCAAGTGACCACCATGCTGGTGGTCAACGTGGTTGTCTTCTTCGTTTGCCACGCCCCTTTCCAGTTCCTCTCCATGTGTGGGTTAATAGCACAGCTGGCTGGGCAGCAACTTTTCTCTAATCCAGCAACGGAGACGTTTGTTCTCTTGGTCTTTTTGATTCTTGTATCGATAAACTCGGCGGCTAACCCGATTGTCTACAACGCAACAAACTCTCGTTACAGGAGGGCGTTCATACGGGCGTTTACGTGCTCGGCCCGGGCAAAGGATGGACAAGGGACTCGCTCCAGCTTAGTGACAGTCAATGACAATGTGGTGGGAGCTAGCCGTACCGACAGGAGACAAGGTGAAAAGATTGGTCTAGACAACCTCTCGAATGGAATGATTCCCGATGGAAATTCCCAACGCGCCCACCAGTTGACAAGATTGTAAAAGTTTATACAATAATGATGTATGGACCATCGGAGTGTGGGTTCGATTCCCGTTCTTGACACTTTTTGAGCAAGACACTTAAATTGTAATTAATTCTCTTACCCCCAGGCGTGGAGCCTGCAAGGGCTGAGATGTTATGTGTTGGATTAACCCTTTACCGCTAATGTCAGCAGCTTAGGGTCGTTTGCTCCCCGCAGGGAGTTAAGAAAGTTTGAGGAACGGCCTAAGTATGCTCGATGAACTTGGATAATATCGGTTATATTTTGTAAAGTGCCTTGATCTAGCTGCTACTCGATACGGGCACTGTATATAAAAAGCATTATTATTTTATTATCTCTAAATTAACGAGTTGACACGATTTAGTAACATCTGACTAATTAGTGTGGAGAAGCCTTGATAATGTTAATTTGGTAGAAGTGGTAAATTTGTAAAAAGAAAAACAAAGCATTTTATCGTTTTAAAACAATAAAAGGAGTGTAGGCCCAAACATTATAACGGGGGGGGGGGGGGTTGTAAGGAAAAAGAAAAGGGATGGGTTTTATTAAAAAGAAGCATCCCCACAATTTAAATAACACACGAATGCGCTCCAAATTAATACGGTGCTTTCTCCACTAGTTATTTCGGAAAGTTACACTTATTCTATGCTCCTCTTTCTTTTAAGTAAACCGATGTTTATGTTTTAATGCAACATATAACAAACAACATATGTATTATAAAGGCTGCGCATTTTGTTGCAGATTATAATTTCGTTTAAAATTCAAACCACGTTTACGTCGGTCTTTCTGGTGCGGGTAAAACTTCCGCTAGAGAAGTTCCAGTAAGGTGTTATTATACATAATAACAGTCAATGTGTTCGTGCGTGGATTGAATTTTTAGTGAAGTGTTAATTTTATTAACCAAATCAGTCTTGTTGTCATGAAATCACATTAACATCTATTTTTATGTTACCAGGGGGCCAATTTCACAAAGAGCTCAGATTGATCTTAACTTTGTATCAATCTTAGTTGCTAAGCCAGGTGCGATGTCACAATACAATTTACTATATAGTGATATTAACAACTCAACTTTAGATGAGTCTTTAGTGCATTGTGAAATCAAGCCCACTGTGACTTCAATTTCACAATGAGCTAAGACCGATCTTAAAGGGTTTGTATAACATCTGTATTCTTGTCCAAGACCAGTATCCACACTTGATGTGACCCAACATATACATGAAATAACAAACATGGGAAAGCTTCAGCCAAATCGGTCTTTGGAGTCACGAGAAAACAGTGAAAGAACACATGATATGTTTTAACTGTTTTCAAACATCGGATTTTATCACAATTGATAAAAACGAATTATTTGCTCATTTCCTAAAAACTATAGCATTTCAAGCAGAAACTAATTCTAGGGAAGTTTTTCACCTTGACCATCTGTATACCAAGTACGTTTTGTGCAAATCTGATATGAACAATTATATTTTCAATCTTCCAATGTTGTACATGTCCCTTTATTAACTGTGCATCAATCTTAATTGCTAATAAAGCAAAATCTGATGTCACAAAAAGCAAAATCTGATGTCACAAAAAAAAAAAAAAATACAAATTACTATATGTTGATATTCAAAACTCCCCTTGAGATGAATCTCAGCGCTTTGTGAAATCGAGCCCAGGTGGATGTATTTTTATTAACCGTTTACACCATACTATCTAAAATTAACTTTCAGTTACTATACACATTTTATAAGCAGAATTTATGTGGTAAAACAATTCGTTTATTGTTGTTCTCATTAAAACGGGATCAACTAACTCGGTGAAATGTTCACTGGTTGGTTGGACGGTATTTTCCTTGAAAACAGAGGATGGAAATGAATGTACTCTACAGAACTAATTATTACACCTGCAAATAATACACCAAGTATTTTATGTAGGCCTATTTATTGTTATCTTATTTTAATCTTTAATTTTTGTTTTACAATGAATACAAGTTGAACAGGGGCTGTCAAGGGTATACAACAATCTAGAACATATAGAAAAACGAATAGTAGAAAATGTATCAGTAGTTTATAAATTTTCAATTGATTGGTAAATGTGATTTTTCTTCTCCTTTTGTGTGAAATTGTTTGTTAACACTCCATGAGAAATCACATACCGATACATTACGAATAAAAACCACCACAACTTATTTACAATAACAGTGGATCAACGCAACTTATGCACAAAATGTGACATTTACATTTATATACAAGAGCTTCAGTTAGAGTGGTGACCTACATGTGATGTGTTCATACTAAGCAGATTGTTACTTGTATATTTGCTCAGCAATTTTTGTTTTGCTGTAAAGTAGTTCTATGAAATTATCCGTATGTGGTTAGTGTGGTAGATATAGGACAAATAGTTTGGGGATTGTGCATTTTTATAATACAAGCATGGAATCTGGCACACAGATGTTTGGTTGTTGGGCCAACTAAGATTTGTCCTTTGAAAGAAAAAAAAAGAAAAAGGGTCTTACAAGTGAGCAGTTTTCTACATTTTCAAAATGGCTGTCATTGTTATACTACCATATTTTTCAACGGATGAATCTGCAATGACCCTGTGGCTAAATATCTTTCTCGTGACATACGATCTCATGAATGTGTGCAAATATTCCATGCTTGAACCATCACCAGCATACCGTACTAAATATGGAACAGTATTCGAGCGAACCAATAGCTCGCAAAGATCACACGAACGTTTGCACTAACCATGGTGGCTTTTTGGGGGTGTAAACAATCTTAAAGTGTGTGTACAACATTGGTCAATGCCAAAGACCTGTATCCACACTTGATATCCTAATGAAATATCAAACCTGTGAAAGTTTAAGCTCAATCGGTCCTCGGAGTCATAACCAAGGAATCACTCTACCTCTAAAGGGAATGTATACGTTTGGTAATAACTCTTAACATTTATGGCAGAAAAAACTTACTTGGTTATACCCCTACAGCAGCTTTCGGTTGTATAAAGCATTTTGAGAATCATTTTACTTCGACGTAATGTGGTTATGGAAAAAGATATCAGGTTTTATGCCCCAAAATTTTAATCTGAGAGGCGTTTCTGTCAGAAACGCTTCTCGGATTGTGTATTCATATAGAAATGATTTTTCCTGCGAGGACATAATCTCTCCTGTTTTTCGGCGATATCTCAAAAAACGCGACCACCTTTTGAAGTGAAATTTTCACAGATTAGTTTTATTGTATATTTCTACATTTATATATGGTTAAAACAATCGAACGGTTCCAAAAACCAAAGGTATACTTTGCCTTTAAGTCTTGGTTATCCCTTTTAAAGTCACCATATAGTGAACACAATAAATTGCATATTTATATTGACGCCACTTGTATTAAAACTGTGGTACATTTCCCCCGCTCTTTTCGAGTTTTACTCTTAACGATCTCGTCTCCTAGAAACCATACCATTTCGCTGATTAGATCAAAAACCATGACACTTTTATTTGTTATTAATGGACCTAGACAAAATGTGCACTTTGCAACGAGATTTTGATTCGTGGAACTTCGTCAATTTTTATCATGAGAATTAAGCTTTGTGTTTAAAAAGAATAATAGGCCATAAGATATTTACACATATTTTATTACAAAATAGAAACATAATTGGAATTTAAATTACTTCATAAATGATTTTCGTTAAACAATAACTCGGGCAACCACAATAATGTAAAACGTACTGTTCTCCATTGGGAGTGGGGAGGGTGTTAACTGTTTTCTCAATAACACCGAAACCTCTGTTATCATTGCTTTTACCGTCTTTCCCCAACCCATGAAAATGAATAAAACCAAACCGAGGCTGGAAGGGAAAATATCTTGGCCACATTTCTTTATCGGTGTTCAAAATGGAATTAAGTAAATAACGATTGATAGCCTAGAGAAGATTCTGAATGTGTACCATCTGTTTATACAGCCTTATTGACAATTTTGTGAATTTGATGTATTGACACAAATTGTAGATTTTTACCTCTGCTGCCGCTTCCCAGGTTGTGTTGTGTGCGATCCCTGGCTGTACGGCATGTACAGGCTCGACTGTTATCCCCGAACAAAGATACTGACAAAATAGGGAAACCGCTAACATTGGGCTAGATATAGCTCAGTTGGTTGATCGCCGACACGTTAATCCAGAGGTCTCAGGTTCAAGTCCCTTTCTATAGTTAATTTTTCTTTTTTTATACCGGGTATTTTAACTTTGTTTTATTAAGATTTACCAAGTCAGTTTTTCTTGTGGTTGATGTCTTTCCCTGGGTACTTTACATCTTGTGCCTACATACCTTTGACCTGTGCGCTCTTGCGACGTCACAAGTTGCATTATGTACAAACGTTACTGGTTCACTCCGAATGGAACCTCGAGATTTGAACGACCACTGCAGTAAATCACGATACAGCTCTCCGTGTGAAGTGTTCGTTCTGAACCGAATGACATGTCTGTTAATGGACGATCCAAATCATATACTTACAGTGGTAATGTGCTTCGGTGGTAAATTGATTGACCGTGGTTTTACACTCACATCATGGGAGTTTGTAATGCGAGTCGCAATTATGTTTGATGATAGGCCCTACACAGAAGGTGTTTGTACAACCATCAAGTGAATGCAGGCTGGTAATTTAAATGCTACACAACCAATATATTCATAACTACCGTGTGCTTCAAGAACAAATTCAGCCAATCGAACAAAATGAATAAATTTCAAACTTGTGACCGGTTTTATTTTTATATATCATTTCCTAATGTATGCCAACTTATTTTTAGTCATTTTTATTTCTACCATACACCGATGTGTGTCAATGGGAACGTATACATTTGGTTTTTGGAACCGATCGATTGTTTTAATCCTAGGGGCCATTCATAATAGTCAATGTTTAAAAATTTCGATTTTTTTTCGAAATTGTTTTGACCCACCCACCCACCCCA